>BKCP01009959.1:739671-816063 GCA_008636005.1 Striga asiatica
AATATGGATGATTTACTTAAGTTCAGTTTCTAGCCTATGAGCTTTTGGTAGTTTTGGAGAATATTTAGTTGGGTGTGAGATTGTCTAGGATCAACTTTAGCAAAAATGATGGTGCCATCTGCAAAGAAGAGGTGAGTGAGTGTAACACCCCGTAGTTTTTAAAAGAAAATTACCGAAATATTCAAAAACAGTAATAAATTTTTTGAAATTCATTATCCAATTAAAAACCTTTTTCCGGGCATTACTCAACATCAAACAATTATTAACACATAGCTTAAGACACAACTTAAGCAAAATAACATACACATAACAGCAAACGAGACATAAACCAATATCCACAATCTCGAATCATAAATTATACCAGAACAATAAATCCCGATAATCAACGACATAATCTCGAATCATAATCAAACATATCCAGTTCCACATATCGAAATTCGACATACAAGTTTTTGGAGATAAATAATAAATATAAGCGGAAGCAAGTACACAGTTCATAATCACAAACGTAATAATGACCCCACTCGCCCGTCTTGTGCCACGGCCGCCAGCTTAACCTGAAAGCGGAAGCAAGTACACAGAGCATCTTCCTCTTGTGCTCCTACCACCGTGGCCGTCGCAGTCGCAGCCTGAGATGTGTGGTTCGTAACCTGCTGTATCGCTTGCGCCACCGCATTGGCCACCATCCTCTGCATCTCCTCCCTGGTCATCGCCACCACCTGCTGACCAGGGTGCTGGTTCTCCTCCATCGATGGCGCCACCACCTGCATCGCTGGTCCACCTTGTTGCACCCCAGCCAGATCTGAGTGCAACGGTGCAAGGACCATCATTGTTGTCGCTGCGCGGGCCTCCTGCTCTCAGCTTGTACCTTTCTCCACCACCGGGACCGCCGATGATCCCCCTAAACCTTGTGGAACAGGTGTTGGGGTTATTTGCGTCTGCAGAGGTCTGGAGAAGCCTGTAGGAGGGCCTGCTCCGAACTGTCTTGCCGTCATCCATGCTTCATCGAACAATGACTGTAAATTAGCACGAGGAATTCCGTCTGCCATGACTACACAACATGCACACAGCTTTTTGAACATGGTCCCACAGACGGCGTCAATAATACAAATGTAATGCCCTGACCGGCTGAGAACCACCACGCCTTCGTTATCCTCACCGGTAAAACACCAAAACCTGCACAAAACTCTCACATCGGAGGGATTTTTCGGTGAAGAGCCTCCAACCCTCAAGTTAGTCTTGAGATCAATTATAAGTGATAATGGTGTATAGAAAAATCGTGTGTAAAACCGTAAGGCTCATCTAGAAGCTGCCCGGATTTGCTTAGCTGGCTGCCCGGCCTGCCCGATAGTACGACCCCCTACGTAGGTGTCAGGAATGTCTCAGAAAACGGTTATTAACATAGACCAATCAAGTTACGCCATGTGTCCAACACATGTGAGTAAAGATTCCTTTGACGTTCCTTTGAAGGCTCTTATGTTCGACCACATCTCGATAAACCACTAGATGGCTTCTGGCATATGAGGTGGTCGATCACACGACTGTCTGATCGACACTTAGTCCTTCGACCAGATCTCCTACAGAACTAGGACCGACCTGATCTCTTGAGGTTCTTGTTGCCATGATCTTTACCCATCACCTTCCCCGGCAACAACGCCATTTTGTTGTAGTTATTTTCGCTGGAGTCAAACCGAAAGATTCAATCCCCGAGTCATACTGCAAGGAAGGTTAGCCAAATAAAATTGTACGAATATTCAATCACAAGAAGAGAGGACAAATTCTAAACACTCTAATCCGATTGTTTTTTGTTTCAACTAGCAATTAACGATTCTCAAGCAAGGTAAGACGAAATTCCAATTCCAAACAAATTCACGTAATGACAAAAGAGCTAGAGAGTCGGGGATAATCGTCTTCGGTTCTTAATACAATTACTGGGCAATCAATTGCTCGGTTAGAAGACTTGAAAAACTAACTCATCTAGAGGTTTATTCTCAATAACTCTTCGTAATAAGAGAATAAACATCAACGATCAACTATCAGATCAAATAACACATAGACAATACATTTACGAAAAAGCTTATTCTAGACGAGCCTAAATCGACCGACTTCTCCCCTTTCGGTTATAAGAGTCGATTAACTAGGTTAGAATGGTGATCAATCAGCTAACCCTAGAATCCAACTCGCATAGATTGAACAATTAACGAGCACGTAATAAAAAACAAACCAAAACAATCATCCCCTATCCCTAATTAATGGATTTAGCCACTCATCATGTATTCAACTCCGAAAATCACATCAAAACAAGCCATCACAATTGTAAACAAAACAAGAACAAGAACTTACGATTAATATGAATCTAAATGTCAAACACGGAGAGCAATCCAAATCCGAAAGATAGAATAGAGTTTTTTACTCTCCAAAATCAAAATCAAGTGAAAAGAGAAGAGGAAATATGTTTGTTCTAGAGAAAAACGAAATTTTACAATTCTGGAATATGTTCATAATGCCCTAAGCTCGACCCCTTTGATCCCCAATTCGAAATCCCGAGAAAAACGCAACAGCTGAAAAACAAACCCTAGCGGCGCTAGCCCCCTAGCTGTGCTAGCCCCCCAGCGGCGCTAGGGTCCAAATCGCTGAATCCTCTGTTGCCCGCTAGACATGCTAGCGCCTTAAGCTGAGTTCCCTTAGCGGCGCTAAGGCCTGGAACTTCAATGTTTTGTTGTTTCAGAGCAGCTAATGTCCTTCTGTTGACTCGTGACCTCTCGGCTAGCATCTCTTGTGTTCTGCCCGAGCTGGGAACTTGATTCTTTTGTGTCTTAGATCACACGAACCGGTACGGATCTCTCAGGAATAAAAAAGGAGAACTGCTTCCCTCGTCTGAATGCTCGACAATAGGATGAACCTAAAACCTGAAACCACCACAACCGGAAAAACACGAAAAACAAGGAAAATAAGAACTAAAACAACGAAAATACCGAACACACCAACATATCAATAAAAATACGAGAAACGACTAGAAGGACAGGAAAAACCCTAAGCAACGATCTAAAATGGGGGAAACGACAAACAAAATACCAACAAAAATAGCAACAAAAATGAGACAAACAATGATCTTCTGTCCACCCAATGATGACCCATTCTATCTAAGGGCAAAACAATAGAACATAGAACTTGTTTAATCGAACATGATTCTAATTCATAAAGGAAAAAAGTGTAATATCATCCAAAGCCAAGCTTTCAGTATATAACACTAACAAGCGGAAGCGTGGTGGGACCATAACCCATGGGTCCCAGGATCGAAACCTGACGCAAGAAGAGGTTCCTACGACCAACTTGGGTCGAAAAGCACAACTAGTTAAGGAACTGAGAAGTAACTCTTGGCCGAAGTCCAGTGGTGTCGCCATAGCGAGGGTGATGCTACTTAGGAAAGTGAAGAAGAGCTTTGTCTAATAACTATAGTTTTATTTTTCCTAAGTTGCTTTTTATTTTCGAGGACAAAAATAGTTTTAGGAGGGTAGGTTATAGTGCCCCGTTTCATTATTAAAAGCATGCCACATTTTGCATTCATTTATAGCTCGACTAATGTGTTTAATCTTGGTTTTAGTTCTAAAATTCTTTTAGGAAGAAAAAAAAATCAAGTAGATATACTCGTCTATTTAATTTTTCTAAACTTATTAATACTATTTTTTTCCTAATCAAATAATATCTAATTAATTAAGAAATTAAGCTAAGTCCTAAGCAATAAAGGAGAAGGAAATAGTTTTCCTAAGTATCTAAGATATATATCTCGGCCACAAGAAGGAAATTGAGTCCAAGTTCCTTAAATTTCCCCTTTAGCCGTGTGGAAGAAAGGAAAAAAAAAAAAGAAGAGAGAGTCTTAGCCATTGTTTTTCTTCTCGGCCAATAAGGAGGAGACTTCCTAATCCTTATCAAACTCCTCAAAACCTCTTCACCAAGGCTCTTACACATACTCAAAGTCAAGTTCTCTCGGCCCTTTATTTCTTTCACGCAAGAAACTCTAAAGATCCCTCAAAATATCACGCAAAAACCCTCTCCCAACACAATCGTCATCCCCTCGGCTTTCATCATCCCCGACGAGCAACACCACCGCGAGCAGCGTCCAAGCCTTGCCGAGGAGACCTGAACGAGCGTGAGCAAGCAACAGCAAGAACCGTCCAGCCCAACACCCACGTAAGCAGCAGCACGTGAGCAGCCAAGGAGACGCGCAATAGGTCTGAGAGTCTGTGCAGCTTTGCCGAGAGCTTCCAGTCGAGAGTTCATTCGAGATCCTAGCATACCGAGCCCTTCTTTTTCCCTATTCCTGAAGCACGGTAAACCAACCAAGATCCTCTTTTTTTCTGGTCGAGATAAGTTGAGTTTAAACTAAAGAAGAATCAAAATATTAAGGCTTAAAGAACTTAAAGAAATTCAAGAAGAGAACCATGTCTATTTATTGTCTTGTGTTTTGTTTTGATTAAGAGAATCAAGTTGTTCATGCTTTATTATTATCTTGTTTAAGGCATCAAGAATCAATATTAATATGGAATAAGGTTTATGTGCTTCCTTAAACAGTTTTAAGGTTGAAGATAAATCAAGAAATAAGATCTTGAAATCTTGCCTTTACGTTTAATGAGAAAGAGAAGAAAAATCCAAGTTTTGTTGCATGTTTGATCCTTGAACCTGTGGCTTTGAAGAGAATTAGATGCTGAATAAAATGTTAAGAATTATCGTGTTTCGAGGTTTAAAAATCGAGATTAGATGTCGTGGTTTAGTTGCTTTCGTTCGGTTTTAGATCCCTTCGAATTGAAACTTTAGATGAGAAAATCCAAAAACTATAGAGCCTTAATTAAGAACCTTTAAGCTCTTAATTTTCATCGTCGGAACCCCTAGAGACATCGTCGGAAGTTTCACCGGAGGCCAGCCAAAGGCCAGCACTCGGCAGCCCATATGCACAGAAACGGGTGGCAGCCAGCAGGCGCTCGCAAGTGCCCAATGTTACCCGCAGACGTCCGCGAGAGCGCTCCCAGTGTCACGCGTGCGCCCTGCAGCACTCCAGGCCTGAGACATCGTGCATCCCCCTGTTCCCAGTGTCGACTGTGAGACCAGCAGCGTGTTGCCAGCGTTCGCCAGTGCTCGTCCTCGTGCCGTTGCAGACCCGCATGCCACGCCCGATGCTCCCAGGCAACCTTCCAGTGACCCTTGACGACCCCAGGCGTGACTTCCAGTAGCAGTGTCTGCATGCCCGTAAAACAGTACCATGCGTCCGCGCCCAGCAGCCTGACCAGCACCAATGCGTTCTGCCAGCAGTCGTGCGTGCGCCCAACGACTCGCGTGCGTGCCCAGCACCCAGCAGCGATCGAGACACACTTTACCGAGACCAACAGCAACCGAGCCAAGCCTGTCTGAGCCACTAGTGAGGCGAGCTGAGCCAAGTCGAGCCATTTTATTTTTAAAGTGAACCATAGTTAGTTTTAAGTCGAGTCTAAGTTAATTTTATTCGAGTTTTAAGTATCCCTTTAAGTTGAGCCTTAAGTGAGCTAAGTATTCAAATTTTTTTAGCCTTGAGACTTTAGTCCGAGACTTTAGACGAGCTTTGTTTAAAGAAGATAAAATTTGAGAAGATTAAGTGAGTTAAGGAAAATCAATTAATTAAGAGAATTAATTGATTTTCTCAAGAAGCTATAATTTATTAAATAATGGAGCTAATTAATTTTTTAAGTTTTTTCCAATCAAATAATTAAAATGTACCAATCAAGAATTTATTCCAATAATTTAAAAGTAAAATAATTAAACTTATAAATTCCTAACTATGTAGATTTCGAGGAGTCGAGCCCTCAACCTTGAGCATTTCATTGGTCAGTCACTATTGCATAACGAGGTGGGGATTCTATACTGAGTTCATTCCTTATAATGGCACGATATTATGGTTGATGTATGTGGTGTGTGCAATTATAAGTTAGAACTTTCGACCTTTGGCAGTACCATTCGATCGGAAGAATATAATATAAGACCTTCTAACCTTTGGCAGTACCATTATGTCAGAAGAAGCAGATTTGAGATAAGTTCCCCGACCTTTGGCAGTATCATTCTGTCGAGACAAGCAGTAGCTTTTAGTTATTCTTGTTGCATGCTAATATTATGGTATCTGTTATGATATTGAATATGTGCACAATATGTTTTTCACACTGAGTAGTGGGATGCTCACCCCTATTGTTTTCCACATTCAGGTTGATCGAGTTGGTGCCGGACACAATGGTGAGGGTGGTCTATTTGCATATGCTTATGAAGTTATTTAAGAATTTTTATAAATATGCTTGAGATTATTTAGAGACTCATTTTGAGAATTATTTTCAAACTATGTTTGAGTTTTCTTATGAGCATGATTTATTATTAGAGTATGAGTTATAAGATGAGTTTTTGAGAAGTTGAGTTAGCAGATAAGATGCGAGTTCCCATAAGAGTACAAGAGCATGTTTGAGTTCAAGTTTAAAAGAAATAAGTTTTCCGCAAAGTTTAGAAGAAGTGGTTTTACCGTGATTACCCTAGAGTTTTTAAAATGTTTTTGAAAAGTAAAAAATGACTTGAGAAATTTAGAAGTTTTCGAAAGATAAGAAGTGGGTGCTTACAAAGTGTTGAAGAAAAAAAATGCACCATGATTAAGGCTTTTGAGCTGGGTTGTCGCTTGTTTCGGACAATCCAAGTATTGGGTTGGGCAAGTGCTTGAAGACAAAATCCACCATGATTAAGGCTTTTGAGCTGGGTGATCGCTTGTTTTGAACAATTCTAGAGTTGGGTTGGGCAAGTGTTGAAGAAAAAATCCACCATGATTAAGGCTTTTGAGCTGGGTGGTCGCTTGTTTTGAACAATCCTAGAGTTGGGTTGGGCAAGTGTTGAAGAAAAATAATCCACCATGATTAAGGCTTTCGAGCTGGGTGGTCGCTTGTTTCGAACAATCCTAGAGTTTGGTTGGGCAAGTGCTGAAGAAAAAATCCACCATGACTAAGGCCTTTGGGTTGGGTGGTCAGTTATTTTGAACAATCCAAGAGGGGGATTGGGCAAGGATTCAAGACCAAAATCCACCATGACTAAGGCCTTCGGGCTGGTGGGTTACTTGTTTTGAACAATCCCAAAAGGGGGTTGGGCAAGTGTTCATGACCAAAATCCACCATGACTAAGGCCTTCGGGCTGGGTGGTCGCTTGTTTTGAACAATCTCAGAGGGGTGTTGGGCAAGTGTTCAAGACCAAAATCCACCATGACTAAGGCCTTCGGATTGGGTGGTAGCTTGTTTAACATAATCCCAGAGCGGGGTTGGGCAAGTGTTCAAGACCAAAATCCACCATGACTAAGGCCGAAAAATCCCAGAGGGGGGTTGGGTAATTGTTCAAAACCAAAATCCACCATGACTAAGGCCTTTGGGCTGGGTTGTCACTTGTTTTGAACAATCCTAGAGGGGAGTTGGGCAAGTGTTGAAAGACCAAAATCCACCATGACTAAGGCCTTCGAGATGTGTGGTCGCTTGTTTTGAACAATCCCAGAGAGGGGTTGGACAAGTGTTCATGACCAAAATCCACCTGACTAAGGCTTTCAGGCTAGGTGGTCGATCATAGTGTTGGGTCGTTGAAGACAGGAAGGAAGGATAATCGAGCAGGTCGATGGTTTTTACTTGGTTTAGTTTATGGATTTATTTTTTAATCATAGTGGCAGGTCGATGGATTTCACTTGATATAGATCACAGAGCTTACTGACAGACCTCGGTGGCAGGTCGATGGAGTTCACTTAGAGAAATTCAAGGAGATTATTCGCAGATCTCGATAGCTGGCCGATGGTTTTTACTCAGTTTGATTTATGGATTTACTTTTTGACCTCAGTAGCAGGTCGAAGGAGTTCACGTGGTACAATTCATGGAGCTTATTCGCAGATCTCGGTGGTAGGTCGACAATTTTTTACTTGGTTTCATTTTTATTTCTTAACCTTAGGGACAGGTCGATGGAGTTCACGTGGTACAGTTTACGGAGCTTACTAGCAGATCTCGGTGGCAGGTCAATGAATTTTTACTTGGTTTGATTTATGGATTTCCTTTTTAACCTCAGTGGCAGGTCAATGGAGTTCACTTGTAGCAATTCAAGAAAATTATTCGCAGACCTCGGTAGTATGTCAATGGTTTTTTACTTGGTTTGATTTATGGATTTATTTTTTCTTACCTCAGTGTCAGGTCAAGGGAGTTCACTTGGAGCAATTCAAGGAGATTATTCGCAGACCTCATTGGCAGGTCATTCAGTTTTCGACCTTAGTGGTAGATCATTCGATTTTTGGCCTCAGTGGAAGGTCATTCAGTTTTTTACCTCATTGGCAAGTCATTCAGTTTCGACCTCAGTGGCAGGTCAATCTGTTTTTTACCTCAGTAGAAGGTCATTCGGCTTTCTACCTCATTGGTAGGCGATTTGGTTCTCTACCTCATCGGAAAGTCATTTGATTTTCTACATTATTGGCAGGTCATTCAGTTTTTGACCTCAGTGACAGATCATTCGGTTCTCTACTTCAGTGACAGGTCATTCGGTTTTGACCTTATTTGAAGGTCATTCAATTTTCGACTATAGTGGCAGATCTTTCAGTGATCATTCGGAGGCCATTTCGTGGTCGTTCAGGTCTTTCGGTGCTCATTAAGAGGCCATTCGACGGTCATTCAGGATATTTAGTGTTCATTTGGTGGTCATTAGATTCATTTGACGGTCATTGGGTTAATCAGAAGTCATGCAAATCATGCGATATTCATTTGGTGACCATTTGGTGGTCGAGAATTTATTCAAATTATTAACCTCCGTGGCAGGTTGAAGGTTTATTCGAACTTCAAAAGTCGAGTTGTGGCGGGAGATCGAAGCATACATCCCAACTAGATTAGTGAGAAGAAAAGCAGGTTGACGGAAATATCCAAAAGACGCGTTCCACTCTTGGATCGAGTTATTCTTACTCGACACGAGGGGGGAGGGGGGGGGGAGCAGATGGTATGGAATATCATACTAGACCAGTTTCATAGATAAGAAGGAATATACTGGGGAATAAACTTGCACATGGGCTAGGACACATGTCATGATGGTATTGCACACGCCAAACTTGGGCATTAAGGTACACCTCCACTATAAAAGTGGACTTAAGGTATCACAAAAATACATTCTCTCTACATTCATTACTCTCATATTGCACTTTATCTCTGGAAAGTGTTGACTTAGGCATCGGAAGCTCGACGCCGGGACCCCTCCAGGCGTTGAGTTCTTGCAGGTATGGAGGTCATCTGAGGTAGAAGGAGCCCGAGTGAAGTCCATTTCACTATTATATTTAATTTTAAATTTTATATGATAAAAGTATGTTATTTTATAGGCAGTCGGTTATATGTTGTTGTTTTTAGTCACGAATCTCTATTGTGTCATGATTATTATTTATCATGATAATAGTATTATGAACACAATTTGTTGACAGCCCTGCTGGGTTCAAAAAGTTGGGACAAGTCTAAACCTAGTGGTTTGGCACCCCTGACATGCTACTATGTTATATTTAGGGAAGCGTTTTAAAATAAAATTAAAAATTTCATTGTGCATTTTGTTATCACTATACATGTTTTATGAATATTTTTTATTTATTTAAATTATGATTCACTCACGTTATTTTTTAACGCTAGGCCGCGCAACATAGGTGACATACCAGTTATTAATACAACTAGTATTCCACACTGTGCATATGCACAAATGCAAATAAAATTTTATACATTATATACTTGTGAGTTTATGTAATATTTAAAATTATAAGTTAGATGTTACAATTTATAAATTTTATCATTAGAAAAAAATTATGTATAATATAAACTATTTAACTTACATATGAATCTTTACAATGATGCAATCTTGGCTTATTATGACCAATTAATTATATAAAATGATATTAAAATTATTATCACAGCAAATATGCACGAAATTAAAGAGTTTAGTTGTGCCATTAAAAATATTAAACTAATTTTAATAAAAAAACTTACTTAATGAGTTGAAAAAAATATTAAACATTTTAAATAAATAGTTTGTTAAAAGCCTTTAGAACAGAACAACATTTAATGTGGTTGTTGTTGTATGAAATTTAACAACGGTAATATACAGTAGCAAGGTGTAACTAAAGTTAAAGCAATATAAATTTTTGTATTATTGTTGTCTTTTTGCGAGTACAGGAAGTCGGTTTTGTGTACAACCGAGCTATTTTTATGTACCGCGTACAATATGCGTAAAAAGATCCCCGTACAATTATAAATTCTGCTACTTATAGTGCGGTGAGTTTGACTTTTCGTACGAGGTAGATCAGATCGCATCTAATATTGAGTAGCTTCATTAAAGCGGTCTGTAGTGCAATGGGGGGACAGTAATGATTACTATTTTGATAGGTGACCCAATCAGAAATGTGTCTTTTCACCAGCTTTGGGATTCAGTCACCTCGGACCTCGGTTTAAGTGGATAACCTTCAGGGAAGAATATTCGCAAAGTCGGCTTCTTATATTTTATGCGAAGTCGGTTCACCGCCTTAAGTAGGCCGGTTGTCATTTATATGTGCGAGGTCGGTAATTGTCTCTTTGTCCCGAGGTGGGCTAAGTTTGTTGCAGGAGTTGAGCTGGAGAGAGTGTTTGAGGATAATGTCAATAGATTTTCTTTTAATCTTGATAAATCAAGTCGATTATCAACAGAGAGGCCCCCGACATAAGTAGGTATTCGAGTAGGAATGGCTGCTGATGTCGCTAATATATCTGCTAAATCTGGCTTGATTTTGCTTTTATTCCGACGTAGTCATGTTAACCGACGTCTTCTTTTTTTACCGACGTAAGAACACTTTGAACAAATATCAATTCTCGTGTGTGAAGGGCTAAAGCAGTATAACGGTTCTGCAGACGTGGCAGTTTATTAAAAGATGTGTCTGCATTTAACGGGTACAACGGGTAGAAATGACCATCCCACGTGCCGATATTTAATTGGTCCATGTGTATTAATGGAACACTGAAGCGTTACGTCTTTTAAGGACACGTCTGTTACACGCGCCATTTCCAGATTGCCCAACGGTCATAATTGACCGACTATAAATTCTCAGCGGTTTCGATTTTAGGGAGTTTTTCAAACACAACTGTTGAACTTGTCATTTTTTGCTTCTTTATGTCTTTAAACTCTTCGAATTCTTCTTTGTTACCTTCAATTTCGATCAACTCTTTGCTCTCGTACTTTTGCAATTTTAGGGCTTTCAATCTATTCGGTAAGACTTTGGCCTAATTTTTCCGTGTTTTGCTTTTTGTCGATTCAATTTTTATTCCTTGTGTTTCGAAAAGATGGTTTCATCAAACAAGTCGAGTAGTAGTCGTACAATTTCTGAGATTAGGATTTTTTATGAGGAGGAGTTAGAGTTGGCTCTTGAGTATTATCGATGGGATCCTCTACTCGTCGAGCGCCTTAATCTTAAGAAAGACAATATCGAGGGCGATCTAACCGTGGAGGAAGATGCTCCAACTTTAGAAGAGTACTGTAGGCGCCCCGCATGTCGGTGGACTGAGGCTATTGATGAGAATCGAGGCGAGCCAAGTATACTAACTGGCGCTGACGTGGTACTCCTCCGGGAGGAAGTTCGGGTTCCTCCGCCAGTGAGATTATTAGCTCCTTACCCAGGGGAGAGAATTACTTGTCCTCCACCTGGGTGTGTTGGTGTTTTTGCTGAGAGCTTGAGGTCGGGTTTAAGATTTCCATTAGCTGTCTTGATCACCGACTACTTGCGTGACTAGAGACTCGGTTTATGCCAAATCGCGCCGAATAGTTGGAAACGAATTATCGGGCTCATGATCCTTTTAAAAGAAAAGAAAGGAGCTATGCCAACTGTTGAAGAGATGAGAAGTCTCTTAACTTTTAAAAGATGTGCTAATAGACAAGTGGCGGATCCTTTAATTTACTTTTTCTGCTCAGGGAAGCCACAAAGTGCAATGAAAGTCGGCGACCTGATAACAGAGGTTCCCGACACACTCCATGGTTTTCAAGAGGAGTGGTTATGGGTTGGAGGGGATTGGCAAACTCCTAATTTTTCCAAACTTTTGATTGATGGGATGTCTATCCCACTTGAAGATAATTCCGCGTATTGTAAGTTTTCTGATTTCTTGTACCAAAGTTATTCTGATTTTTGTTGTTTTCTTGTACTAACAGGTCGACACTTTTCCTGTTTGCAGCCCGAAGGATGAAAGAACCCAAGCTTGGTGAAGAGTTAAGAAGTCGGATAATAGAATTATTCAAGTTGAAGAAAAACGAATGCAACTACAAACTCGTATTGAAAAATTCGAAGTTTGAAGCTGCTGGTGTTTGTCCTCACATTACTGATTCGAATTTTGCTCCTGGTAAGAGTGAATCAATGCTTTAATTTCTTAAGCTTGCTCAATCATGAATATTGTTTGTGATTTGAATTATTTTGTTTGAATGCAGTGTATTATTCGCTCCTCGGAGTTTTCGGGTTTAAGTCGGTTGAGGACGCGAAAGCTTTCCAACGTAAGTGTCCAAATTCGGATCTCCGTACCAAAGTTGGAAAAAGAAAGGAACAACGCTTATCCGAGATGGGTCGTAAGAGATTGGTCAAGTCGATGTTGAAAAATTCGACCATGAAGACTATTTCCGATGTCGAAGATGGTGCGACATCGGGAGCTGCTGCAGAAATTGTTCAATCGAACCCTTTGGCTATATCAGTGGTGGATCCATCCACTGTTATAGCTGTTGCGGCAATTCATCAAGCCGATCCAGAACCAATCCCAGAAAATGTACAATTGAATGTTCAATCCGTTAATGAGGTAGCTTCAGGTGGAACCGACGTTGACCAAGATGCGCTAGAAGAACCAGAGGTTCCTTTAACAAGGTAGAGGAAAAGACGTGCCGAGAGCATCCCTTTCATTGATGAAGGGAGAACCAAAAAGAAGCATGACGTCGAGAAACATGAGAAAGAACAGGCCGACAGCTCTCAGCAAGTCGGTGGGTCCTCATATTTAAAAATTGACGAAAAGAAAGCTTCCGATATGAAGCCGCCATAAGGAGCTTTGGAGCAATGGTACTCGACATTTCAATCGGTTGAAACTCCATAGCTACCGAATAGACATCATTTTCCTGAGTTTGTGGAGGCAGCTCGGACTCTGTTTATGGCTTGGGATCCGGCCACTCAAGCAAGTATCTCTTCTCTTCCCGGGATTCATAGATTTGGATATGCAAAGGCCTGTCTGGGCCGAGCTCTGGTGAGTTTGTTTGCTGCTGAAGATAGTTATCAATTAGGCGCAACCGAGTTAGGAGAGAAGAGAGATAAATTGGGAATGCAACAAGGGACAGTTGCATCACTGGAGGAAGAAAAGACTGCTTTTAAAACTGCAGCTGCTGAGAAAGAGGTTCAACTCAAGATTGCTCAAGAGGAAATTGAAGTTCTGAGGGTTGAGAAGTGCGTCTTGAGACTGAGAATTTAAAGTTGGAAAGTCAGGTCATCGCCTCTGAGCATAATGCCAAATCTTCTGAAGATCAACTTTCACGATGTCATCAACTGCTTCAGAAGGACTGTGATGCTCATGAGCATACCGACACAGTCGCAATGAAGCGGAAGAACTACTTTTTAAGAGTCGAGAAGCTCATATGACCGACTTGGTGAGACTTGAAGAAGAAAAAATTGCATTTAGTGAGGAAAAATTTAATGCCGGACTTCAAGCTGGTAAGGAAGTCGTAGTCGGTGAGGATAAGAAGGCTGAAACTGATGATGATGAATCGGATGGACCCGATCTAGAATTCGAAATGAACACTTGCATCAACCTTTGATGGATGATCGAACGGTTTGAAGAAGGTTTGTATGAGGTGGATGATCTGAGAATTTTTCTTCTCCGTAAGCTTGAAAAATAGAATTTCAAGTCGGAAATTAAAAGCATGCATATCGCTGCTGATGATGATGAAAGGGAGTTTTGCGAGTGGTTGCTAAGTCGGGCGAGCGTGCAATCAAATAATCCTGCTCTCCCATCTCTGAGTGAAGAAAGAGAATCCCGAATTCGCAAATCCTTTGTTAATATGATTTTGGAGGGTGAGAAAGAGAAGAAGACCGAGCTTGCTGAGATCTCATTGACACCCTTGCCGAGGTCACTGTAGGCCAATGCATTGAGGACATGACTCCTGCTGAAATCCGACAAGCAGTACTCGCTTTTGCTGTAGATAAAGTGAACGCTTTGACCGATGGAGTTGATGAGTCAGCTGATCTTCCCAAGGAGCAGGACCAAGGGATTTGTAGGACTGGAGATGGTCTCATCTTAGTCTCTGCCGATGCAATCAGGGCTGCCGCGAGGGCCAAGGAAGATGAGGCTTTGGAAACCATCGAAAAAGCAATGCTTGCGCACCTCGACATGGAAGATGCTGAGGAGGCAGCTAAAATCGGTGAAGAATTCGGCGAAACCAGCAAGGCCCAGGAAGTATCTTTGAGAGATGCTCCGATCACCACTGTGGCAAAGGGAGATGATGGAGCAGGACCCTCTGGAAAAGATAATGATGATGGCGCATCGACTTGATCTCTTTTTTTTTTTTTTTTTTTTTTTCCTTTGTTTTTATTTTCCTGAAGTGTTTCGACATGTCGACGCACTTGGTAGTTCGGTTTGGTTTTATTTTGAAATGGTTTTTATATAATATGCTTGAACAACTATTATGAATGAATGGTTACTTATGCATCTTTGTCCATTCAGACTTACATAAAATTTCTTTTCTTGTCCAAATATATTTTACTGAATAACTTGCTATTTTTATGCTGCAAGTATATCGAACTCAGGATAAGCTTTGTAATTTATTTCTTTTAACTCGAAATACGACATTTCTGAAGTATCTGACATAAAATTAATTTAATATAGACAAAGTATAATAGAGTCGGATTTTATATGTATAGAGAGTTAATTGTTTTGTCATTTTAACCGAGTTGAAAATACTTACCCAGTTTTCGAGCTCGAGTGTTAATTTCGGGAACGTCGGTATTATTTTTTCCCCACTAGCGAATTCGGAATTTTGTTCGCCTCGCTAATGTCATTAAAGATTTTGAACTTCGACAGGGTTTGATTTTTTGGAACGGGCCCCACCAAATTATTTTATAAGAATTTGGCGAAAGAATGGACTTTAACCTTACCAAATCATCTGTAGGATTTGGTGTTAGCAAAGGTTTTAGTCCACCGAATTGAAAAACTCGGTAATGAAGTGGACCCTTAACCTTTCCAAGCTGAAAAACTTGGTATTATAAAGGTGATGATTCGGCCGAAAGGGTATTAGTCGTACCAAGCTGAAAAGCTCGGTGATGGTCAAGACTTTACCCTACCGAACTGATGAGCTCGGTTTTATTATTATGAAAAATTTATAGAATGGATATCAGCCTTACCAAGCTGAAAAACTTGGTGTAATAAAGGCTTCACCCTACCGAGTTATGACACTCGGTTAAAACTGCAAGGGATGCATTGGCACACAATTTTTTTCATTCATAAAAAAGGTATACAACGTTGTGTTTTACATTACTAGAAGTATTTCTTGAGATAAATAGCATTCCACGGGTATTGAAGAGGAACTTCATCTGGACGTTCAAGTCGGTATGCTCCATTTGGGAGTACTTGGTTTATCTTGAATAGTCCTTCCCACTTTGGTTTTAATGGCCCCCGGGTCTGCTCCAGTAATTCGTTTTAGAACCAATTCACCAACTCGGAATGTTCGAGGTGTTGTTTTTGTATTGATATACCTCCCACTTCTTTGTTTGTAAGCTGCATTTTTTAGTTCGGCCATTGATCATAACTCATCTATGAGATCAAGGTTCGCCTTTAAGTTTTTCGAGTTGGATGATTCAAGAAAGTTTTTAACTCGGTATGTGGGTGATCCGAGCTCAACAGGAACAATAGCTTCCGATCCATATGTTAAAAAAAGGTTGTTTCTCCTGTTGAAGTTCGAGTAGCGGTTCGGTATGTCCAAAAAACGTTAGGTAATTCTTCGGTCCAGGCCCCTTTCGCAGCGTCAAGTCGGTGAGGCCGTTCTTGATTATCTTATTTATGGCTTCAACTTGTCCATTAGACTGCGGATGATATGGTGAAGAAAAGAAATGTTTGATCTTGTAATCTTCACAGAAGGTTTCAAGTCTCTTTCCTTCAAACTGTCGGCCATTATCAATTATAATGGAACTCAGTATTCTAAACCGACAGACAATCGATTTCCAAATAAAGTCAATGACTTTTTGTTCGGTGATAGTTGCTAAGGGTTCAACTTCAGCCCATTTCGTAAAGTAGTCCACAACAACAATGGCGAATTTGACTCCTCCTTTACCAGTTGGGAGTAGGCCGATTAGATCAATTCCCCATCTTGCAAATGGCCATGAACTGTATATGGACTTGAGTGATTCTGGTGATTGATTGATGTTGGGCGCTAATATTTGGCATTTCACGCATTTTCGAACCCAGTTTGTTGTATCCGACTTCAGAGTCGGCCAGTAATATCCTCGTCGGAGGATTTTGTATGCTAAGGCTCGTGCGCCATGATGATTTCTACATATTCCTTCATGAACTTCTTCGAGCACGTACCTCGATTCTTGCTCGGTTAAGCACTTAAGTAGAGGAATGGAGTATCCTCTTTTATATAAAACTCCATTATCCAGAGTAACTGAGTTGCTCGAATACGGAGAGATCGAGCTTCTTTTGGGTTTTCTGGTTAGGCCCCGTTTGCAAATAAGCTATGATTGGCGTCATCCAAGTCGGATCCTTCTGCAACTCGGTATTCATAACTTCATTGATTGAAGTAGATGGTAGTTCTTGTTTACCGACTTGGACATATTCAACATTTTCCATACCTACTCGATGCAAGCATGGAAAGAGCGTCAGCTGGAATATTTTGAGAACGGACAATATGTTCCATTTGTACTTCAAATTTTGACATCTTTTGCTTTGTAAGTGTCAAATACGGCATCAACCGAGGTTCTTTGACTTCAAATTCTCCATTAATTTGATTTGCAAGTAATTGTGAGTCGGAGAATACTTTAAGCTTAGTGACATTCATGGACTCCGCCAACTTTAATCTAGAAAGCAGAGCTTCATACTCAGCTTCATTGTTTGTAGCTGGAAATAAGAATTTGACGGAATGACAAAACATCTTGTTGGTTGGATCAACTAAGACAATACCTCCACCAGATCGCTGCATAGTTGAGGAGCCATCCACGTATAAGGTCCATGAATGATTATCATTTACTTCTTCGATTGCAGGAGTAAATTCAACAATGAAGTCAGAGAGGGCTTGAGCTTTGATGGCAGTCCTTGGTTTGTAATGAATATCGCTGCATAGTTGAGGAGCCATCCACGTATAAGGTCCATGAATGATTATCATTTACTTCTTCGATTGCAGGAGTAAATTCAACAATGAAGTCAGAGAGGGCTTGAGCTTTGATGGCAGTCCTTGGTTTGTAATGAATATCATATTGTCCAAGCTCAATTGCCCACTTGACCATTTTGCCTGAAGTTTCAGGTCAGTGAAGGATTGGTCTCAATGGATAAGAAAGAAACGCAGTAATTGAATGTTCTTGGAAGTAAGGTCGGAGTTTCCGAGCTGCGGTAACTAATGCATATGCCAATTTCTCCATGGGTGGATATCGCAACTCGGCTTCATGTAAAGCTCTACTGATATACTAAATAGGATGCTGTTGATGTCCTTCTTCTCAAAGGAGAACAACACTGATAGCAGCTTCGCTTATTCCCAAGTATAAGTACAACATTTCATCTGAAACCGGCTTCTTTAAGGTCGGCGGTTGTGTGAGTGCTTCTTTAATGTTGACCAAGGCTTGTTGACATTCCTCAGTCCATTCGAAGTGTTTTTCTTTCTTTATAGCTTCAAAGAAAGGTCTGCAACGATCTGTTGACTTGGATTTTAAATCTATTTAGAGCAGCAAGTCGGCCGGTAAGAGCTTGAACACCTTTAACCGACGTGGGAGGTGATAAGTCCAGAATAGCCTATATTTTCAAGTGGTTAGCTTCAATTCCATGTTGTGTAACAATGTATTCCAGAAATTTGCCTGTGCCGACTCCAAACGTGCACTTTTTTGGATTTAACACCATGGAATAATCTCTGAGGATGTTGAACATTTCTTGTATATGATTTATGTGGTCAGCAGCATGCACTGATTTGACTAACATGTCATCAACGTTGAATTCCATTGATGTCCAATGAGTTTAGCAAACATCTTGTTTACTAATCGTTGATAAGTGGTACCAGCATTTTTGAGACCATATGGCATCATAGTTTAGCAGTATAGACCTCGGGTTGAATAAAATGAAGTATGTTCTGCTTCCTCAGGATCCATAGGAATTTGATTATAACCCGAGTATTCGTCCATAAAGCTCATCAATTCATGTCCCGATGTGGTGTCCACCATATAATCAATATGTGGCAATGGATAACTATCTTTAGGACATGCTTTGTTCAAATTGAAAAAGTCGATACAAAGTCGCCTCATGCCATTACTTTTCTTGACCAACACGGGATTAGATACCCAAGTCAGGTACTTTGTCTCTTGAATGAATTTGTTATCTATAAGTTTCTTGACCTCTTCTTCCAAAGCTTTTTGTCGATCAGGACCGAGCTTGCGCCTCTTTTGTACAACTGGCTTTATTGTGTTGTCCAGATTAAGTCGGTGACTGGCTACCTTGGGGTTAATACCTTTCATATTTTCGTGTTTCCAAGCAAAGACATCAGAGTTTGCTCGGAGAAACTGAATAAGTTGAGATCATACAGGTTCTTGGAGGTTGGCCCCAATCCGAAGCGAGTTATCACATATAGGCTCATCAATGAAAATTATTTCAATTTCTTCGGATGGTTCAGCTCGGTCCATCTTGTTTTTTTCTTTGAATTGAGTCTTAGGATCTAGTTTATCCTCTTCCTTTATTGGTTCTTTGCCATGACGTCGTCCACGATCTTGAATCACACTGTCTTGTGTCATTTCTTCCGAGTTCGTCGATAACTCAAATTTTTTTGTTTCCATCTCGGTTTCATTAATACCAAGTTATTATATGTTTGCTGAAGATTTTTGTCAACATTTTCCTCAATATTTTCTGCCATATGGATTATCCGAGAGGGTTCAATCCAAGGTTTGGTCCACACCATTCCTCGGGCCTCATATTGATCTCCATAATGAGTTCCTTCTCCGTTGTTCGTGGAAAATTTTAGAGCATAATGAAAGATTGAAATTGCGTCACGAAGTTTATACAAAACAGTTCTTCCCACAATGGATTATATTCATTTTTAATATCCATCACCTTGAACGTCTCCATAATGACTTTTGAAGCTTGTCCAGGGACTCCGAACTGAATTGGCATAGAAATTTAACCAAGCGTTAATGTGATACTTCCATCAAAGCCTTGAACTTGGTCTTTACAGGGTTTGAGCTCTGCGGGATCAATCCCCATTTGTTCAAAAGTTCGGAGCATTAAAATGCTGAAATAAGCACCTGTGTCTACCATAATTCTGTGTACACGTATTCCGTAGATTGGAGCAGTAATAACAAGTGGATCAGAGTGTGGATGTGCAAAATAACTTGCATCATCTACGTTGAAGGTGATAGGACAATTATTCCGAGCATTGATTTTGTCTCTAAGGTCAGTTGCCAGAATGGCTTTGCCCGAGTTGTATGCTTGTCGGGCAAATACTTTTGCCTGCCGATGTGATCCATTTGGCTTTCCATTGCTATTATTAATTCGTGGAATATTATAACAAGGGAAACTTGGAGAATCGATTCTCTTCGATGTTTTAGTGCTTGTTGAAGATGAAGCCCGATTTTCGTCCGAGGTGAATGTAAAAACTTCTTTCTCCCCCTATCTTATTCTTTTTGGATTCACAGGTCTATTATCATCTTCTTCATCGTCTGGGAACTCTTGTGGTCTCAATTTCCATTTGAAGTCGGAACTTATGGCAAAGCATTGGACTTGAGTATGTCCAATGAACCTTAACAGAGTAGAAAGTAAACCTAGACATTCATCAGTGTTATGCCCTGCTAACTTTTGATATGAACAATATTTTGATTTGTCAAGTTTAACTTCAGGGGTTCTCACAGGTCGGGGCTCTGGAAGGATTCCTTTTCCTTTGAGTTCTTCGAAGATGGTTGCAGCTCCAGCCGAGTAAATTGTCTGATAACTTGACCTTATATCATTAACATACTTTGCTTTGACTTTTTTTTGATTCAGGATCATTTCGATTTCCTTCAAAGACCCTCCGAACTGGGATTTGTTTTGCTTGTTCCTAAAGAATTTGTTTTTTTTCCTTTTTACTTCTTGTCCCAATTCCGACTTGTTGGAAGAAAAGTAAAAATTTGGAATCGACATTGATTCTTCAGCGATGATATGTTGCTGGGCTCGAGCTAAGAATTCCTGAAATGAGCTAGGTTTGTTTTGGCATATGGTCCAACGGAACAAAGAATTCGGTTTGAAACCTGCTATAGCAGTAACCAGTAATGTCTCAGGATGACATTGCTCCATATTTTGGACTCGTTCATTGAATCGTGCTATGCAGTCTTTAACACTTTGATCTTCTTTTTGTACAATGTTGGCAATCGATTCTTTCGGGATAAAAAATACTCGGGCCCCAAGGAAATGAGATCAGAACGCCGACCTCAATTGTTGCCACTTCCAAATTGAATGACGAGGTAAAGAGTGATACCATTTTTGTGCCCGAGGTCCCAGAGTTAGCGAAAACATACGACACCTCATTGTATCAGTAGCCCCGTGGAGGTCCATCCATGAAGTATATTGACCGAGGTGTGCATCTGGATCCGAGGTACCATCTTAGAGACTTGTGGAACTTTAATTTTTCCAGACAATGGTTCCATAGTAAGTTGAGAGGCTAAAGGAGATTCTGCCTCCAGATAAATATTATCCAAGGTGGAGGCTCTTCGTGGAGATTCTCCATGGACTCGATGTCGAGTTTCTAACTCGGCAATTCTTTTGCGCAGAATTTCTAGTTCAACCGACTCGTGCCTAAGACGATTTCTTTCAATGGTATGGCGCAAGTCAGAATGTCTGTCTGGTTGTTGTGTTGCTGGTGGCGGAGGCACCGGTGACTGACTATAATGTCAAGAATGGCTTTCAACAGTTATTTCAGGTATGTTGCCTTCTGGTAAATTATTAACGACAGGAATATCGCCATGACTTTGAGTTGCTACTTCATTTTGCAGCGTCTGAGTCTGTGGCTGCGAAGTTGCTTGAGAAGCTACAACATGTGTATTATGTTTGGATCGACGGCGTTTGTTGCCTTATTAGATTAGTTTGAATAGTAGTGTGATGAGGAATAGGAACAGATGGCCCTGGTCTTGCTTGAGCCATGAAATCAAAGAGATTCTTATGAACTCTGGATCTTGAAACAAAACAGAGTAGTCAAGAGTCATAGGAGGAGCAATCGTTCCCCTGGTAGATTGAATGAGATTATGGCTGGTTCCAACTTCTGGATTCCTTTCTTGACGTCCAGAACTTGCCATGATGATTGTTTTGTTTGAAATATGAAAATATATTTGGCTGAGGTATGTGTTTTGCGTACAGGATAATGAAGGTTAACCCCAAATAACTTATGAGGGCCTTTCTTCTAGCGCCAAATTGTTGTTGTATGAAATTTAACAACGATAATAAACAATAGCAAGGTGTAATTAGAGTTAAAGCGATGTAAATTTTCGTACTATTTTTGTCTTTTTGCGAGTACAGGAAGTCGGTTTTGTGTAATAACCGAGCTATTTTTATGTTTCCGTGTACAATATGCGTAAAAAGATCCCCGTACAATTATAAATTCTGCTATTTATAGTGTGGTGAGTTTGACTTTTCGTGCAAGGTAGATCATATCGCATTTAATGTTGAGTAGCTTCATTAAAGCGGTCTGTAGTGCAATGGAGGGACAATAATGATTACTATTTTGATAGGTGGCCCAATCAGAAATGTGCCTTGTCGCCAGCTTTAGGATTCAGTTACCTCGGACCTCGGTTTAAGTGGATAACCTTCAGGAAAGAATATTCGCGAAGTCGGTTTCTTATATTTTATGCGGAGTCGGTTCACCGCCTTAAGTAGGTCGGTTCTCATTTATATGTGCGAGGTCGGTAGTTGTCTCTTTGTACCGAGGTGGGCTAAGTTTGTTGCAGAAGTTGAGCTGAAGAAAGTGTTTGAGGATAATGTCAATAGATTTTTTTTAATCTTGATAAATCAAGTCGGTTATAAACAATGACTTTATTATTAGCTAATATTAGTAATTATATAATAAAATAAATAAAAAGAATATAATTGCTTGATTAATATAAAAATAACGAAAAAAAACAGAAAAATAAAATGAGTTTTTATTAATTGGCAAATATTTATATAGTTTGAGGTTTAAATAAAAAGAAAGGAAACAACTTTAATGCGGCGACGGATATTCCAATGGCGGCACGCAACTTCTTCATCTCCTCTCGAAATTGAACCCATTCGTCTCCACCAAAGAAACTCGAACATAAAATGATCCACCAATGTACTTCCAAGGTTTCTCAATCGCCCTTTCCTAACTTCAAACCTCCGCCGAGGAAGCCCAGCTCTCTAATTGCTCACTGCGGATCGAATCTCGAGCTAGATTCAAAGCCGCCGGCCATCAGATTGGGCCCCCACACGGGCCGAGACCCGAATGTCAAGAAGCCCGGGTGGCTAAGGCAGAAGGCGCCGCAGGGGGAAAAGTACGAGGAGGTGAAGGAGTCGCTCTCCAGGCTCAAGCTCAACACCGTCTGCGAGGAAGCTCAGTGCCCCAACATTGGCGAGTGCTGGAACGGCGGCTCCGACGGCATTGCTACTGCCACAATCATGGTGCTCGGGGACACGTGCACGAGAGGTTGCCGGTTTTGTGCGGTCAAAACGAGCAGAAACCCGGCGCCTCCTGATCCCATGGAGCCCTACAACACTGCCGAGGCAGTTGTCAGCTGGGGGTACTTTTCCATTTTCTTCACTCAGATTTAGGGTAGTAGTTATATTATTATTGTTGTTATTGTTGTTGTGAATGGATAGTGTGTTTAGCATCTTTTGGAAATCCTTATATTATTTTTGCCATTTGTTGATTGATAAGGAAAACATTCAGAATCGTAACTTGTATTATAGTGAAATGCTTCAACTCCCCTTTGATTAGTTAGTGCCACAGGGTTTTAGGCTAATGAATATGGAGTTTGCATGTTTGTATTTATGGTGCGTTGGCTTTTCATTTTCCAGTGTGGATTATATTGTTGTGACCAGTGTGGACCGAGATGATCTACCTGATGGTGGAAGTGGCCATTTTGCTGAGACTGTCAAAGCAATGAAGGTTCATTTCTGAGTTCTGTGAATTGGTTTTCCTTAGCTTTGATTGAGATATATTTGTCACCCATCACATTAGCACTTCCATATATTTGGGATAATACTCATAAAGAAGTCAAGTATCGCGTTTAACTTGCAATGTCATATGAACACGAGTGACATTTTTATTTCCGCTTTCGATGAAGTTGACATTAACTATTGCGTTTAAGTTGCAATATAATTATTTTGACAGAGGCTCAAGCCTGATATCATGGTTGAGTGTTTAACGTCCGATTTCCGGGGTGACGTGGAGGCTGTATCCACTCTTGTTCAGTCAGGGTTAGATGTTTTTGCTCACAATATCGAGACTGTTAAACGGCTGCAGAGGATTGTTAGGGATCCTAGGGCTGGGTAAGTAGTTGCTGGTTGCTGATAAATTTATTTCATTAGCTTTGGAAGTATCATCTTATGTTTCTCAATCAGGAGAAGCTCTAAGAAATCTAAAAAGATAAATTTTATTTATTATGTCTTGATGATTTGTTTCTACATAGATTTCTAGTTCTTCTGCTATTAGCAAAAATGTGCTTACGCATGTGAAGTTTTTTTAATATCAAATCGTGCCATAACAAGAGTTTAAGATTCTTTTGGTTTGCAAATGTTTCCAACAAACTACCTTTCCTATCATATTACTTGCGGTAAAATCAGCCTGCTTGATGTTAAAAGGATTACTTTCTCAGGTGTTCATTGGCACAATCAATGGGCCTCTAGTACTCTACTATGTTATTTTTTAAGAATAACCCATTAACATAATACATTTAAAAGTACTATACTCTGTTAAATAATCCATAGCTGGACATCTATTCTCATGTGGGCATTTCAATCCCACCAAGTTTTCTCTCTTAGTAGTTTTAATAACTCGTTAGGAGTAAGACATAGTGTACATCTCCTAAGCTCGAGTAGTCACTAGGGATAACTCGCGGCATGTTACATCAAACTTCTATGCAGAACACATTAGTCATATATTTTTTTTTTCGAAACAGTAGATTTATATTAACCAAAAAAAAAAATAAAAAATTACATAGTAGAAACCAAATAGAACAACTGAATCAAACAGCTCCCAAAGTTGAATATCGGATAACTGCTCACATGCAGTCTAGTCTCTAGAGCCACAAAACAACACAAAAAACTAAAACGAGAACTACCAAGCTCTCACATGGGAGAATACAAAACTCCAGTAATGAGGACTAGTCAAAACAAATGAAAATAAAAACAAGAACAAACCAAAGAGAAACACTAAGAGAAAAAATACTAAGTAGAATAAAATCTTCCCTCCTCAAACTAACTTTTCGGCACCATTGTAACCACTGGCCTGCCAATAGTCGTTCATGCGCAGGCACAGTCCAATACCCTTTGATGTCACCCATCCTAAAGACGAAACAAGCTCGCAGGTCCAAAACTCTCAAACCTGGAAACTTCAGTTCACTCGATCCGCTTAGTCAGATTGGATGAAGAGTCAGGACATAAGCCCAAATCTTATCCGAAAGAGAAAATTAAAGGATAGGAAGATATTACATCTCAAAGGAACACTTGCTTCAACCAGCTGCCGGGAAAGTACCCCAGTGATGACTCAGCAAGTGGTCAGACGGGTTGGCAGCACACAGGAGAAGAAGAGAAGGGGGGATGGGGCTCTTCTATTTTTTGGTTCTAGGGAGTGTAGAGAGAGTGCAAAGAAAAGGAAGGATTATTCTATTCTCTCCTTAGTCATTATTCATTAATCAATTGTATCGCGTAGTACATATGTAGATACCGTATTATAATCCAAGAAATAGGGGTGGTTATCTTTAAGACATGTTCTTCTGTCACTCTTATCACTTTGAAGAAGATTGAACATTTGTTTCAAGTTTCAACATGGCTGATTTGAGATTCTGCTGTTTGTTTAAGGCGAAAGAGGTAGGGGCATTGACTTTTGTAGCTTTGACTTAGTTTGGTTTTCTTTTAAGTTTGTGTACTTATCTATAACCACTGAAGATTTAAAATTTTTGGTTGAGAAGCATTTTAGCTCTTGTAACGTAAAAGCTCTTTGGTTGCATGGTACAGGTATGAGCAAAGTTTATCTGTGCTTAAACATGCAAAGCTGAGCAAGGAAGGCATGATAACAAAATCATCGATCATGCTGGGACTTGGTGAAACTGATGATGAATTGAAGGAAACCATGGCAGATTTAAGGGCCATTGGGGTTGACATTTTGACCCTGGGACAGTATTTACAGGTGTGAGCGTGAATATAAATGAACTTCAAAGAAATCTAAAATATTTCTTTCTTTTCTTTTTATCAACTTATCATGGTTGTCATCATGAGTTCGCTTCGCATTCGTGGTTCTTACCGTATTTGATTATGCTTGTTTCTTTAATTCTTTTATGTATTATGACTTTTATTTTTTTATTTTAGTTTTTAATAATCTGTGAAGCCAATACTAATGTCATATTGCTACCATTGGTAAAATGCAGCCGACTCCTTTGCATTTAACTGTCAAGGACTACGTTAGCCCTGAAAAATTTGCTTTCTGGAAAGATTATGGCGAGTCAATTGGCTTCCGATATGTTGCCAGTGGACCTTTGGTAATCTTCTAATCCTATTTTGCTACGTGCCTTTGACTGCACAGACCTTGATTTTTGTTTAGTTGATGTAATTCCGCAATATCATTATGACCATCCTTTTCATTAAAACAAAATTTTGTGGTGTTTCATTTTCTTATCTGTTATTGTCTCTTAAAGGTTCGATCTTCATATAGAGCTGGAGAGCTGTTTGTCAAGACCATGGTGAAACAAGAGAGGGCTAAGAATACACGAGACATTACTATGTGAATTTGGGCCACGCTTGGGCAAAATTTTTTGGAAGTCATTCGAACTTTTGATGTTTAGTCAAAGGAATGTTCTTTTGATTGCCATGTCCGAAACGGATGCCCTGAGGCCGCCTCTTTTGACCCTTTTTATCCCATTCTTTTTCTTTTTCTTTTTCTTTTTATCTTTATTTCAAGTTGAGATATCCTTCAACATTGTATAATTCTTTGCATTTTGGATCGGGCTTTGTAGTGCGGTTGTTATGCATGGACCCGTCTAGAATGCATGTTTATTGTTCGAATTATGCTGGGTTCCTCCGCATTCCATATAATGTTGATCACACTATGTTTAAATGTTCATTTGTAGCACTATGCATATAAAATTTTAAATTGATTCACTAAAATAATTTTTTTTTTATTTTGGTTCGGTCCCCCTAATATGCTTGTTGCGTTGATTATCATTTAGCAAACATCACGTGTAATAAGGCTAATGTCTGGTAAGTTTCCTTCAGTGGAATTTTCTCTCTAGAGATCCGTTTTCCTTGTGAGATTGGGGGGTTTTAGGGTTTTATGATCTCCCTTTTCTTCGTGCGTTCCAGATCTTCTGGTTTCCTCGATTGATGTCGAGGATTTGAGGGCTTGCCCTTTTTCTTTCATCTTCTTCCCGTTGTTGTTTCTTCCCCTTCGTGTAGTTTGGCTTCTTAGTTCTTCTGTTGTAGTGGTGGCTGTTCCCTTATGTCTTTGGGTGCTCTTTCCTTTTTAGTTCTTAATCATGGAGAAAGAGTTCACTGAAATGTTGCAAAAATTTGTAAAAAAAAAAAAAGTGGGGATTGAATTAGATGAATTAGACATAATCCCGACTCTTCAGGAATATGGATTGAGCCTCATAGGAAGAAGTTTTGGGGATAAGAACATAATTTTTGATGGGTTAAAGGCTACTCTAGGGGGAATTTAGGTTACCAGGTTACCGTTCTCGATTAGGTGCATAGGTGTTAATATATTTCAGTTTCTTATTCAGGCAGCTGAGGATATGGACAAGATCCTTAATGGCAAAACTTGGTCCTTCGACAATCAATACATCCTCTTCAAACCTTAGGTCTAGGGACAAATTGATTTCAAGGAAGAGGATGAAAAGATCAAGATATGGGTGCAGGTCCACAGTCTACCTCTCCATTGGGTTGCAACAAACTGGAATGAAAATAGGGGAATTGATAGGTAAAGTCTTAGATGTCCATGTGCCACGAGCAATTGAAATGGTCATATTGTTAAATGCTTGGTGGAACTCTGCCTAGCTGAACCAAGCCTTAGATGTGCGAACATCAATCTGGGCTCACAAAGTAATTGGTTGACTTCAGGTATGAACACAACCAAACCTTCGGCTATTACTGTGGTAAATTAGGACATAGTGATGAAAATTGCTTGTCCAAAAAAGATAAAGGTGAAAAGGTAAGCACACGACCGTTGGATTAAACTATTAAAGTAGAAATCCAACGGATACAATGCATTTACTAGGCACGAGATTCGAGGGACGCAAATCATGAGAAGGTGCAATGATTGAAGTATCTGATAGACAGGACAAGTGGCAGGTGCGAATTCACAATGCGGTCGAAGGGAGAGGTGGTCGAAAACCAGGAGAAAACTCACCAGATGGTCGATACACGGAGGAAAACACTACAGCTTGAAAGACGAACGAAAACCTACTCTTAGATCAAGTCATTCAGACTCGACCAGAGTGGGGGGAGGGGGAGGGGGAGTGTAATATTCCATTCAGTAATTAATAAAAGTAATTATTCTAAGTATGAACTAATTACTTTTATTAATGCTCGTTCCTAGTTTCGAGCCAGTTATTAAGTTATTCAGTTAAAAATTCGACTTTAAGTCGAAAGTATTCTCGGTTCAATATTATTCAATAATCGAGCCAGTTCAGTAATTAATTAATTCCGGTATGTTTATTTTTATAAATGGATTTATAAGACGGGATTAATTAATATAAGATGACGAATAATCGAAATTGAGTATATTTTGATTAATCGTTTAAGATAAGTAGTGAACTGAAACCAAGTATGTTCGGTCATGAGTTGAACTTAATTAAGAAATAGCCGAGCCTTAGTACTAAATACTTAGAATTTTTCTAAGTGTTTAAGTCATCAAGATAAGATCATAATATTGAGTTTTAGCATAAGTTGATACAAGTTAAGTCTTGAAGTAAGGTTAAGTATCCATGAACATTTAAGTGATAAATGTTCAAAGAAGTGAGAAAATTTATTTAGACATTATAGTCTATTTAAATTATTTTAATAGAAATCGAAATTTTTAGAATTTTCGGTTTTACGGTAATCGTTCGGTTTAAGTCCGAATGTGGTTCCGTAAATGTAGAATATTTCAAGATAATTATATTAGATCCTAAGAAGCAATATGTTCATTAAATTGAAGAAAAAAATGTGAGTAAAGAATTTAAATTTTAGACTTTTTAGTTTTACGGTAAACGTTCGTTTTAAGTCCGAATTGAGTTCCGTAAATTGTATTATTCTCGGTTTATTAGCATGATCCAAGACCATATATGAGCATTACTTTTCAGTAAAAGAGTTTTAAAAATCAGCCATTTTGAAAGAAAATGCATAAGTAATTAAAAAAAATAATTTTTATTATTTTGTCCAAAGATTTTTATATGATGAATGGTGACATTTTTTTCAATAATATATGGAATCAATTACATCACATTAAACACGAAATTTTAGTCATCAATTGGTGAGAATGAGATGAGAAAATCACAACAAAGTTTTGCTAAGTCTTTAAGTTAGCATTTTTTTCAACAATTGATAAGAATTTTATTAAACTTGGTGAGAATTTTATTAAACTTGGTGGAATAAGTTTTATCTACCAAAAAGCTCACTCATGACTATAACTAAAGGCCATTTTTTATGATTAATTATGTTTGGATAAGAATACAAGTTAATCATAAAATAGTTTATGATTAATCAAGTTTATAAGTTTAAATTATTTATTTTGTTCATTTCTTCACTCCATTATGATGTATTGCCAATTTGTGCCTATAAATAGAGGCCTAAAAATCAGAGTTCTCACACCAAAGTTAAGTACCAAAAGTTATATAAGAGTGTAAGAGAGAATGAGTAGTAGAAACTTTGGAGAAGTGAAGAATTTAGAAGTGAAGAATTAAGTTACGATTCTAGCAAAAAGGAGGTAATTTACTTATCTTAAAGTTACATGCTTAAGTTCATGTTTTGATAATGAGTTTATATGCTTAGTAGATGATATTAAGTGTTTAATAATGTTTTTATATGACTTAGATATTAAAGTTTTATATGAATATAAGCATGCTAGAAAATAAGTTATTTCCAGCTCATATATATGTCATATGTGTTCAGTTATGATGAAATTTTTACATAGCTATGAAAAATCTGGAAATCTATGCTTCCTATGGTTCATTCTTGTGTAAAAGAGGAGTACATAGGATCAAGAATCAAGTCATTTAATTTAGTATAACTCAAGATATGAATTTTTAAAGTTTATCATGCAAGCTGAATTTTATGTACTTGTTTCCAGCAGCAACTTTAAACTTGAATAAGTCGAGATATATGCATGATAAAATTATGAAAATTTTATGACATGTCTAAATATGAGTTAAGAATATGACTGTTAAGTTTCATAATTTAAAGATGAGAAATGAATAAGTTATGAATATAAGAATGTATATATGTAAAGATAAGTATATATATGCAAAAATATTCATGAAATGTTTAAGTTGTTAAAATGAGATGATCATGAGTAATTCTCATATAAGTGATGAGTAATTTGATGAAGTTTTGATATAATATGCTGAGTATACAATTTTATAAAGATTGTATTAAGTATGACATATTAACATCATGATTAAATGTTATGAGTAAAAGATGATTATGGCTTGAGATTATTTTCACTTTGAAGTTAATTAAGTGAAAATTTAGTATAAGCCATGTTGATATCCGACTTGACTGAATGGAGATTAATCACATTATTGAAGGAATAATCTCTTGAGAAGGTGAACTCACTGTAAAGTCGGTATTAAACTGATATCTGAAGCCAACATCAATAAACCGATTTCAAGTTCAACCGACTATCACGAAGTTTGAATATTTCAACAGAAAGTAATCATTAGAAGCATCTGATTGGACCAACGAAACAAAAAGGCAATCATTGATGTTTCCTGCCGCTTAAAGTGAAGCAGCTCAACATTAAATGCATCTTTATCCATTTTAAGGAAGAAGACAAAAGCCACCGTACTATAAATAGCGGAATTTATGATAGTACGAGGATCTTTTGAAAAATACAAGATACACGAACTTGTAATGATCTCGGTTTTCAACCTAAAACCGACTTCTGTACTCTTGTGATTATAACAAATAAAATCAAATTGAACAATTATCCTAATTTTCTTTACACCCGCTGTGTTTAATTTTAAGTTGTTAATTCAAGACAACAACAGTTTGGCGCTAGAAGGAGGGCGGCTCGATTGTTTGTCTTGTATATGATATAATACAAGAATGTCAAATTCTGGGCGAAACGAACGTAATCCAGATGCTGGAGCTAATCGTCACCCAACTCACACAACTGGAAATTCAACTGTGCCATCTACATCAATCGATTATTCAGCCTTGTTTCAAGATCCAGAGTTCTTGAAAAATTTAACTGATTTTATGGCACGAACAAGAATAGAACCAACCGCAGCGGTTAATCCTCAAACTCGTCCTGCACCAGTTTCGCAAAGGAATGAAATTCCTGCTGCATCACATGCAACTTCCCAACCACGTACACATACATCACAACATGATATTGCAACTCGAAATCGTGGAGTAGTTCCTGTACGAACACATATTCCTGAAGCAGTTCGATCAGAAGCAACTGCAGAAAGCCATTCTGGGCATCGACCACGACAGCCTACTCCGTCGTTGCCCGAAATCTTACGACATGATCAACCCTCTGATTTACGACATACTCTCGAACAAAACCATACTCGTCGTGGGCAAAATGAGTTACGTCGTCTAATTGAAAGGAACCGTCTAAGACGCGAATCAGAGGAGCTAGAAATGTTAAGAAAGAGAATTGCTGAGTTAGAAACTCGGCAAGATGAACATGGAGAATAACCACGACAAATTCCAGTGACGGAAGAAATATATCAAGAGGTTGGAACTCCTTTGGCCCCTCATTTGACCAGGGAGCCTATTCCAACTAAAGTAAAAGTTCCACAAATCGGCTTATATGATGGAACTTCCGATCCTGATGCTCATCTTGGTCAATACACGTCTTGGATGGATCTTCATGGAGCAAACGAAGCACTCAGATGTCGGATGTTTTCCTTAACTTTGGGACCTCGAGCTCAAAAATGGTATCATTCTCTATCTCGGTACTCAATTTCCACATGGCAGCAATTGAGATCGGCCTTTCGCTCTCATTTTATCGGGGCCCGAGTTTCTCTAATTCCCAAAGAATCAATCGCAAATATTGTACAAAAAGATGATGAAAGTGTGAAAGATTACATTACTCGGTTCAACGAACGCATACAAAATATGGAACAATGCCATCCTGAAACGCTATTAGTCACAGCCATAGCCGGATTGAAGCCAAATTCGTTGTTTCGATGGAGCATATGTCAGAATAAACCGACCTCATTTCAAGATTTCTTAGCTCGGGCTCAACAGCATATTTTAGCCGAAGAATCAATGTCGGTTCCTAATATCGACTTTTCCTCGCTGAAGTCGGAAGTCGGGCAAGAGTCAAAAAAGAAGAAAAGTAAATTCTTCAAACCAAATAAGTCTCGATTTGGGAATCCAAAGATGCCTGAACTGCAAGAAGCCATAACTAAATATCTTAATGAAATCAAATCCAGCTACCAAACGGTATTCTCGGCAGGAGCAGCAACTATATTTGAAGAATTAAAAGGGAAAGGAATTCTCCCTGATCCTCGACCTGTCAGAACTCCTGAAGAAAAACTTGATAAAACGAGATATTGTTCATACCATAAGTCGGCAGGCCATAATACTGATGAATGCCTTGGCTTACTTTCTGCCTTGTTGCGACTTATTGGACATCCTCAAGTCCAAAGATTTGCCAAAAATGTTGATTATAAACGGAAGGGAAGAATGCCGGATTTACCAGATGATGACGACGATGAGGAACATCCAATTAATCCAAAACGGGTGAGATCAAGTAATAAAGAAATATATATGATGAATCAAAAAGAGAGAGATTCAATGATAACTACTGAAACGATGTGTCGAGGAGGATACTATAATCCTGACAATTCACACCATGTACCTCGGGTCAATAACAGTAGCAATACAATGTTTGAATCACGGCGGCAAATGAAGGCGTATGCTCGAAAGGCTTTTAACTCGGGTAAAACTGTTTTGACTACCGACCTCCGAGATAAAATTAATGCTCGAAATAATTGCTCGATAACATTCAATGTGGACGATGCTAGTTACTTTGCTCACCCCCATGCTGATCCCTTAATAATCACGGCGCCCATCTGTGGAATACCGATACATCGTATGTTAGTGGACACTGGAGCATATTCAAGTATTATGATGTTGCGCACGTTCGAACAAATGGGAATTGATCCAACCGAGTTGAGACCCTGTAAAGATCAAGTACAAGGCTTTAATGGAACAGTTACGCCAACCCTTGGTGAAATTACTATGCCAATTCGGTTTGGAATCCCTGGACAAGCTTCCAAAGTTATTATGGAAACATTTAAGGTGATGGATCTTAAAAATCAATATAATGCCATCATTGGAAGGACAGCTCTGTATAAACTTCGTGCTGCTGTCTCGATCTTTCATTATGCTCTGAAATTTCCCACCAACAATGGAGAAGGAACACATTACGGAGATCAGTACGAAGCTCGTGGAATGGTATGGGTCAAACCTTGGCATGAACCATATACACCAATACACATGATGGAGAATGCTGTAAAAAACCAAAAAGATTCAGCTCTTGTCAACTCGGAATCATATAATACCGAGATGGAACTTGACCTAGCACAATCAAATAATGATCTGGTTTATGATCGTGGGAGACGTCCTGGAAAAGAACCAATTAAAGAAGAAGATGCACTTGATCCTCGAATTCAATTCAAGGAGAAAAGCAAACTCGAACGAGCTGAACCATCAGAAGAGGTTGAAGTAATATTCATCGACGATCCTGTCTGCCACAAGTCGGTGCAAATTGGGGCCAATCTTCAAGAACCAATACGAACTCGGCTCATTCAATTCCTCAAAGCCAATTCTGATGTATTTGCTTGGAAACATGAAGATATGAAAGGAATTGATCCAAAGGTCGCTTCTCATCGACTCAATGTGGATCCAACAATTAAACCGGTGGTCCAAAAACGGCGCAAACTCGGTCCTGATCGACAGAAGGCTCTTGAAGAAGAAGTTCAAAAATTGGTTGATAACAAGTTCATTCAAGAGACGAAATACCCGACTTGGGTATCAAATCCCATTTTGGTGAAAAAGAGTTCCGGTGCATGGCGACTCTGCATCGATTTTACCGACTTAAATAAAGCTTGTCCCAAAGACAGTTACCCTTTACCGCATATCGACTACATGGTGGATGCCACGGCTGGACATGAATTAATGAGCTTCATGGATGCCTATTCGGGTTATAATCAAATTCCTATGGATCCTGAAGAAGCAGAACATACATCTTTTTATTCAGCTCGAGGATTATATTGTTACACCATGATGCCATTCGGTCTTAAAAACGCTGGGGCCACATATCAAAGATTGGTTAACAAAATGTTTGCCAAACTCATCGGGCATACTATGGAAGTTTATGTGGATGACATGTTAGTCAAGTCGGTTCACACAGTCGATCACATTGATCACTTACAGGAAATGTTCAGCATCCTGAGAGAATATTCAATGGTGCTTAATCCAAAGAAATGTACTTTTGGAGTCGGTTCTGGTAAATTCTTGGGATATATTGTTACTCAACGTGGCATTGAAGCCAATCCCCTGAAGATAAGAGCCATTATGAATCTAACACCCCCCACATCGGTAAAAGGAGTTCAAGCTCTTACCGGCCGACTTGCTGCCTTAAATCGGTTCATATCGAAGTCAACCGACCAATGTAAACCCTATTTTGAATCTATAAAGAAAGGGAAACATTTTGAGTGGACCAAAAAATGTCAAGAAGCTCTAGAAAAAATGAAGGAAACACTTCTTCAAATCCCGACTTTACAGAAGCCAATACCTGAAGAAATGTTGTATTTATATTTGGGAGTAAGTGATACCGCAATCAGTGCTGTTCTTATTCGTGAAGAAGGACGTCAACAATATCCAATTTACTACATTAGTAAGGCCTTACATGAAGCCGAATTGCGATATCCAGCAATGGAGAAGTTAGCGTATGCCCTTGTTATTGCTGCTCGAAAGTTACGTCCTTATTTCCAAGAACATTCAATAATGGTACTGACATCTTATCCCTTAAAGTCGATTTTACACCGACCTGACACATCGGGAAGATTAGTCAAATGGGCCATAGAACTCGGTCAATATGATATTCATTATAAACCGAGAACTGCAATAAAAGCTCAAGCTTTATCCGATTTCATTGCCGAGTTTACTCTTGCAATCGAGACAATCAATGAAGTTCAATCATGGACGTTGTATGTTGATGGCTCCTTAACTCAACATCGAGCTGGAGGAGGAATTATATTGATAGACCCTCAGAACAAGATGTTTTGTCATTCTGTCAAGTTTCTCTTCCCAGCAACAAATAATGAAGCGGAATACGAGGCCTTATTGTCTGGGTTAAATCTCGCAGACTCTATGAATGTAAAGAAGTTAAAGGTATTCTCCGACTCACAATTACTAGTAAATCAAGTCCATGGAGATTTTGAAGTTAAAGAACCTCAGTTACTTCCATATTTGACGCTCGTAAAACAGAAGATGTCTCGATTTGATATTCAGTTGGAACACATCCCTCGTTCACAAAATGTTCCAGCTGATGCTTTGTCCAAACTTACATCAAGTACCGGATTGGAAGATGTCGAATACGTCCAAGTCGGTCACCAAGAAATGCCTTCTATTTCCGTACCCGAAGTCTTAAATACCGAGTTACATAAATTCTCGACTTGGATGACACCGATTATAACATACTTGGAAACAGGAGCATTACCTCAAAATTCAAAAGAAGCTCGAACTCTTCGAATTCGAGCTGCTCGGTTGTTGATATCCGAGTCCGGACCCAACGTAGGTACCGGTCCGAGCCGAAGGAGCCGGTCATCAAAACCGCACGTGGGTGCCGAGCTGAATGAGAGTCAAAGTCGTCTCGGACGGTGGGAGGAATCAGTTCCGAGGTCGGCACCGAATCCATGTGGCAACTAGGTCGGCACCTCGTACCAAGTCTCGCAAGGGCGGCTCCTGATAGAGGTACGACGTCGGACACAATAAAATAATGCCACTTGTCTACGAATGATTGCCGATGGGACGTCCAACTCAGCCAGAACGTGTCTGCATTTAATGCAGCCCACGTTCGCATTAAATGTATGGCAGGCAATGATTAGAGAATCCGGAAATCACTCCTAATCAGTCAGAAAAGCGCCGGCTTGTCCCATTGAGCCACTGTACGACAAGACCGCTGAACAGTACCCGTACAGTGCAACATTGAAAGCTACTATAAATAGCAACTTACCTCATTTATTTTAGGTTGTTGAAATCCCAACTACTCAAGCCCATATTTTCTCTCTCTAAAGAATTTGTAAGAAACTCTTGTAAGCAATATAAGTATATCGCAAGTGCCGACCTCGTACGAGAGGCCGAACTCGTGATCCATTAATAAAACCGTAATTAAACCGTACTTCTTTGTCTTCTCTCCGTTTTCTTTACATTATTTGACTTTTTAACCGTTGACCGGAAACGTCCGTCAACATCGGTTTACACTGGACAACGGAATTCTTTACAAGCGAGGATACTCTCTTCCCTTGCTAAAATGTTTAGCTGAACCAGAATCACGATATGTCCTTGAAGAAGTTCATGAGGGAATTTGTGGAAATCATCATGGAGCACGAACATTAGCGTACAAAATACTTCGACAAGGATATTATTGGCCAACTTTGAAAGCAGATGCAATAAACTGGGTACGTAAATGTGCGAAATGCCAAATATTCGCCCCAAATGTTAATCAGAACCCAGAATCTCTAAAGTCAATTTATAGTCCGTGGCCATTTGCTAGATGGGGAATTGATCTAATCGGTCCACTACCAACTGCAAAAGGAGGTGTTCGATTTGCTATTGTAGCAGTCGATTATTTCACCAAGTGGGCCGAAGCTGAACCACTAGCCATGATAACCGAACAGAAAGTAGTGGACTTTATTTGGAAATCGATCATATGCCGGTTCGGTGTACCGAACTCGATAATAACTGACAACGGTCGACAGTTCGAAGGAAAACGACTTGAAGCTCTCTGTAAAGAATATCAAATCAAGCACTTTTTCTCTTCGCCATATCATCCTCAATCTAACGGACAAGTCGAAGCAATCAATAAAATAATCAAAAATGGCTTGAAAGTCCGACTTGATGCAGCAAAAGGATCATGGCCTGAAGAGTTACCACATGTACTGTGGGCTTATAGAACGACAGTTAGCCATGCTACAGGAGAAACACCATTCTCTTTACTTATGGATCAGAAGCAGTTATCCCTGTTGAACTCGGATCTCCTACTTATCGGGTAATGCATTTTCAAGATGAAACCAACTCGGAAAATCTTAAAGTCAGTCTGGATCTTCTGGACGAAACTCGTCTCATGGCAGAACTTAAGAATGCTGCATACAAACAAAGAAGTGAAAGATATATTAACTCAAAGATAAAGCCTCGAACATTTCAAGTCGGTGACTTGGTACTGAAAAGAATTACTGGACTAGATCCGGGGCCTTTGAAACCGAAGTGGGAAGGACCATTCAAAATCAATCAAGTACTCCCAAAAGGTACTTACCGACTTGAAAAGCCAGATGGACTTGTTCTTCCATATCCATGGAATGCCGTGTATCTGAAAAAATATTTTCAATAAATGTTCTTGATGTAACAATGACTCTGTACACATTTTGATGTATATAATAAATTTGTGTGCTAAAGAGTCTCTTAAAAAGAGCTGAGAAATTTTAATCGGCATACAATTAGTCTTTATTTAGCCAAGGTTAAAACTTGGACAAGACTAATACTTTTTCTTCAAAAGAACCGAGATACTTTCACTCGGTATACAACCAGTCTTTATATAGCCAAGCTGATAACTTGGACAAGACTAATACTTAAAATTCTTGAAAGATATACGTATTTCAAATTTAAACCGAGCCTTATTAACTCGGTAAGTTATATCTTTCTCGACCAAACTAATAACCTTCAAATACCAAAGTTCAGTGACTTGGGAAGGTTATGGACAAAATGAAACTAAGATTGGATTGTCTTTAGATTCAAATCCTGAAGATTGATTTGAAGTAAGATAATATCCAAATTTCCATCTGAAAAGGTGGTGTCCACTTATAAAATTAAGTTTGGCCGACTTCTTAACACTTGAAAAATTCAGCAAAAGTAAAATGCCATGCTGGGTATAAATTATGAATGGAAGTACTTAAAACGAAATTTTCATTCATACTAATAAAATTATCCATTACAATAGAAATATTGTGTCTCGACATACCGAGAACACAATTTAAAATAAAAAACAAATACAACTAAGCTGACTTCGCTGGATTATCAACTGTCTCAACTGTCTTGGCTACATCAGCATTGTCTTCATCCTTGGCTACTTCTTCTACATCATTCTTAACAATTTGCTCGTACATAATACGGCTGATGATGTCGAAGACTCGATCCTCCTCAGCCTTTGCAGTCCTCTCAACTTCAGTAAGTGTCACCGGGATGTGCTTATCTAAAACAACATCGTTCTCGTCAACTCCAGCCATCTCGGTAACAACTGGCTCTTCAACCTTCTGTGACAACTCGGCAACTTTTCGTTCAAGAAATGCTATCACTGCCTTGCGTAGTTGCTCAGGAGTCATCTTCTCAATTTCCTCCTCTATACTCACTTCAGCTAAAGTCTTGACATAAACGTTGGCAAGCTCCGACTTCTTCTCCTTCTCACCCTCAAGCACCATGTTAACAAAAGCACGACGTAGGCGAGCTTCCCTTTCTCGCTCCGATTCAGAAGTCTCTGAGCTTACTTCAGCCTTAATGGAAGCGAGAAGACCCTCACAGAAACTCTTCTCGTCCTCGTCGGCCTCAATATGAGTTGTTGCAATAGAGGGATTGAAGTTATGACTTTGAATTTTGTGAAGGAGAAATTGGCGGATTATATCGATGTTATACAAACCATCGTCAAAACGCTCAATCATCCAGCGTAGATTGAGACAAGTATTCATTTCGAACTCACGGTCCTCGTCTTCAGAATCAGAGTCGGCTTTAGCCTTGAGTCGGTTCGCCTCTGCCTCAAAGATCCTCCCGGCTCGGAGACCATCGTTGTACTTTTCCTCAGCAAATTTAATTTTCTCTTCTTGAAGCTTGCTGAGCTTAGCCAAATGAGCATCTCGGTCCTTCTTCAACAATTCTTCGACCTCGGACCGACTTTTCCGAGTCACCTCATGGGCCTCTTGCTCCTTATGAAGGAGACTCTCACACCGAGAGAGCTGTTCTTCAAGCATTTTGACGCGCTGCTCGGAAGTGATAATCTGACTTGTCAGCTTTAGAACATCATTGTCGAGGCTAGTCTTATCAACCTTCAGGGCCTCAATTTCCCCTTGCGCGATCGTCAATTGCTCAGCTTGCTCTCCGATCTTGATTTGCAGCTCCTTCTCTTTGGCTGCTGCTTCCTCCTTCAGAGATGCAAGTGCTCCATCTCTGAGTTCGAGTGAGTGTTTCTTTTCCTCAACCTGAGCCGCGTTAAGTCGGAAATCATCCTCGGCCATCACCAAACTAACAAGCGCGCGACCCAGGCAAGCTTTGGCATACTTAAACTTATACGCACTTGCCAGCGAGGACACGCCGATCTCGGATCTCGGATCCCATACCATCATAGGGACCCGAGCAGCATCAATGACATGGGCAGGTAGTTCGACTGTACTTGAGATCTCGGGAATCTCAACTGATTCAAAAGTCGAGAACCACTTCTCGATCGATTCCCGAGGCTGCCTGAAATTCAAAAATCTCTCTTCATCAATTGGTAGGAAGGATCGATCCACAAGCGGTTCCTTCTTCTTCTTTCCACGATCGCCAACATCGTGTTTCTTTTTTCTCCGTTCCTCGGTAGCCGGAACATCCTCCACATGCCGTTTCTTTGACCGAGTAACTGGCACTTCACGTTCAGCAATAATTTCATGGCCACCATCAGGCTCATCTGAGGCTAGGTCAATGATAAGTGGATTTTCAACTGGAGTAGCCTCAATAACAGGCTCAACTTCAGACGCAGTAGCAGTGGCAGCAGCAATAGCGGCCATCGGACCTTCTGCTGCAATAGCCAGAGGATTCGGTTGTGGCACCACGATCGCAGCTGCCGACGTCGCACCATCACCAACATCGGTTTTCGGCGGATTCATAATGGGGTTCTCTAAGTAAGCCTTAACCAACTTCTTACGACCCATTCCTGTCAGACGTAATTCTTTACTCTTTCCGACTTTAGTTTTAAGATCTAAATTAGGACTCTTTTGGCGGAAAGCTCTAGCGTCACGAATGGTCTTGAAACCTAGAAATCCAATGAGCAGATAATAAACTGCAAAGTAAGAACAACACGGAGTTATAACGGTTCTCGAAAATAACCGACGTCAAATAAGATGAAAATTATACTCAGGACTACCTGGTTGGAACGAACTGTCAGAAATTTCGGGACAAAGACCGACAGCTCTCAGTCTTGTGTTCTTCAGAATCAACTTGAAGCTACGTTGAGTTTTCTTTAATTTGAATAACTCAGAAATCCTCTGCTTCAGAGTTGAACTAAGCTTTGATCCCTTGCTCTTGGCTGCAAATAACAAAGCGTGGACCTGTTAGTACAAAAACAAGCAGTCAGAATAACTTAGTAAGAAAGAAGTCAAGCAGAAACTTACAAATTGCAGAATTAATATTGATAGGGATTGACATCCCATCAATTGTGGGTTTTGAAAAATTCGGAGTCTGCCAATCTCCCCCGACCCATAGCCACTCCTCTTGAAATCCATGGAGCGACTCGGGAATGTCAGAAACCAAGTCGCCGATTTTCAGCCCTTCTTGAGGTCTTCCCGCACAAGCATAACAAATTAGAGGATCTGCTACTTGTCTATCAGTACATCGTCTAAATGAATATAAATTTCTGATTTCCTCAACGGTCGGCATGTCCCAACCCTTCTCCTTCAATAGCACCATAAGACCGATAATCCTCTTCCATGAATTCGGTGCTATCTGGCAAAGGCCTATTCCCCAGCTCCTTAAATAATCTGTGATTAACGTAGACAGGGGAAAACGAAGTCCCGATCTTAATGAGTCGGCAAACACGCCAACACAACCCGGTGGCGGACAAGTAATCCTTTCGCCCGGATAAGGCGCGAATAATTTAACCGACGAAGGAACATAGACCTCTTCTCGGAGAATGACGATGTCGGCATCAGTAAGAATACTTGGTTCTCCCCTGTATTCATCAATAGGTTCGGGCCATCGACGAGCAGGACGTCTCCAATAGTCAGGAAGTGACATAGCATCCTCTTCAACTCGTCTATCCTCGTCGATAATATCCTTATTAAGATTCAATTGTTTCACCAACAGGGGATCCCATCGATAATACTCGAGAGGCAATTCCAAATCCTCATCGGTTAAAATCGGAATATCAGAAATCGTCCTACTACTACTATCCTCAGTTCGTGTCGACATCTTTCTTTCCGAAATCGATAAAATTAAAGGAAGAATTCAAAACGGAACAAGAACACAGAAAGATTAAGGCAAATTCTTACCGAAATTTCCGAAAGCCCTGAATTGATGAAAAGATCACAGAAGAAGCGAGTGCACAAAGAAAGTATTCGAAGGAAAAATTACAGAGAACGCAAGAAGAAGATAAAGAAGTTTGAAGTACGGAAATTTTTTGCGCATCGAAACCGACTTTAATTTATAGGTTTTGATTTATGACCGTTAGAAGTATCCGGAAACGGCGCGTGTAACGGACGTGTCTTCAAAGGACATAACGTTACAGTAATTATTAACCTACGTGGCCATATCCAGAAATGCCATGTCGTTATAAATTTATATCCGTTGGACCCATTTAATGCGGACACGTCTTTTGAGAACCGCCATGTCAGATCAAAGTGTTCTCATGTCGGTAAACAATGCAAAGCAAGTCGGAATAAAGCAGAACTACAAGCGACATCAGCAGCTATTCACAAAGTCCTCAATACCTACTAATGTCGGGGGCCTCACTGTTGATATCCGACTTGACTGAATGGAGATTAATCACATTATTGAAGGAATAATCTCTTGAGAAGGTGAACTCACTGTAAAGTCGGTATTAAACCGATATCTGAAGCCAACATCAATAAACCGATTTCAAGTTCAACCGACTATCACGAAGTTTGAATATTTCAACAGAAAGTAATCATTAGAAGCATCTGATTGGACCAACGAAACAAAAAGGCAATCATTGATGTTTCCTGCCGCTTAAAGTGAAGCAGCTCAACATTAAATGCATCTTTATCCATTTTAAGGAAGAAGACAAAAGCCACCGTACTATAAATAGCGGAATTTATGATAGTACGAGGATCTTTTGAAAAATACAAGATACACGAACTTGTAATGATCTCAGTTTTCAGCCTAAAACCGACTTCTGTACTCTTGTGATTATAACAAATAAAATCAAATTGAACAATTATCCTAATTTTCTTTACACCCGCTGTGTTTAATTTTAAGTTGTTAATTCAAGACAACAACAAGCCAATATCTAAAGATTGGGAAATATGATGTATGATGAATTAAGTATTTGATCAAGTTAAACTAAGATAAGTTATAAATCATGTTGATGATGTTGGTAAAAGTAAGCATGTTTTAAGTTTAAATACTCAATCAAGTATAATGTGAAATGTAGTTATTTTTACATTTGAGTTATGACATGCTAAGTATAATACCATATTGATGTTTATGAAGACATGATTTATAAAGTTAAGTAATTGACCTTAAGTAAAAGTAAAAAGAGAAGTTAAGTATAAACTTGAGAAAAAGCAAGTTTAATGAATTTCTATAAGATTTGGATAAGTTAATAATCCTAAAATTCTTATTGAGTATACGAGCATAGTACTTAGTATATTTGTTTATATTTGATGTAACTTGCAGATACAGTACCAGTACAACACTTACCGTTTTTCAAATGATTTCAAAGACAAAAAGATGGGGACCCTGAATGGGTATCACGTTGAGTACGATATTGATGTCATATGGGATGAGGAGACCATCAGTTGTCTCAGAGTATATCCTACAGTTTAAGTTTTACGCTTAGGATGAGGAGGCATTAATTTGTTCTCAGAGATTATATCCTAAGTTCTGATGGAGGCCATTAGGTGCCTTAGAAATATCCATCAGAGTATGCACACGTATCCGATCAGATATCGGCCAGTTTAAGTTTCAGTACCAGAACAGATTTCTGGTTACCACTCAGATATCGGTTTATGATTATCCATATTCGTTACTCACCCCCATGAGTTTTAGTTTCAGGTAACAGGTCGAAGAGGAGGTGTGAGTGGAGCAGTGTTGGTGTGGATCATGGACTCAGATGAAGACAAGCTTTGATACGGACATTTATAACAGTCTGTATAATTAACCACATTTTCAAGTATTTCCGCTATGCACATTAAGTATTGAACTTGCATTTTAATGAATTTCAGATTTCAAGTTTTTACCATTATGAGAAATATGATTATGGTATTTTAAATGCAAGTTTAAAGGAAATCTGTTTTATTTATGTCTAAAGAAGTATTAGACAAAAGTTTAAAGATAAACGGATTTACAAGATGATGAGTTTCAGTAGCATCCCGAGTTAGTCGCAAAGATTTCGAAAGAGTTAAGTATTTTCGAAGTAAAAGTTGCGAAAAATTTACTCTGATAAGCGGGGTGTTACAGGGAGGGGGGACTAGATGATATAGGATATTATACCTAAAGGAGTAAACCGGTTCACTAAGCCGGTCGAATGAGTCAAGCAAACCGAATGGGCATTCTCGGCCGAACAGAATCGAGCAGAATGGTCGTGATCAACCACTTTCACATATGGAGAAAAGTAAGAGGATCGGCCTGGGAATGGTCGAACATAAGAGCCTTCGACGGAATTTCAGAGGAATCTTTACCCCATGTGCGGAGGACACGTGGTGCAATGTGATTGGTATATGGCGATAACCGCCTCTGACACACACACACTGTGTGTGTACGGACGGGCAGGCCGGAACAGCTTTGGGCAGCCAGCTCAACAAATCCGGGTAGCCTTTAGAAGCAGGTATCTCATCCCTATATATAGGGGTGAGCTTTACATTTTGAGACGATTTATCCATTTCTACTCTTGAGAATTGAGTAGAACAAACACTGATATAAGCATTGGAGGCTCTTCACCGGAAAACCGATCCGGTGTGAGAGTCCTTTTCAGGTACGCGGCGTTCTACCGGCAAAGAAGAAGAAGGCAATCTGATTTTCAGCCGGTCGGAGTGTTTGTTGTTACCACACCATAATATGGTTTTTGAAAATTTTCTATGTCTTTTAGTTACAAAAATTGAATTAAAGGTACAAAATCATTTTACTAAAAATTGAAAAGGTACAATACAAAATCATTTTTTCTTATATCTTTATGATTAGGAATTATAAAGACACCTTCATAACAAAACTATTACATACCCTCACATTAAATTTGATGTACTCGAATTAAGTTAATTTTGTACTCTGTGTATCAAAATCTCAAATATTATCTAATTTCAAAGCAGAAACCAGTAAAAAATTGAAGGGTGATTAAAAAATTCAACAAGTATAACCATTTTATAGTTGACAAATGACGTGATATTCTGATATCAACTCATAAATATCCAAGCTAAAATGCGATATTTACTTGGTGATTTATTTATTTCTTTAACACTGCACAAAAGGAAAAGTGCATGTCTTTTTATTGAGGTATTATGTGACCTCGATATACAAGATTTCCAAATAAAAGCTGCTATAATATGAAATTATGAGTTTGACCCTATAAAAAAAATTTCAATAGTGTGCATTTCCAATCAAGTAATTGCTTGAAATAATATCCATATTCTGACAATGATCTACATCTAAAGCTGGTTGCTTTAATGATTTACAATTGCAGTGTTCACATTTTTTAGATCAATAAATTTTATAGTCATCTGCTGAACAATGCCTAAAATTTATAACAGATTTGGCATAAATGCATTGAAGCTTCAAGTTAGAGAATCTTGTAGATGTTTCACCATATCCAAATTCTTGAAATTATTTGGCCTTCTCACACCTGCAAGAAAAATTAGTAGCATCATTACATTAACATTCTGTGATGTCATTATGATTCACACATGTTTAGAGAACCTCGCTGAGAACATCCTCAGTTGCCACCCGGTGATTAGCAACAGTAGTAAATAAATTACTCCTCCCTTTAGTTTATTTTACAAACTGATACTTAACATATAACTTTAACGGCAAATAAAGACGTACCATAAGTTATCCGAGCATTTTATAATGATTCATATATATATTGTTATTATTTTGAGTGTAATAAATATATTAGGTGGTTGGCATATTAGGTGTTTGTATTAATTATTAGGTGGATTTGTCATTTTAGGTGTTTGTATTATTAGGTGGATTTGTATATTAGGTGGATGCTAATTATTTCTAAACCACCTCAATCAACCAATAGTATATAATTTATTCACTTCATAATTGTTCAAAGACGCGTGAAGTCATATGCACATTGCTCAAAATCCACTATAAATAGAGGGGCTCAGCAGAAGGAAAAATGCACCATACGGAAGAAAAGAAGAGATAGATAGAGAGAAAGAAAGAATAGGAAAATATAAAAATATTTATTTGTTATCAAAATAACAAAAGAGTGATATTTTTGGGGAAGTTACGCCTGAACCGTTAGCTGCCACACGGGGCGTATTCTTCTTGCGGAAAGAGTTTTACTCGCCTCGGCTAAAATCTTTCCGTTTTAGGTTTTAATTTAATTTTCAATTGTAATTTATTTTTTCAGTTCTATTGTAATTTTCTATTTTTTAGATTATTTGTAAGAACTGAAAAATACATATCAGTTCGTAGGATTCCCGTGTAATTTTTATACCCTATTAATAACAATCGCAAGAAGAATATCTAAACCTACTGGACTGATGGCTTCCACCGGAAATGGTTCCAACACTCAGCATCCGATCAATCAGGTACCTGCTGTCCATGTCCCTACTGCTGATAAGCCCGAAAAATTCAATGGGCTTGATTTTAAAAGGTGGCAACAAAAGATGCATTTTTACCAGACCACTTTGGGTTTGGTGAAATACCTGAAGGACGACCCCCCGGTTATTGCTGAAAATGAGACCAATGCTGAACTACGCACTGCGTACGAAGCTTGGGGGCAAGGTGATTACCTTTGCCGTAACTATGTCCTGAACAGACTTAGTAATGAGTTGTACAATGTGTACAGCTCGGTTGGTTCTGCCAAAGAGCTTTGGGCTGCTTTGGAGAAGAAGTACAAGACTGAGGATGCTGGGGCGAAGAAATTCGTCGTCGGCAAGTTTCTTGACTTCAAGATGGTCGACTCTAAGACCGTCATGTCCCAAGTGCAAAAATTTCAACTTATCTTGCACGATATCCATGCTGAAGGAATGTCTCTGAGCGAGTCATTCCAAGTTGCGGCCGTGATTGAAAAGTTGCCGCCGGGTTGGAAAGACTTCAAGAACTACCTCAAACATAAGAGGAAGGAGATGAGTCTTGAAGACTTGATTGTTCGTCTTCGTATTGAGGAGGACAATCGTAATTCATCGGGAAAAATTCCGATGATGGAGGCTCGTGCTAACTTGATAGAGCAAGGCAACTCGAGCAAAAGGAAGTCCCTAGACAAAGGGAAGCAGCCTGCCAAGGTTTGGAAGTTTACCGGAACTTGTTATAATTGTGGAAAGCCGAACCATATGGCTAAAGACTGCAAGAGGCCAAAGAAGGCTGGGCCAAAGAAAGGTAAACCGAGTGCTCTTGTGGCTGAACACGGCCCTGTGCCGGGTGAACTGACCGACTTTGATATGTCGGCTGTGGTGTTTGAAGCCAATATGGTGGATAACCCAAGGGAGTGGTACATCGATACTGGTGCCACTCGTCATGTGTGTTCCGATAAGGAGGTGTTCTCTGAATACACTCCTGCTAAGAGTCGGAAACTTTACATGGCAAACTCCGCCACGGCTGATGTGGCTGGAGTGGGCACTGTGGTGCTGAAGCTGACTTCTGGAAAGGAGTTGAAGCTTAAGGATGTTCTGCATGTCCCAGACATCCGCAAGAATTTGGTCTCCGGATCTCTTCTTGTTGAGCATGGATTTAGGCTAGTATTTGATGCTAAGAAATTTGTTCTTAGTAAGTTTGGAACTTTCCTTGGTCGTGGCTATCTCGACAAGGGTATGTTTAAAATGAATGTAATGGCCGTGAGCCGTGTAACCGTTTTAAATGATAATGAAAAGCCTATTTCTGTTTATACCGTTGAGTGCTCTGATTTATGGCATATTAGATTGGGACATGTAAATCGAAATGCAATTAAACGGTTGATGAATTTAGAATTAATTCCTAATTCTAAAATTGAATCACATAAGAAATGTGAGATTTGTATTGAAGCAAAAATGGCTAAGTTGCCTTTTCACTCGGTGGAAAGGTGTACTGAACCATTAGGCTTAATCCATACTGATGTATGTGATATGAAAAGTGTGCAAACAAGAACAGGTAAAAAGTATTTTATTACTTTTATCGATGATTGCACAAGGTTTTGCTACTTATATTTATTAAGAAGCAAAGACGAGGCTGTGGAAGCATTTAAAATCTATAAGACCGAAGTTGAAAATCAACTCGGCAAAAGGATTAAAATAATCCGAAGTGATAGGGGTGGGGAGTATGTAGCTCCTTTTGAACAAATATGTTCCGAATATGGCATAATTCATCAAACGACTGCCCCTTATTCTCCACAGTCGAACGGTGTTGCTGAACGCAAGAACCGTACGTTAAAAGAAATGATGAATGCCATGTTGATAAATTCAGGATTACCACAAAACATGTGGGGGGAAGCTGTTTTAACAGCAAATCATATCCTGAATAAAATACCACCTAAAGGGAAAGATGAGACTCCTTACGAAATGTGGAAAAATCGTAAGCCGTCTTATAAATACCTAAAAGTGTGGGGGTGTTTGGCTAAGGTTTCAGTACCGGAACCCAAACAAATGAGAATCGGGCCAAAGACGGTCGATTGTGTATTTATTGGATATGCGTACAATAGTACAGCATATAGATTTCTGGTTCATAAATCAGAAAATCCAGAGGTATCTGTTGGTACCACGATTGAGTCGAGGAATGCTATATTCTTTGAGAATATTTTTCCTCTAAAGGAAAGAGCAGAATCTAGTTCTAATAAACGAACGTATGAAACTGCTAGTGGTTCTGTACCAGAGGGTACTGATGAAGAACCGAGACGTAGTAAAAGGTTAAAAACGGCGAAAACGTTTGGACCTGATTTTATTACGTATATGTTGGACGATGAACCGAGTTCCCTTAAGGAAGCTCTGTCCAGCCCAGATGGACCACTCTGGGAAGAAGCTGTAAATAGCGAAATCGAGTCCATTATGCAGAACCATACTTGGGAGTTGGTTGATCTCCCTGATGGTTGTAAACCTTTAGGATGCAAGTGGATCCTAAAGAAGAAATATAAAGCTGATGGATCGATTGATAAGTTTAAAGCACGTTTGGTGGTCAAAGGCTTTAAACAAAAGGAAGGGTATGATTTCTTTGATACCTATTCACCAGTTACGCGTTTAGCGTCGATAAGAGTGCTTCTCTCGATTGCTGCTTTGCACAATCTTGAGATTCACCAAATGGATGTCAAGACGGCATTTTTAAATGGTGAATTGGAAGAAGAAATATACATGGAACAACCTGAAGGGTTTGTTGCACCTGGACAAGAGAGAAAGGTGTGTAGATTGATCAAATCCTTGTACGGACTGAAACAAGCTCCGAAACAATGGCATTTGAAATTTGATGACGTGATGTTATCAAATGAGTTCAAAATCAACGAATGTGACAAATGTGTTTATGTCAAGAGTACATCAAATGCATTTGTGATTGTATGTCTATATGTAGACGATATGTTGATCATGGGGAGTAGCCATGAAGTGATCATGGATACGAAAAGAATGTTGAAAAGAAATTTCGACATGAAAGATATGGGTTTGGCTGATGTTATTCTTGGAATAAGGATTATCAGAACCCAAGATGGAATTGTCTTGTCACAATCTCATTATGTAGAGAAAGTGCTCAAGAAATTTGATACCTATGACGGTGCACAGTCTAGGTGTAAGACACCCATTGATCTCAGTATAAATCTGGTAGCCAATAAAGGTCAACCAGTGGCTCAGTTGGAATATTCACGGATAATAGGGAGTCTGATGTACTTGACGAATTGTACACGACCAGACTTGGCCTATCCGGTGAATAAGTTGAGCAGATTTACGAGCAATCCCAGTCATGAACACTGGAATGCTTTGAGAAGGGTACTTAAGTACTTGAGGTACACCCTTGAATACGGGCTAAAATACTCGAGATATCCAGCCGTACTTGAAGGGTACTGTGATGCAAGCTGGATATCAGATTCGAGAGATTCTCGCTCCACTAGCGGATATGTTTTCTGTATTGGAGGAGGTGCAGTTTCGTGGAAATCCACAAAACAAACGTGTATAGCTCGGTCAACGATGGAATCGGAGTTCATCGCTTTAGATAAAGCTGGTGAAGAAGCCGAGTGGCTTAGAAATTTTTTATCCGATATTCCATGTTGGGATAAGACTTTGCCGCCTGTGATGATTCACTGTGATAGTCAAGCTGCTATAGGTAGGGCGCAAAGCAACTTGTATAATGGTAAGTCTAGACATATTCGTCGTAGACATAATACCGTACGCCAATTGATCACAAATGGTGTTATTTCCATTGACTATGTGAAGTCTAAGGAAAATTTGGCTGATCCTTTGACGAAAGGATTGAATAGAGATCAATTGGTAGTTTTGCTAGAGGGAATGGGCTTAAAAATCCACAATTTAAAGAATGATCATAGTGGTAACCCTACCATGCTAAGTGGAGATCCCACGAACTTGGTTCAAAGGGAAAACTAAGCTATGAAAATTCAGTTGAGCACTTGGAACATATGAATGTCCTAAGCTATTCCCTTGAGCACTCCAAGTGCAAGATGACCTGTTGATTGTGGTGAGGATAAGTCATGTGGACTTTTAATGAATCCCTAACCTTGTAAAGGTGGAGTAATATAGGATACTCTTGATCGGGAGGTCACCTATATAAGTGTGAAGTGTGGGCCGCTTCAAATGTAAACACTTATGAATCCAAAGTGATGTCCATGGCCAAAACGGACACAACGATAGAACGGAATGGAGTTAAGATTCTATTGTGTGAATGTCATTGTCTAGGTGTACACTATGGAGGAATAGTTCAAGGCATCATGTCCACTAGTCCGCCAGTACATCCGATGATGTTTACTAAGAAAGGTTCAAAGCCAAAAACTACCTTTTCTGAAGCAATAGAGTTTTATGAGGATTAAGCACATAGTATAATATATTTGATTTACACTCATGTGGGGGATTGTTATTATTTTGAGTGTAATAAATATATTAGGTGGTTGGCATATTAGGTGTTTGTATTAATTATTAGGTGGATTTGTCATATTAGGTGTTTGTATTATTAGGTGGATTTGTATTATTAGGTGGATGCTAATTATTTCTAAACCACCTCAATCAACCAATAGTATATAATTTATTCACTTCATAATTGCTCAAAGACGCGTGAAGTCATATGCACATTGCTCAAAATCCACTATAAATAGAGGGGCTCAGCAGAAGGAAAAATGCACCATACGGAAGAAAAGAAGAGAAAGATAGAGAGAAAGAAAGAATAGGAAAATATAAAAATATTTATTTGTTATCAAAATAACAAAAGAGTGATATTTTTATTCTTATTTTTTAGTGCTCAATTCTCGACTCCGTTATAGTTCGCCGGAGCTCGTAAATCTGGTGTGCTACAGATTTAGAGACGTTTGCCGTTGTATCTTTGGGGAAGTTACGCCTGAACCGTTAGCTGCCACACGGGGCGTATTCTTCTTGCGGAAAGAGTTTTACTCGCCTCGGCTAAAATCTTTCCGTTTTAGGTTTTAATTTAATTTTCAATTGTAATTTATTTTTTTCAGTTCTATTGTAATTTTCTATTTTTTAGATTATTTGTAAGAACTGAAAAATACATATCAGTTCGTAGGATTCCCGTGTAATTTTTATACCCTATTAATAACATATATATATATATATTTAATGTAAACATTCGGGAAAATTATATATATCCATGTTCTTTTAGTATTATCCTAAACATGAGTTAATTAATCAGCACAATCAATAAGAATTCAGTAAATGTATATACAATGCTTTGATCAGTATGGTACTAATAATGAATGCACTTAAATTCTCCCCCACAAACCAAAGACAAGAATTATAATGAAATCTGACATTAGATTAATATCCCCATAATTAGATTCAACATTTGATATAGGTACACAATGCAAATGAACTAAAACAGATAAGACCATGAAAATCAGCAAATTCAAAGAGTACGAGGTCAGCTTTCGAACCTAAAAGGATTATTTATTTGTTAAAGGGATTCACACTTATGTTTATGTATACATAGATAGGCCTCTAATTTATACTTGTTTGTTGGGCTTTAAGATGACTTATTTGAACCTAATTAGATATACGTTAAAATAAGAGTTTTTTTAAGATAAATTACAAGTAGAAAATGCCGCTAATATTGTCATCACACTTGTACAGTTGTTTGACCTATTCAAAGAGTAGGAGGCCAGCTTTCGAACCTAAAATATGCAAAAACAAAACTAACGCGCNAAGGGGGGGGGGATTTAATCTCTCTGCATGTGCATTGGTAAAGAACAAGTTGAGCATCCTATGCTTGTTTTTTTAAGATAGATTTAATCTCGGTTCATTCATATTAATGTAGTATATCTTGTGATTTTATAAGTGCTTGAAACCGACACCGTCCGAAAGAACAGAAAAATTATAGACTAAAAACCGACAGAGTTTGATAAAAACCGAACCAAAATTTTTGGTTCAGTCGGTTTTAGATGGCTTTAGTCGAACTTATGAATGTGTGGATTACAAAGATCTTAATAATGCTGGACTAATGTTACTTAAACTTAATTTTTTAATTGAATCACTAATGTTACTTTAACTTAATTTTTTAATCAAATGAATAATTCAGTTAAGTTAAAATTCGGTTTTGACTCCAAATTTCCGTTGGTTCGGTTTTTAAAAATTTTGGAGTCGGTTAGTTCGGTTTTCTTAGTTCAATCAGTTCGATCCACCAAACCTCTAGCATATTTGTTTACATTAATTTTATACTCAAACATATTTTTCCCCGAACTTTATATCATTATTTCCTTCCAATTAGTATTTTCATATTCCAACATTTGAATCATTAATTCCATTCAATTAATAATTCTATATTCTCCTGTCCAATTAGATTTATTTCATAGCCATTATGTTATTGAGTTTTGCTATTAAATTTCAGTAGTACAAAAAATCTTGTTCCTTACCGATGTTATGCAGACACATAGGTTTTTCCTATTTCTGGTCCTGCATTTTCTTTTCTTTTTTTTTTTTACACGTAAGCAGGCATACAGGTACATCTGCTGTTTTAATGACAAGCATGACAAATCTTGTCCATTTAATTTACCTTAAAAAATATTACTTTTAATGTATATCATTATAATAATAATAATAATAATAATAATAATAATAATTGTCTCCAGTGTTTACAGTACAAAGAAATTATATGAATTATTATAAACTACTCAGATAACTTATGGATAAATATCATTTTGTAAAATAAACTACAAGGAGGAGTAATTTTTTTCTTATTAGTGTTGCTAATCACCGGGTGGCAACTGAGGATGTTCTCAGCGAGGTTGAACGGCAGAGTCCATTAGCACTGCACTACATCTCTAAATATGTGCGAATCCCACTGTGATTTAAAGTACTTTTTAAGAATGCTATATGATCTAAAATGAGCTAATAAAATGAGTGAGAAAATAATTATCATAAGATGGCGAAACATTTACAAGATTCTCTAATTTGAAGCTTCAATACATTTATGCCAAATCTGTTATAAATTTTGGGCATTGTTCAGCAGATAACTATAAAACTAGTACGTACCCCGTGCGATGCACGGAAGGAAGATATTAAATAAGTTATTTTCACAGGCTCTATATCATTTATTGTCCACCTCTTTTAATCAGCGTTAAAATGTAGAAAACAATAGGATTATAATATATTTTCCACCTCTTTTACAATAGGATTATAATATATTTTCCACCTCTTTTAATCAACGTTGTTTTTTTAGGCAGAACATATTGAGCATGTTAGGGATAACTTGTAAAATAATTAATATATTATCTCACTACCACATTTATAATTTATAATAATATAGATTTGATATTTGTATATATATTTATTCATCGATATAAGAGAAAATAATTGTTTTAGGACATCTCCAATTGTAAAGGGATTGCTCTATTTCATTGCCACCTAGCTCCAAAAATCCAATGTGGCATTTAAAAAATGTAGAAGTCTTTCTAGATGTAAAAATATACATATAAAATTATTGCAGATATTAATAAAATTGTTTAAGGAAATAATATTTTTGATCATATCTAATTTGATCTTATTTGAAAAAATGTATATGGAAACATTATTGCATATATTTAAAATATTTCCAAAAAAGGGTATGCCTTAATATATATATATATATATATATATTTATTAATATAAATTTTTTGCTACTATTTTTAATAAAGGGTTATTCTTATTATATATATATATTTCTATATATATATATAAATTTATACTAATATAAATTTTTTATTCTCTTTTAAAGTGGTGGCGAAATAAATCGGATATGGAAAGTGGCTCTTTCAATTTCATTCCGAAAATGAAGTTTTAATTCAAATCTTTCATATGAATCAAAATGATTCTTTCAACAGGTTAATAAATCTACGCGGCTTTATCTACCTAAAAAACAGGAAAAATATAAACAGATCGTTACAGAACAATTAATGCTCCGATTTATAATTGTAAAAAAAAATACTATATTTAGTAAATATTTAATGATTATGGCGGGAAAAAGTTTATAAAATTGATAAATATTAATTCTTATTATATATATATAGATATAGATGGGGGCTTTTATCTAATTTTTATTAATTAAATAATATTGTCATGTAATATAATTAATTAATGTGTTATTAAAGTATGTGTAGAAAGGACAATGTGTGAAACGGACAAAAAGTTGCTGTTTATGGTAATCATTTAATGCTGACCGGATTTTGTGGATTGGTTGACCTACTATTTTTAAAAAAGGTTAATTCTTATTATATATATATAGATTTATTGGTCTAAAAAATGTTAACATTGCAATTTCATATTATTCAAGCAAACCAGCTTCAGTTGTAGATTATTGTCAGAATATGCATATTATTTCAAGCAATTACTTTATTGCACACTCATGATTTTGTTTTCTAGGGTCAGACTCATAAATTCATTAGGAACTTTTATATTGGAACCTTATATATTGAGGTCACACAATACTTCAATAAAAAGACATGCACTGTGCTTTTCGTGCAGTGTTAAAGAAATAAATAAATCACCAAGTAAATGTCGCATTTCAGTTTGGATATTTACTAGTAATCAACCTGTGCATTTGCACAGAGAAGAATACGTTAAAAAGATAACAATATAAAAATAAGTCATAATTTAATTCATGAAAAAATATGAATTAAGAAAATAATTCTCAAAATTGATTTTGATCAAGTAATTGTTATGGAAGAGCCGTTACAACCATTTTCTTTATGCTAATACATCTGACCATTTTCATGAGTGGTGTGACTTAAAATTTAAGTACAATTTTGTAACTCCCTTGATTGGTTTATGCTCATAATTTATGGCATTTAAGCAAGTTATTTTGTAACTTAAAAATGAAATTGAATGTTAAAAATTTTGGAGGGATAATAAAATATAATGCATGATAATTTAATTAAATGCTATTTTGCTCCTCTTTATATATATATATAGATGAGAATGGTAGGGTACATTGATATCAGAATATCACGTCATTTATCAACTATAAAATGGTGATAATTGTTGAATTGTTTAACCAGACTTAAATTTTCTCTTCCCCGTTCAGACATATTATTTCTTTCACGGTTTTTTCTTACTCTTTACCCATACTCTCCACTAAAAAAAAAAAGGAAAAACACAAACTTTAACTCAACTATACTATACTCAATATTACCAATGTAATAAAATAATGCAACTCAATCATTCTTACACATTAAATCAATTTTAATTCACTATTCATCCACTCACATAATTTTAATTAACTATCACTTCACATCATCTCTCTCCTACTTTTACATCAAATCAACTTTAATTATTTTATTATAAATATTATTTTAATATAAATTCAATATGCTACTAACAACTAACAATACCACTTTTTCAAAATTAACCACACCAAACAAAAAAATCCAATCAAAATCAAAACTATCTTATATCCAAGCATAAAAGCATTTCGATTTATTTTTAGCTTTTAATTTCAAATATTTCGATTTTATCTGCAAACAGATGAAAATATTGATTTTTTTTTATAATTAGTATACTGTTATTTTAATAAGAAGATTTTGTTTATAATGTCTTAATCTATTAGTAAATTTAAAAAATTTAAGATGAAGAAGTTTACTTACTAATCTGTTATGCTTTTAAGTTCAAATTCAGTGTACTATTATTTTAATAAGCAGATTATTTATAATGTCTTAATTTACTGGTTTAGGAGCTGAAGGTTGGTGGAATTGCAGTAAACTTAAAAAAATTTAAGATGATGAAGTTTACCGACTAATCTGTTATTCTTTTTAAGTTCAATTAATTCACTCATGTTATTATTTATGCAATCCGAGAAATCAATTGAACTAATTACCTGACGCACGAGCCCAACTTTTTATTTGGCCCATTTGACGTGATTAAAAAATATTTCGCACATTAGACTTAATGAAGTCATAAGTACGAAATTATGAAAAATTTAATTCCACTTTCCCTGTCTCTAATCTTTTCAAATCAAATGCCCTCATCTTCCCTCAAACCCTAACTCCAACCTCATTAGATCCCAGTCGCACGCCAACACAGGTCGCAAGCCATGCTAAAAAATACTTCATCCGCCAGAGCAATCTCAACCGTCGTAGGCGTCGATCGAGCCTCTTTGATATCACAACCGACTTTGTATATTCTCTTTTTTATACATTTTTTTCTTCTTGCGATTCATACTATATTTATTTTATAGATCAATAAATAAAAATATACACTCGGATTTGCTGCCGAATTTACAGTCTGAGATGCGTGAGTGGCGACCGAATTTGCCGCCGGCGTGGTGGTAGTGGATGACGGCAGATGTTCTGGGTTCGGGAGTTCATGGAAGAATGGCTGGTCTGGGTTGAGTGTGTCGGCTTCTTCATCTCGCCGTCGGCGCCGTCTGCCGCCTTTGAGATCAAAGTTGTGGTTTTGCTAATTTAGGGTTAGCAGAAATTGATTTTATTTTTTAGTTGTGGAAGTTTCATTGATTGATATTTTTAGATCTATGAGTTGCTGGGATTTGTTTTTAATTTTTGCTTAATTTTCCTTTGGTATTTGATAGAGATTTTGAAATTATTGCCCATGAGCTGCTGGGATTTACTTTTAGTTTATGCTCAAGTTACTTTGGTATTTGAAAGAGATTGTGAAATTACATGAGAGAAATAATATGTTTGAACATTCTGTTCATTATCCATCCAGGCTTCATAATTCTTGTTATTGTGGCTAGTTTGTGGATACATCCAGACCACCACGAACAATTACACTGCAACAATAGGCTCTACAAGGAAGTCGGTGCAAGTGTTCACTTACAAACGAACATCAAAAAGCAGTCCATGAAGAATAGAGATGCAAAACTCACCGGGCTCGGTGGGCTGTTTGAGCCATGAGATACAGACAGAACAAGGTGACGTCTATCGTTTGCAGTGGTGCTAGTGGAGCTATTGACGAGGGGACGACTTGGTAAGGATCTTGGACAGTCGTTTGGAGGCGTGTGGTGAGGTTGAGGTGCTGATGCAAGTTGAAAATCTTGCCGAGAAGTGCTTAGCGTGCTCGTCAATATAAGCCGAGTGTGAAGGAAGTCGCATTTGAGTTGGACTGCTTGAGTAGGGATTTTGGATCTGGAGGTACATGTTCGAGTTTCAATCTTTCAAGGGCCCGACTATGCTTAAGGCAGTGAAACGATATAGGAGTTTTAATAGGGTTTGTGTATTGGTATGTAATATATTTGTGTTTTGAACATTTGAGAGTTAGATTGATGTTTATTAATGGTTAGATTATGATTATTAATTGTTCTTTTTTTTGTCTTATTTATAGTTTATATTTAGTTTTATTTTGGTTTTTTTGTCAATTTGGTTTTCATGATTTTGTACAAAAATAGATAATAAACTTAAGATAAACCATTATATTTAGTTTTATCTTGTATATGTTTATTTATTTTATTTTTTTTGTCAAATTATTTTTTGTGATTTAGTAAAAGAATAGATAATAAACTTGAGAAAAACCAAAAGTTTCAAGTTACAAAAATAATGTAACAAACTTAAGGTAAACTACAAATAAATTGAAAATAAACCCTATATAATTTTTTCAAGTATAATAAACTGTTTTTTTCTTGTATAATAAACTGAAAATAAACTATATATAAATTTAAATTTATAATTTGAATTATTGTGATGTTTTATAAACCTATAATAAGTTTTAATACAAAGAAATGGTAATAACGCTTTAAAAATAAAAAAGTGGAAAGCCTATGACAAGGTTATTGTCTTTAAGGTGTTTGTGTTTTTGTATTTTGAAGTTGTTTACTGATGGTTTGTTTGTTTTTTTTTTTTTTTTCTTATATTAAGTCTTATTTTTCATATGATTTGTTTGTCAATTTGTTTTTAGTGATATAGTTAAAAAAATAGATAATAAACTTAAGATAAACTAAAGATAAACTTAAGATATAGTAATAATAAACTTAAGATAAACTAAAGATAAACTTAAGATATAGTAATAATAAACTTAAAATAAACTAAACATAAACTTAAGATATAGTAAAAAAAATAGATAATAAGCCCTCCTCAACACAAGCCACTACAAACACACACAGACAAATCCAAAAATAAGAACACCAACAAACGATGCAAATTAGCCCTCCACAACAACCGGTAAAAGGATCCAAAACACCCCCGAGCCAGACACCCGACAACGAAACCAAGAAAGTACGACCACACCCAAGAAGTAGACGACGAAACTCCCTTCTCCGAGACGGAGCTAGCTGACAACATCCACAACATTCGAGTTCAGTCCCTCTCCTAAACGGGTCCACATCCGAAAGCACACAGGACCCCGCACCACCCATTCCACCAATACCCAGCTGCCGAAGCCGGAGAAGCTCTGAACACTCGGACCCCTTGCCGACGCCCAACTCCAGAGACACCAGGCGAGGAGCAGAAGGAAGAGAGGCGATGGCCCAAGCGCCGACCACCAACCTCAGCAGACGTCGCCGGCAACCTCCACCCCGCCGCTGAATCTCGAAGCATTCCCGCGACAGACATTCTCAATAGGAAGAAGCTCTGGCGCCGGAAGAGAATCGAGATAAGACAAAGAGGGGAGAGATTGCCCTGCTGCCCTGGCCATCGTGGCGGATTGAAACCCCTGGCTGAAGAGAAGGCCGGCGGAGATGAGGCGTGCGACGGGCTAGGTTTTTTGCTACAATAAGGGATGCGATTTGGGGGGGAGAGCGACTTCTTTTTTATGACAACAAGTTTACCTTCCATATTCGTGGCCAGCTTCGTTATCTTGGAATTGAAAATTTAGATCTGTTATAAAACTTTGAGTCTCGTTAATTGGGAAACAGAGTTTTGTGGAAAGTCATATATGTCCTTTCGCCAAATTAATTCAGTATCCATAATTTTTGGGCTTCACGTATGGTGTATGCAAGATTTCAAAATTAAACAAATGTCAAGATTTTAAGATGCATGATTGAATTTATGTTTTTTTTTTAAAAAAAAAAATCCAAAAATAGTATGTAATAAATGTTGTCTGAAAATTTGTTATTACTATTTTTGGTAAATAAGTTAATCTCTCTCTCTCTATATATATATATATAGATTGAAATAGTTTGCATCTCCTTTTTCTTTATTGATAAGTTAATATTTTTTTATCTATTTACATATAATTTTTTAGGTTTTATTTTTGAAAGAGTTGTTTTTGTTAGAATCTGTTTTATTGAGATATTGAATTGTGATTATAATTCATTCACATACTTAACAATTATTGCAGTTTTGCCGTTATAGTTGTCCATGGTTCGAAAAGGAGTGTTAATCTTCCTATAACAAGTCTACTAGTATATAATATGCTTGCAAGAATATTGAGTTAAGAGTTGACAAACGGGGGTCGACGGGTGCGGTCCCACGGACGAAGCGCACCAAATCAGGGAAGCCCAAATGAAACCCAGGTGAGGTTCCATCCTAAAACCAATTGGTAGCAGGAGGAGTAGCTCACTAGGCTTATAAGGTGGGTCTATTTCCCTGTACAGATGATGTGGGACAACTCACAAGTGTATATTCTGACATCCCCCCTCACTTGTGAGTCCTTCGGAAGCCCAAGCTCAACTGGGCTGGGTGACGGGTACGTCATTGCACGGTCTCATGAAGGCCAAAGCCCAACTGGGCTAGGTGAACTGGCTCTGATACCATGACAAACGGGGGTCAATGGGTGCGGTCCCATTGATGAAGCGCACCAAATCAGGGAAGCCCAAATGAAGCTCAAGTGAGGTTCCATCCCAAAACCAATTAGTAGCAGGAGGAGTAGCTCACTAGGCTTATAAGGTGGTCTATTTTCCCTGTACAGACGATGTGGGACAACTCACAAGTGTATATTCTGACAAGAGTTATGTTGTCGAGTTTATTATTATTTTATATTACAACTTTTTTTTTTTAGTTCTTTACAACATAATTGTAGAATAAATTACAGTAAATCACTTAATAAGCATGAAATTTGAAAATATAATTTTTGTGACTTTTAATGAGTAGATCCCGCGCACACACACACACACTTTTTCATTTTTTATGCATTTTCAATTAAATTTAACTTACATAATAAATAAAAATAACAAATGTACTCGTTCATTGTTCAAAAGGTGCAAAATAGGGTGTACGGTTAATAAAAATCATGATGTTCTTAAGCTATAAAAAAATTAATGAAGTAGTTAAATTAATTGTTCAACTTTTATAGTTTGTTAAGTTCTGTATATATTTCACATATGCATTATTTCGGTAAAATTTTAGGCATCTTCTCTTAATTAAAGTTAAATATATATTTTTTAAATTTGATGGGTCTACTCTCAGATCTGGAGTGAACCGGTGATAAGGAGCTCAGATCTGTTTGAATCGCCTTCGAACCGTTACTAGACCGCGAGAACACCTGCAAAAACTCAACGCCGGAGGTGTTTCCAGCGTAGAGCCTCCAACGCTCAAGTCAGTATATGAGAGAGATGAAGAGAGGCTGCGTAGCAGCTATGAGGGAGAGTATAGTGTATGGAATGAATGGGAGTTAGGATTTGGGGTTACCTCACCTCCTTTATATAGGAGTGAATACTTACTTGAAATACCCAAAATGCCCCAGTCGGTTGACCTGTAAGGTCTAAATTGCCCCGGTCGATTCGTCTCCCCTTGCTGCTGAGTCATCACAAGATTCCTTCCTATCCTTTGGAGAATGTAGAGCCTTGAGTATGTTACAAGTGTATGAAGTCATCAGTGTGCCTCACGTCTCGAGGTAGGAGGAGTCGACATCGAGCATGGACGAGTCAACCCAGGATCTTCTAGTTATTCGAAGGCTACGCTCTTGTTGGTCTGCCCAAATGGATGCCGACTACAGGGGAGTCGACTGCACAAAGTCGACTTGTATGGGATCTTCCGCTTCTCGCCATCAATCATATAAAGAGCCGTTCTTTGACGAAGTCGACTTGAACATGTCGACGGGTACATATCGACATATGAACGGTTTGAGCTGCTTATCCAGTCGAGTAGAGAGCCTTTGGGCCAGTATATCTTTATATGGCTATATCATCTAGTCCCTCCCAAAATTTACTCTAAGCNGAAAAAAAAAATTACTCTAAGCAATCGACTGCTTAAGAGTAAATTTGGTGATGAGTGGTTGAGTGTCATGCCTTCCTGCAATACCTGCTTGTACTTGCCACTTCGATAACTTGTCTCGTCAGTTGATTGAGAAACACCTCAGCCTCTTATGATTGCTTTTTTCAGATAAGTCTAACGCTCTGACACCCTTTTTGAATTTTAAATTTTGACAATCCCGAAGTGATGCGCGTCACCTCAACTGCCGACTCTTCGAATTCCGCACTTCATTAGGACCCTTAGATCTTTTGCTAATCTAAAGGTTAACATCCATCACTACCGCTTATAAATACGCCTCAATCCCTCAGAAAATAACTTTTCGCATTCTCGAACTCCCTGCTCTCTCAAACTCCTTCAAGCTTTCTAGCGATCTTCGTGCTCCGGCTTCACCGGTGTTCTCCGCTTCCGGCGTCTTCAAGTTCTCAGGCTTTCTCAAGACTTCTCCAGTCAAGACATCATGAGTAAGTTCACTATTTTTCTTTATTTCTCAACCTCTTGTCGGTTTTTTTCTTTTCTCTTTCAGTTTTTCTGGATTTTTCGGATCTGAAGTTCTTGTGTGTTCTTCATGTTTTCCAAACTTTTTCGTATGAACTTTGTGTTGAATCTTTTATGCGCATTCTTTGCTTGGATTTTTTGTTAGTGCCTTGTTGATTGTCGACTTTCGATATGAAGTCGACTCTCGTCTTTGATGGGTGGACTCGTATCGACTTAGCGGCCTTCTTTTTTCTCTTTTTCCCTCCTCGAATTGACTTATGTCGACTTACTGATTTATCTCTGTCGAATTGATTGAGTCTCACGACTTATTTCCTCTCTGCGTGTTGATAGAAATCGAGTTGTCTCAGCTTATTCGCGTTTCTCGATTATCCCGTAGTAGTCACTCTTTTCTGCACTGTCCTCTGTCGACATCCACAAGTTGTCCTTGTTGATTCTGACCAGTCTTAGTTCATGATTTTACTAACTCCAATCTATTTTCCTTTCTCCTTTCTTTTCTTTTCTTAGCTTCCAACTCCTATTCCTCCTCTGACACGCTTGATCTCTTGATCGACGAGGGTCCTCAATCGTCCGATTTAGTCCAAGTGGTCGGTTACAAGATGGTTTCGGCACCTCTCACTCCTTCTTCCCGTGCTTCCTCTTCCCATGCCTCTGCTCCGAGAGTCGACTGAGCTGAATATGACCAAGCACTTTTGGAGGGTGGCTTGGTAGATGTCTCGAAGAGTCCCTCTCGAGGGGGCTCTCCTCGTCTCGACCTCATTCCTCGAGGTATTCCTCTTAGGTTCTTAGATATTTCTGTATATAGAACGAGTCCCGTATCTGTAACAATAACTACTCTCTTTCTCGACTCTAAAAATGTTGTATCAATAGCTTGTCCTGTGGCTAGGTTAGCTAGTCTAAATCCTTTCTCTTATGTCTCTGCAGCCGAGGTCGAGGGCTTCAGAAACTTTAATGGTCTCCCCTCTGATTTGGAACTGGTCGTCCCTGGTCTTGGCGACAATTTTGCTCATCCTCCTTCTGGCTGTCATACCTTCTTCATTGACCAAGTCGTCTTTGGTCTTCATTTTCCTATCCAGGACGAACTTTCGCTAATTAGCGATCTGTATAATGTACCAATAAACCAGTTTTCTCCTAATTCTATTCGCATCATGATAGCTTTGATAGTCGTCTCTCGAATAATACTTCATTTCTTTTTGCCCGAATTTTTCTTTTACTGTTACGGTTACCGATTTGCCAAGGGCGCCCACTGCTTGGGTCGTTGTGCCGGCGTCACTTTCCTCGAAGATCTATCGTAAAATTTTACCGAGTGGAAGTCGAAGTTCGTCTTCATTCGACCCGCTGCCGGTATGTATCCTTATGTAAATACTTCGATAACCTCCAAAGTAAAATAGAATAAACGGCCTCGTTCCGAAGAGTTTGCCATGCTGTTGAATGAGCTCAATAAACATATATACAACGCTCGTCAACTAATTAAGGACCGTTCATTGGTCAATCATGCTCGAATCATCATCTACGAGGATCTTCCTCATCTTGATGATCCCCGTAAGCTGTTAATATTCTTTCTTGTGAAGTCGACTCCGTGTCTTGGTTATTTGTATTGCGATTGTTAACCGTTTCTTGTTAGATTATTAACTCTCTCTTGTTTCGTTTCAGTTAAAGCACTCAAGCGCTTTGAGGTGAAAAAGAAACTGTCTGCCGAGAAGCCGACTGGCGGCTCTGTTCCTCTTCCTTCTCGACCCGGGAGTGGGTTCGGGTCGAGGCCAGCCGCTGCAACAGTCGAGACAGCTGCTGCGAAAAAGTCTAGGGTTGAGATCCCTAATGCTGCCAAGCAGCACAAGTCGTCGGGCTCCGGTTCCTGAAAGAGGGCCCAAGACGACCGGGCCGTTGTCCTGATCCCAGATGACCTGAAGCGTCGTAAGGTCGACAAGGGAAAAGGAAAGGCGGTCGAGAAGTCTTCCCCTGCTCCTATCACCGTCAAGGACGTGACGGTCAAAATGCCCTCCCGGCTCTGGAACCACCCTGAGCCGCATAAGGTGGCCAAGTATTTCAACTCCCTCATCCCCGATGACGACAAGGAACATGTCGAGGGGAATCTCTATGAGCGTTCAAATTACGCTATCCAGTGTCTCTCCCGAGTACTTTTCCTATCCTTTAGTCGACTTAGTACTGTTATGCTTTCTTGCTTTACTTTCTTCTCATCCTTTTTTCAATGTTTTCTTCAATTTTTGGCAGCAGTACTTCTTTGCCTCGAGGAAGGGAGTAAGGCTCCTGCTGTCTCCACTAAGTCCCTCGAGGACAAATGCGAGGCTCAACGCCAAGAAATCGAGGCGTTGAGAGAGGATTTGGAGGCCTCGAAGGCCCTCGTCGACAAATTGAAAGCTGACAAGGCCGTGGCTCGACATTTGAACGACCAACTCAAGGGCGACCTCGAAAAGGCCAATGATGAGTGTATGGTCGAGAGAGAGGTCCCCCATGGGCGCCATCTTTCTCGAGACTTATCGCCAGGAGGTCGTCAAAGCTTTCTGCAACTCCCCTTTCTTCCTCGACAAGCTCTACCCGCTGCTCTTCATTACTTCGAGCATGCTTTTGCCGCCTGGGAGGCGGTAGTGGAGGGGTCTGAGTTTGCTGGAAGACTCAACCGTGAGGAGGTGAAGGAGACGCTTCTCGATCCCGAGGGTTATGAGGGCGACTCATCTCTTCCAGATGACTACCCGTGGTGGTCAGGACTCGAGGCTTGGACCATTTGCAAAGCTGGCCTAAGCGCGCAACTCGAGGTTTCACCCGTCCCCCTGGTCGGTTCGACCGAATTAGTCAGGCCAGACGAGGTTGGTCATGAGGAGGAGGTCGAGGAGCAGGGGATCGAGCCACTTGTCGATTGGGATGCCGGAGAGAGGGGCGAGGAAGATGCTGATGCTGAAAATACCGCGACGGTCGTAAAGGGTGGAGACGATACTGCTGAAAAGTCGGATGCCGACTCTTAGATGTGTTTGTCTAATTCGGGGCTGTGCCGTTGTTTATCTTTCCCAGTTGTTTTTGTTGTTGTTGTTTTTTTGTTTTTTTTTTTCTTGTTGTCACTCGGCTTGCTTTTCCAAGTTGTCAAGGTCGAGATGACTTGGATGTAATAGACTTTGCTTATTAATATTCATGTTTTCTTCTCTATTTTGTTTCTTGTGTCGTGAATGTTTGTGTTCCATTTCGATTCACTTCTTTACACGTCTTCTCCCCCAACCTTTTTTACGAGCTGGTCGAAGTCGAGCAATTACTTTAGCAGCTTCATGGCTGATAATCGTAAGTTTTTCAACTCGTCTTCTCCCCAACCCTTCTTGCGAGTTGGTCGAAGTCGAGCATTTACTTTGGCAGCTTCTTAGCTGATAAACGTAAGTTTTTCAACTCGTCTTCTCCCCAACCCTTCTTACGAGTTGGTCGAAGTCGAGCAATAATTTTAGCAGCTTCTTAGCTGATAATCGTAAGTTTTTCAACTCGTCTCCTCCCAACCCTTCTTGCGAGTTGGTCGAAGTCGAGCAACGAATTTAGTAGCTTCGTAGCTGATAAATGCAAGTTTTTCAACTCGTCTTCTTCCCACCCTTTTGTGCGAGCTGGTCGAAGTCGAACAACGACCTTAGCAGCTTCATAGCTGACAATTGTAGTCGCGTTCAGAGGTTATGCCCTTACCTTCATAGCTATCTTGATATTGTTTGTGTAGATGTGTTTAAGTTGTTTGCATAGTGTGTATGAGATTTCTTTCAAGCGTGACTGACACCTTCATAGTTGTGTATATTGATTTCATGTTTATAAGCTCTGTAGCGTGCTCGAGATTCTATTCGAGAGTACATCTTCTGCTCGAGAGTGAAAACTTCGTAGTTGTGTTAGTCGACTTCGTAGTCGAAGGCTTCGTAGCCTGCTCGAGATTCCACTCGAGAGTTTACAACTTTGTAGTTGTGTTAATCTACTTCGTAGTCGAAGGCTTCGTAGCCTGCTCGAGACTCCACTCGAGAGTTTACAACTTCGTAGTTGTGTTAGTCGACTTCGTAGTCGAAGGCTTCATAGCCTGCTCGAGATTCCACTCGAGATTTTACAACTTCGTAGTTGTGTTAATCGACTTCGTAGTCGAAGGCTTCGTAGCATGCTCGAGACTCCACTCGAGAGTTTACAACTTCGTAGTTGTGTTAGTCGACTTCGTAGTCGAAGGCTTCGTAGCCTGCTCGAGATTCCGCTCGAGAGTTTACAACTTCGTAGTTGTGTTAGTCGACTTCGAGTCGAAGGCTTCGTAGCCTGCTCGAGATTCCGCTCGAAAGTGACAACTTCGTAGTTGTGTTAGTCGATTTCGTAGTCGAAGGCTTCGTGGCCTGCTCGAGATTTCACTCGAGAGGTTACAATTTCGTAGTTGTGTTAGATCGACGTCATGGTCGTGTAAGGGTTAATCGGCTTCATAGCCGCTTTGAAAGATTCGATTTTCCAAGCAACCGTAGTAAAGTCAACGCATAAACATAAGAAACATAATTGAAACATAAACTTGCGATTCATTTCATCATTGAACTTGATTTGAACATTGTTCAGTACAAAAGAGAGAAACATAAACTTGCAATTCATTTCATCATTGAACTTGATTTGAACATTGTTCAGTACAAAAGAGAATTCGAAATATTGCCTTAAGCATAGAAGCGTTTGAGACGAATTACGTGCCAGGATCGCGAGTTGTTGACCTTCTCCGTCCTCGAGTTCATATGCACCCCTTTCAAGCACCCTTGTGACAGTGTAGGGTCCTTCCCAATTAGCTTCGAGCTTCCCGACAAGCTTGAGAGCGTCGGCTCGTTTGAGGACGAGATCTCCAACTTGAAAACGTCTGGTTTGGACCCTTTTACCGAATGTAGCGCGCATCTTTTGTTTGTACTCGATGGATCGCACCCAAGCTTCCTCTCGTCCTTCTTCAATTAGGTCGAGGGCCTCCTCCATCATCTCCTCATTTTTCTTTTCTTCATAGAATGTCGACCTGTGGTAGTCCAAGCCGACTTCTACTGGCAGAAGCACATCCATTCCATAGACCATGTGAAACGGAGATTGTCCTGTTGAGCTTCTCGAAATCGTCCTATAAGCCCATAGGACTGTTGCAACTCGTCGACCCAGGCTCCTGACGCTTTCTCCAATCTTTTCTTCAACCCTTGGAGAATAGTTCGATTGGTTACCTCGACTTGCCCGTTTGCTTGTGGGTGTGCGGCTGAAGCAAATCGTTGTTTAATTTCCATGTCGAGGAACCAAGTTTGGATCCGCTTCCCTTGGAATTGAGTTCCATTGTCCGAGATCAGCACTTTTGGAATTCCGAATCGACAACAGATGTTGTTGAACAAGAATTGTATCATCTTTTCTTCAGTAATTCAAGCCAAGGGTTCTGCCTCGACCCACTTGCTAAAATAGTCGACTGCGACCACCAGGAATTTTCTTTGTCCTGTCCCCATCGCCAACGGGCCAACCAAGTCGATTCCCCATCGAGCGAAAGGAATTGGTGAGTTGATTGTCGTCATGTATTCAGCAGGGATGTGTGTAATTTGCCCGTGTCGTTGGCATTTTTTGCATTTCTGGACCAATTGTTCTGCCATTGCTCGAATCTTGGGCCAATAGTAGCCTGCTCGTAGGGCTTTCCCAGTTAAAGCTCGAGACCCAACGTGTGCTCCGCAGCATCCTTCATGGATTTCCCTCAGAACATGGATTCCTTCTCTCAGATACACATCGTAGGTGGGGCCCGACCAGTGATTTCTTATACAAGACCCCGTCGACTTCGAAATACTTGCTCAGGTATCGAGCTACCTTTTCCGCCTCTTGCTTGTCTCCTATAAGTACTCGACCCTGCAAGAGTTCTCGAATCGGCTTTCTCCAATTATCCTTTTCATCGACCTCCATTGTTTCACCCAGGACACTTCCCTCTAAATGCATGGTGGTAATGTGATTTCCCATCTTTTCTTCATTTGAACTCGCAATCCGTGCGAGCCAGTCGGCCCGTTTGTTTTCCACTCGCGAAATTTGTGTTAGCTCAAATTTCTCCAAGCCTTGTACAAGGCTCTGAATTTCCTCGACGTATTTCATCATTCAATCTTCCTTGATTTTGCAATTTCCCAACACCTGTCCCATGACGAGTTGCGAGTCAGAATGTGCCGCTATCTCCGTCGCTCCGCCACCAATCGCGAGTTGGATTCCCTTGATCTCATATTCTGCTTAATTGTTCGAGGCCTTGAACCCCATTCTGATGGCAAAGTCGAGTTGCTCACCTTCGGGAGATAAGAGGACGACTCCGAAACCAGATCCTTTGACCGCAGAGGATCCATCGACATGCATTACCCATTTCTTCTCCTCTCCCTTGGTGCCTTCCTGAATAAAATCTGCCAACGCTTGAGCTTTAATGGCTCGTCTGGGCTCATATTTGATTGAGTATTCGCTCAGCTCGACTGCCCACTTCACGAGTCGACCTGAGACAGTAGGTCGACCCAATGTTTCTCCCAACTGGAAATTCGTTCTTACCACTATCGTGTGATTCAGAAAATATGGCCTTAACTTTCTGGCTGTTATGACCATCATATTAGCGCCGTCTATGGGGAAGTCAACTTGAACATGTCGACGGGTACATGTCGACATGTGAACGGTTTGAGCCGCTTATCCAGTCGAGTAGAGAGCCTTTGGGCCGGTATATCTTTATATGGCTATATCAGAATTATTTATTATATACAAGTTAACCCTCAACTATGTTGTCCATTTTACCAAAATTCATCGTTTTGTTAAAATTTAGATAGGTAAATGAATAGTTGAACATATTTGGATTCTTAATAAGTATGTATTATGCTGTTTTTTTTTTGGATCAATTTTCTTTAAAGAAATTTGTATATTAGAATTATTAAATGTGATTACAAGATTACCGGTTTTCGGTCTAGGGTTTCTTCCGTTGGGAGTTCTTCCGGCTATTACCGGTTTCCGGTCTCTTTCTTCTGCATTCTCTCCTAGCTATTTCTCTTTGCCTTTTATCATATCTCTTCTCTTTCCTTCCGACATCCAGTTTTCTCTTTCCCTCTTTCATCTCCTCTCCTCTCTGATTTCTTTTTCTTTCTGGGCCAAAATGCAAGACGACCTTACTGATCGGCTTAACAAGTTTTCCCTTTCTCAACAAGAAGAAAACATTATTGATCTTGAGTCTACAGATATCAAACTCAGTGATGATGAGTGTAGAAGGAGTCTATTCGGTAAAGTATTTGGTGACAGAAAAGCCCATATGTTCGGCCTCAAAAGAACAATGTCTCATATCTGGCAACTTAAACACCCACTTACAGTTCGAGAATTAGAACCAAATTTTTTCCAATTCCTCTTTGATTCAGAAGCTGAAAAGAAAAGGGTGGCCTCAGGGAAGAACTGGTCCTTTGAAAACCAATACATCATCTTGAAGGAGTGGCAAGATGACCTCTCAGCAGCTCATCCCTGTTTTCAAGAAATGGATTTCTGGGTTCATGTAGGCAACATTCCCCAGAATTGGCTTTGTACGGAAGTCGGACTCAAAATTGGAAAAGCATTCAAAATGGTGAAAAATGCAACCATCTGTACAGGTACTGGAAACTGTGGTAGATATCTGCGTTTGCTAGTTTCAGTCAACCTTAAGGAGCCATTATTGCGATGCTCTTCTATCAAATTGGGGGATAAAGTTCGCAGGATAGAATTCAAATATGAAAAACTCATCAACTTATGTTACTACTGCGGAAGGATTGGCCATATGGATAGAGGATGTAATTTCAAAGAAGAGGATATCATAAATGGTAAATTGTGTGAAGGTCAATTTGGAGACTGGTTGAAAGCCTCTGATGGAGTTTACTCCCCTCGTTCCCACACCCCTTCAGACCCAACCTCTCAAATAAAAGATAACCATAATTCCCACACTGTTCATGGGACTTCAACCTCTAAAGATACTCCAGAAGTCGGTACCAGTAACTCCCCTGTTCAATCAACCAGGCCAGTAGAATCCTCTTCTAAAGCCTTATTACCATGCCCCTCTCATTCTCTTCAGCTAATACCCCAACCAGACAAAACCAAAGCCTCAAGCAAATCTATACTCCTTGACTTCCAAAACCCAAACACAGTTTCTAATGAAAAACCCATGGACTTCTCACTCTCCACACCTCCACTTGCTATAACCTCTCTCCCCAACCCAGTAACCCACCAACCCAGGAAAAAGTGGACAAGAAGACAAGCAAGATTAGTTGAATCCAGTTCCTCAATTCCCAATCCAGCACCCCCTGCTTCTCACACCAGTGGAAAAAGAACCAGAAATGAACCCTCTGATCTTCCTGATATATCCAAGGGCTCTGATCTTAAAAATGCTGGAACTTCTAAGGGCCCTGACTCTAAAGCCAAACTTACCAAGAAACAGAAGGTTACTGCTCAACTAGAAGAAGAAAATCAACAGGTTACAGCTCAGGTGGAGGAAGCCAGCCTCAAGTGGCCCCAAGGTGATCAATGACAGCCATGGTGTGGAACTGTAGAGGTCTGGGTGGGCCCTCTACAGTTCCCCAGATAAAGGAATCTTGGAGATTCCACCATCCAAATTTTGCTTTCCTTTGTGAAACCAGAAAATCCAAAAAATTTGTAAATACTGTTTGCAGAAACTTGGGTGTTGATGACAGATGGGTAGCTTCTGATCCAATTGACAAAAGTGGAGGATTGCTCCTTTTCTGGAATTTGGAAGTTGAAGTCCTTCAAACCATCTGCCATCCTTTTTGTATTGAAGTCGAATATAAACTTAACAGCCTTCAAGATTCTGCTTGGTTCATTTTTGTCTATCTTAGTCCTTGTAAGAGAACCAGATCAGAGCAATGGCAGTTCCTACTACAGTCTAAAAACGAATGGGGTCCTAATTGGGTAATAGCTGGTGACTGGAATGATATTCTTTGCACTGAAGAAAAGAAGGGAGGCAGATGGAGGTCTGAAAATAGTTTCTGGGGTTTTAGAGCTTGCATTGCAGACTTGGGTGGACAAGAAATCTCCATGGAAGGTCACCCCTTCACTTGGGGGAATAACAGAATGGGAGAAGGCTTCATAGAAGAAAAACTAGACAGAATGGTGGCTTCCTTGTACTGGCATGCTCAACACCCCACAGCAAAGGTTCTCAACACCTTTAAGAGTGCCTCAGATCACAGTCTCTTTTTCCTACAAACTGCTACTCCTCAAAATCACAAGAAAAAGACTTTCTGCTTTGATAAAAGATGGATAAAAAAATAAGGCATCAGAGAAGAAATCCAAAAGGCATGGGACCAACCAGTCACAGGCTCAGCCATGTTCTCCCTATCTGAAAAAATCAAATCCACAAGAGTGGCTCTTCTTAAATGGAGTAGGACTTTCCAAACAAACTCTGCAGTGACTATTGCCCAACTTACATCTGAAATGGCAAATCTGAGAGAGCAAGGTGGTGATAGAGATTGGAACAAATGGGCACAACTTAAGCACAAACTTGATGAAGCATACAAGGAAGAGGAATCCTTCTGGAAGCAAAAGTCAAGGGTATGTTGGCTCAAAGAAGGAGACAAAAACACTCGATTCTTTCATGTTTATGTACTTCAAAAGAGAAAGTTGAACTCCATTGTCAAACTCATTGATGCTGACAACTCCATTTGTGACACCAGAGAATCAATCACAGGCTGCATCTCAGACTATTACAATAACTTGTTCACTTCAGAAGGATCTGTTGATATGGGAAACCTTCTCAGCTATATTCCAGCCTCCATCTCTCAGGATCAAAATGAATCTCTCTCTGCCCCAGTTACTGAAGATGAAATCCAGAATGCTCTCTTCAGCATGAAACCTGACACAGCTCCTGGCTGGGATGGTATGCCTCCTTCCTTCTTCCAATCCTTTTGGAGTATTGTTAAAAATGACTTATGCAAAGCTGTCCTGTCTTTCTTTACCTCTAACCACTTGCTCAAAAACTAGAACCTCACCTTAATCTCTCTGATTCCTAAATGCCAGTCTCCTATCTCTGTTGAAGACTACAGACCTATAAGCTTGTGTGAGGTGATTTACAAAGTTATTTCTAAAATTATTGCTGAAAGACTCAAACCATGTCTCCCCTCTTGCATTAGTAACACTCAATCAGCCTTCATCCCTGATAGACAACTCCTTGATAATGTGATCATAGCACATGAAGCCTTTCATTTCCTCAGTAGACACAGAACAGGTACTAAAAGATACATGGCCCTTAAGCTAGACATGTCCAAAGCTTTTGACCGCATTGAATGGGCCTGTATCAAATGTATTATGGACAGAATGGGTTTTGACAGAACCTTTGTAACCTGGGTCATGGCATGTGTGCAGTCCACCACTTTCTCTTTCAAACTTAATGGACTCCCTGCTGGTTATATAACACCTTCTCGAGGAATAAGGCAAGGGGACCCTATATCCCCTTACTTGTTCCTCTTAGTTTCTGAGAGCTTATCTTGTTTAATTCAGCATGAACTTGATACTGGCTCTTCCAAAGGTCTGAAAATTTCAAGGCAATGGCCCACTCTCAGCCACCTCTTCTTTGCTGATGATTCATTGCTGTTTTGCCATGCTACTCTTGAGTCTGCTAACCTCATTCTATCAATGTTGGAGAAATATAAATGCTTCACAGGGCAGCAAGTTAATCTATTGAAATCTGCAGTGTTCTTTAGCAAAAACACACCTACTGCCACTCAAACTGCCATCTGCCATACTCTCCAAGGTATCTCTCTACACCAATCTTCTAGATATCTGGGGTTGCCACTTGGGATAGGCAGATCCAAAGAAGAAGCATTCAGTTATGTGACTGAAGCTGTCAAGAAAAGACTGCTCAGTTGGAAAAACAAATTCCTCTCCAGGGGCAGGCAAAGAAGTCCTCATCAACTCAATTCTGAGTGCACTCCCAGTCTTCACTATGTCATGCTTCCTACTGCCTTTGGGTATCTATCAAGAACTTTCCAAACTTTTTGCCAACTTCTGGTGGTCAACTCAGAGTTCTAACAGAAATGGTATTCACTGGAAAGCCTGGGCTTTTCTTTCTCTCCCAAAAGCTGCAGGAGGACTCAACTTTCATGATCTTCATGTCTTCAATGAAGCACTCATCTTGAAGCAAGTTTGGAGAATGATCACAAAACCTGACATTCTTATGAGCAAAGTTCTCAAGAGTAGATATTTCCCCTCTGGTGACTTTTTCAGTGCAAAACCCAATCAAAATGCTTCCTGGTTATGGAGAAATTGGCTCAAAGTCCAGAAAACCTTCTTGCAGGGCTTTATGATGCAAGTTCACAGTGGTAGGCAAACCAGAATCTGGGATCACCCTTGGGTTCCAACCCTCTCAACTCACTGTTAACCAAAACACCCTCTTCCCCTAACCTTGTTTGGGTTTCTGATCTCATTGCAGAAGATGGTATTTCTTGGGATAGAGAACTCATTTGCAGCTCCTTTTCTCAATCTGAAAGTGATGCAATCTTGCAGATCAAAAATTTGAACAGACACTTGCCTGATAAGCCAACCTGGTCCTTTGATGCAAAGAAAAATTTCTCTGTGGCTGCTACCTATTCACAAATTATTGCAGACAAAATCCTGAAGCTTGACATACCTGGAAACAGCTCCAACGCTGGTAGCTTAAGGAAAATGAGGAGCATGAGCTGGAAGCTAAATATCAAGGGCAAAGTCAAACATTTCCTCTGGAAATGCTTCAGTGGAGTACTTCCTGTTGCTGTCAACCTCAAAAGAAGAGGCCTTGAATTAGACACTACCTGCATGCTCTGTGGGGAACTGCCTGAAACAATTGAACACCTCCTTTTCCAATGTCCAAGAGCAATCACAGTTTGGAAGCTATCTCATGTGCACTGGGGCAACCTATCATACAGTGATGGTCTCTTCAAACACTGGTGGACTGACATCTGCTTATTAAAAAAGGACAAGGCAGTGGATGAAAGGATGCAGCTATCTACATACATTCTGTGGCAACTATGGAAAACTCGCAACCTGTGGGTGTTTCAGAAAGTCCAAACCCCGGAGAAGATCATTATGGAGATGGCTGTTAAAGAATGGCTGGAGTACTGCTCTTCTCTCCTTCCTCATTAGGCTTGGTGCTGGTTTCCTTTTTTCTGTCTCCTTTCTGTTTTCTGTTTTCCTAGCTAGGCCTCGGCAGTGGCTAGTTTATTTGTCTTGTTGCTGTTTTGTCTGTTTGATGTTGTTGTAGTGTGCTGCTGTAGTTTATTGTTGTCTTATGTTTTTTAGTTGTAGTGTGTTTCTGTGTTTAGTGTAGGGAGCTTCGGTTGCTGGTTGCTGTAATCAAGTCGCAGGTTTCCGCATTTGTTAGCGGCTGCTACTTGTTTAGTATTGATCTTGTTGTTTTCTGTTTTCTAGATGGCTTCTAGCTTGCCTCTGATCCTTATGGATTGTGGTCAGAAATGATCCCGTGTATGAACTATACTTATTTATGAGATATTCTATTATCGTTTCGAAAAAAAAAAAAAAGATTACAATTTTACCATAACATTCTATTAAAANTAGCATAGATATATTTGTTTATTGTGGATTGAGAAAGTTTGTACAAAAATTTTCTTATATCCAAATATATGGTAATTGCTTTTAAAACCTGGTGATAATTCATAAGAATTAAAATGTGTACATGATGAGTTAGGTGATGGGTGTTTTAGGGATGGATGGTATATCCCTCTGGATTCGAATAGCAGGTTTATTTTCGTGTGTCATTTTTTGTGAGCCAAACAAGTTGCTAGTTTGATTTGTTCTTTTATTTCTACAAAAGTTGGAGGTAGACAAGACAAGGATGTCAATATGCTTCCTTATTTATACACAAATTGGTTCCAAGGGTTTAAACCTGCAAATTTTGTAATTTAGGTCCTGCAATCAATAAACCAGATGTCAAATACAATTCAGACTTGCATAGTTGTATACTTGGAACTAATACTCAAGAATATCATTACCAAAATACATGAAATGAGATTTTTTCATGTTAAGTGCCTAACCATCATCCACTAGTTACCCGCAATAGAGTGTAATATTAACATCAACATAATAGCAAAGCCTCATCTACCATGCACAAAACCAAATTCATAAACATTAGTTCCAAAACTGAAACACGATTATCTTCACGAAAGCAACTAGCAAGCCACCATAAAACTTCATATAGCTGCTATATAAGTGCTAACTCTACATGAATTTACACTAAAAGCTACAAGGAAAAGAAAATAAGAACATTATGGCTTTCCAAACTGAGATTTAATAACAAGTTGCCTGTGTCTAGAATAACCACAAGACTGATTACAGTTTACAACAGCTTCAACAATAATAAACATCAAATAAATGTAGGACACAATATTCATCTTGGAACAAGCCATCTTGGAACAAGCCATTTGCATAAAAGTAGTGCAACTATAAGCCATTCCCATATAATATTTTCAGCTTTTATAATAAAAAGGAATTCAATCATTTCAAAAATTAATATGCCATATCCAAGTATACATTTATAGTGAACCATTTTCGGGAATAAACTTCAGAATTAACTATCCCCACGTAAACACTAGCTAAAATCTTAAGACTTCCCAAGATTACAAGCTAAAGCCAAAAGTGATCACAAGAAATCAAGTTTCTTCACAGGGAAATATGAAGAAACAAAACCATATCATGAGAAAGTTTCTCAAGTAAAATTACAGTCTTGTGCATACAAATGCTAGATTTTAAGCAAAAAGAAATAAAAAATGGAGTATTCACTCCTTAGCAATCTAAACATGCGAAATTAAACAGTTTTTCATTGAAGATGATAAATGTCGAACCCATCCCAATCGTTCATGGATTATTTAACTTTTTATTTCAGTACAAGAAACTTCATTCATCTTCTCTTTAGTTCAGAACTAGTATAATTTATTATTCACACTGGTCTTCAATAACAACAATTCAAGAGCAAGATATTCAGACTGAAATCTATCATTATCTAACTTATAATAAATGTTTTTTCCTCAGATGCAAAAATAAAATCACAAGTTCATACAGTCTAATCATTGAAGTGACAATAGGGACCAAGCAATTTCCAACCAAATAAACTACACTAGCCATTGAAGTAATAAAAAATTATACCACTCAAAAGTAGCAAACATCCCCTATGATTCTTGATGACCTTCAAGTCTTCTCCTTTTTTTGCTCTCCCCCTCCGAACCATCATTCTTCCTCTTCTTTTTCAACTTTTTAGAATCCTCCTTGATCTCTTCTTTATCCTCGGATACCAAATCCTTCACCCTATCCTCATTAGGGTTTGCTCCAGTAGTCCTCTTATTCTTTTTCCCTCTTTTCTTGGAATCATTCACTGTCTTTCCATCCGGGCTTTTATTCAGATAATATTTCTCCAATTCATGGGCCGTTTCCGGGTTGTGAGCGCCGCTGTTTTTGTCGTGAAATTGGAGTAAGTGATTGAAGGCGTCGGCCGTCCGCTGCAAGTAGAGGGAGATGGTGGCGGAGGAGCCGTTGTCGAAGGCGGCGAAGTCGCTGATGAGTTTAGCTGCCGTAGAAACAGAAACGGGCTTTGAAGAGAGCAGTTGGCCTGAGATCTTCCTCATTTTCTTTTTTGGCGTCAGGCGGCGGCGGAGGAAGATTATATGTGACCGTGAACTTGTGTAGATTAAATTAGGGTCTTTGGCTATTTGCTGTTCAATTACAAAACTACCACTCAATGCAATTCTTTATGGATCTCTAACACTTCTATCTAAAATTATAAAGTACTTTAATAATAAATTGTAAATATATTATGAGTTAATAATTTTTTATCACTCATTTTTTTTCTATGTAATATATTATATTAAATTAATCGTCGATTAATTAATTAGCTTCAATATGACATCTACATTATATATAAAATAAATAAATAATTATATTTCATTTCATAATAAAAATTAAATTATTATTAATATTAATCGAGAAAAATACAATTATTTATCCTAAGTAAATTTATCTATCAAGTAATTATATTAATAAGTTATAAAAATTATTATTTATAATATAAGAGGGGTAATTCGTTCAAGTGAAGAACGTCTCTTAAAATATAAATTCTACGTAATTGTTGAATTGTTTGGAAGGTCCCATTTTTTTTCCTCTATGAAATGTTAAATCTACTAAATCATTTCCTCGTACAAATCATAATTTCAATTGCAA
>BKCP01009959.1:816075-1005415 GCA_008636005.1 Striga asiatica
CCAAACGATAGAACATCTCCATTAAACCAAAGAAAGACAGTACAATGTTCAAAGACAAATAACAGAACTAAACGGGCAACACCTGAAAACACCAACTAACTAACTATGTAAATGAAAAACCGAGGGCCGTAGCCAGAGAGAACCACATCAAACAAGGAGTGACCTAGACTTTAACACCTAACAGGAAAGCTAATGCAGTAGAAGATTACTGAAACCACTAGCTAACACCAAAGAAAATCCACAAATTCATAACAGAGGAGAAAAAACGAACACTAGAAACTGAACTGCAAAGACACAGACCTAACCAGTGCTTCGGTTGATTCTCCTGGAACTTGTCCGCAGATCCACAGCTTCCTGCCATGCCCTTGCAGCTGCTTGTACTGTGAGAAGTTCTTGTCTCTATACATTTTCAAATTGGCACAAATTCCTTGATTTCCAAAGCCACCACAATATATAGGTTGTTAATTGGATCCAGGCTTCAGAAACCAAAGACTTATTTACAAAACACACTTGGCTCCACCATTCCTTAAACCTGCAAGATCTAGTATCAATATCATCCCAGCTTATTGGAGCATGTATCCAAACTAGCCTTGCCCTCTTACATTTAAAGAAAACATGTTCTATAGTCTCCTCAGTTTCTCCACGGCCTTTACAAATGATATCTACTGGTACACCTTTGTGCTTCAAGTTCACATTGATAGGGAGAATACCATTCACACATTTCCACACAAAATACTTGAGTTTACTAGGAATAAACAGAGTCCAGGTCCTTTGCCTTACCATTTTGTCTCTGCCTGCAGTGGAGCTACCATCTGGCATGTCCAGTTGAAGGACTTTTCTCTTCATCTGAAATAAATAAGAGTCTGCAACAGTGAACTTGCCTTTTGGACTAAACGCCCAGTTCCACTTGTCCATTTGTGTAGGGCTGAGAGTATTCAAACTTAATATAGTTGAGCTGTCTTCTTCTTGGAACATTCTGTCACCTTCTGAGCATCCCACCGATATCCTCCATCTTCAAATAACTCTTGCATCCACCTGTGCCCATCTCTATTTTCATCTCTAATCAGAGGTTTTCTCTTTAAACCACCTGGAAGCCAATTAAAATCTTGAATTATGATAGTGGCTCTATTCCTGACTTCAATGTTCATCCCTGCTTTGAGCAGCCATTTGACCTTTCCCCAACTTCTCCATTGCCAAGAGGAGTTGTTGTTAATTTTTGCTTCAAAGATGGAGTTCGGGGGGAATATTTTGTTTTGATGACTCTACTCATTAATAGTTCTGGCTGTGTGATTATTCTCCATAATTGCTTCACAAGTAGTGCTTGGTTAAAGAGTGCACTATCTTTAAACCCGAGACCACCATGCTCTTTGGAAATGGTAACTTTTTCCCAGCTTTTCCAATGAATGCCCTTCTATCTGTCCCCTCCTTTGCTCCACCAAAAGTGTGCAAACATACTGGCAATCTGTTTACATATCCCTACAGGAAGCTAAAAGCATGTCATCACAAAGATTGGCAAAGCATTAAGGACAGTAGAGACTAACACTGCTTTGCCTGCTGAGGAGAGGTACACATTCTTCCAATTAACAATTCTCTGCGTTACTCTCTCAACCACATAGCTGAACACATCTTTTTTATTTTGCCCTATACTTAGAGGTAGACCCAAATATCTTGTGGATCTCTGCACCTGTATACCTTTGAGGATTTGACAAGCTGCTGCTTGTTGATTTAGGGAAGAGTTCTTACTGAAAAATATGGATGATTTTCCCAAATTCACTTGTTACCCTGAGAAATTCTGATATTTCTGAAGTAATTGCATTAACACCCTTGAATGATGGGGGGTCTGCTTTGCAAAACATCAAGGTGTCATCTGCAAATAGTAAATGTTAAAGAACTGGTCCATTTCTAGCCAAAGCTCTGAACTGTCCTCTTTCCACTTCAGTCTTGATAAGAGTGGACAATAATTCTAAAGCTAGTATGAAAAGATATGCAAATAGGGGATCACCCTGTCTCACTCCTCTGCTTGCCCCAAAGTAGCCCCACACATCTCCATCAACAAGGACAGAAAAGGATGTTTAAGACACACAATCCATAATCCACTTCACAAATTGTTGGCAAAATCCCATTTTGATCATTGTCAGGTGAATACACTTCCATTCCAACCTGTCATATGCCTTTAGCATATCCAACTTGATTGCCATGTATCTATGAGTCCCAGTCCTATGCCTATTCAACTAATGAAACACCTCATGAGCAATAACCACATTGTCACTTAGTTGCATGCCTAGGAGAAAAGCTGCTTGAGATTTATCAACACAATAATGTAAGAATGGTTTCAATCTAGCTGCTAAGATCTTGGCTATTATTTTGTATACCACTGTACATAGGCTGATGCGCTTAAACTGACTGATAGTGCTGGGGTGCTGACTTTGGGACCAATGCAATGAGAGTGTGGTTCTAATATTTTAATATCCTCCCAGACATGAAAAAATTCTCAACTACAAGACATAATTCAGGTTTGATAAGTAGCCATAAATGCTGGAAAAAAAAAAGCTGACATTCAATCTGCTCCAGGTGCTTTCAAAGGGCTGAGACTGTCTTAATTTCTTTCTCAGTGATTGGCAATACCAGCTCCTCATTCATTTGAGAAGAAATGGAAGTTGGTATATTCTGCAGTAGCTCTGTTTCATTTCTTGAACCCTCTGATGTAAAAAGTTGTTCATAGAAGGAGGATATATGTTTTCCTAACTCTGCCTTGTCTTCCTGCACTATGTTTTGTTCATTCACAAGTCTACTGATAGCATTGTGCTTTCTTCTCTGCATAACATAAGCATGAAAGAATTTGGTGTTCTTGTCTCCTTCTTTGAGCCAATGGATTCTGGCTTTTTTTTGCCAAAACACCTCTTCAGATTGGTATTCTTGGTCCATTTCTTTATGTATGTGATCCCATTCTTCCCAATTTCTGTCCCCTGCTTCCCTTCTCATCTCTTCTATTCACATTGCCATTCTGGCCATCTTGTTTCCCTTCTCAGCTTTGAAGTATTTGTTCCAGCTAATTAATGCCTCTCTGGTCTTCTTTAATCTCTCTTTGACTCTGTAAAAAGGTGTACCTGTTTAGGGTGTATTCCATGCTGTGTGAATCACTTCAACTACATCACCATTGCCCAACGACCTTTTATCAAACTGAAACCGAGTCTTGAAGTTTTGTTGTGCTGGTTTGGACTCCACAATTAACAAACAATGATCTAAAGAGGCTTTATACACATTCGCTACATGAGTATTTGGATATCTGGTCAGCCAGTCTAAAGACACAAACATCTTGTCAAGAACTTCTTCTACAAAGCCCTCACCTTCCCTGTTGTTTCCCCAGGTGAATGGATGTCCAGTGCCTTTCACTACTTGCATTGTCATGTTGGCTATGAACTCTTGGAATCCTTCTAGGCTCCCTTGTGATCTCGGACGACCACCTTTCTTTTCTTCCACACTGCTTATATCATTCCAATCCCTTAACACTGTCCACACAGCTCCCTAGTCAGCTTTCATGAGATGCCTCCATTGATCTTCTATAGTTCTTTTGTCTGTACTCAGATAGACAAAACAAGCCCAGTTGGGTTCCTCCTGAGGTTGACATTTGAATTGCACCTCTATGCAAAAGGAATGTCTTCTCAATTGTATAATGGTAACTTCCTCTCTCCACATAAGGAGCAACCCTCCACTTATGCCAACTGGATCAACAACAACAAATCTATTATGATATCCTAATTTTTTACAGACAGTGTTAATAAAATTCTTTTGTTTTTTTGTCTCTGAAAGAAACACAAAATGGAGGTGATGGGTCCTAATGGACTCCTTTAGCTGGGGAACTGTAGAGGGGCCACTCAAACCTCTAAAGTTCTACACCTGAGCATTCATTGAGCACCCTGTGACCATTCTGGGCTAGTCACCTCCACCCTTTCTCCTGAAACTTTCAACTTTTTCCCAACCTGTTCCTCATTTGTTTCTTCAACATTTTGACAAGTCAAGAACACTTCCTCAATGTTTCTCTTCCACTTCTTATCTTTGACAACTAGATCTTGTCCAGTGGGTTTCCTTACATTTCTTCCTTCTATATCTGCCCTCTTCCATGTACTGATACTGGTTCTTTTTTGTGGCAAGGTGGTGTTGTCTTTCTGGTCTGCTGATTTCTCCTGGTTGAGATACTCTGCAGCTATTTCTACTTCCATAATTTCCAATTCCTTGTTAAGAAGTGACTGTGATTCTGTTACTTGGATCTGGGCTGGACATATGGCGTTGGTAATTGCTATATCTGCTCTCGGTGCTTCTTCTTCTATAATCTTGCCTTTCCCTTTAGAACTCTCCGCCTTTACTTCCTCTGGGGTGAGCTTTAATTCCTGAAGTTTATTACTATCTCCAATCACCTTCCCCAGAGAATCGATGTCTGCAACTGAAGCCCCTGAATTAGGTATTGGGGAATCTGAGCATGTGCCATTCCTTCCTGACCCTTTTAAGGGACTATATTGACTGTTAGAGAAGGTCACCGATGCCTTGAGCCATTCCTCGAATTGTCACTCGTGAAGAGTATGGCTCTCAATATCAAGGATTCTTTGATTACAAGTCCTATCCAAATGACCAAGTCGGCCGCAATAATAACAGAGATTAACCAACCTCTCATATCTGAAATTGACTCGCACCCTCTGATTAGCTAGTCAGATATGTGTGCATCTAGGTAGCGCCTCCTTTAAATCAATGACTGCTAATAATCTCATATGTCTACCAGCTACATGCCCTGACTGATTGATGACCACATTTCGAACTCCTTTAAACACATTGCCTACTTTTAATCCGACTTCCGTGCAAAACCAGTTCAAAGGTATATTGTGCACTTGAACCCAAAGAACTACTTCGTCAAAACACGAATGATTTATATTCATTTCTTCTCTCCATTCTTTGAGAATGAGGTACTGATTTTCAAATAACCATGTGTTACCTGTTGCCACTTTCTGTAAATCTTCTCTAGAATGAAAAACAAATTGGAAGAAATTCGTACTAAGCTCGCACACCTCCATTGCTTGGTGGATCTTCCAAATGGCTGTCATGGTTCGTTTGACTCCCACCAGTGTTGCTTTCCTATCTCCGATAATTTTCCCAAACAAGCTTCGATTAACATCTTCCTCACCGGCTTTTATGTCATCGTTCCCTAGCTCAATGTCACCTGCTTCCTTATTGGATAAAGAGAATTTATCCATCTGTTTCGACAATTCCTCCTCTACGTTCTATGCCCTTGGACTAGACATTATTTCGAATATACTCTCAAGAACCCTAGCTACTGCATAAGGAATCTCCCAATTTGGGAATTAGGGTCTTGCCGCTAACTTGAACCTTCTCTAACCGAAACCCTCTACAAAGGAATGGATCCTCACCAAGGAAATACAACGCACTCACAGGAGATAATGATCGTTCTCACAGGAGATAATGTTCGCTCTCACAGGAGAGAATCGTAGCCCTATGTGGTAGATGCTAAATTGCAATTGGTCATGAAATCTCAAAAATTACTATCCTTATCATTTCCACCATCGTAATTTGATAGCTTTCTTGTACATTCCAATTCGTTTTCGGATATATTTGTTTATGCCTTTTTATTTCCCAGAAACAATAATTTCTTTGTTTTAAAATAGTTCGGAAGAAAATTCAGTTTAAAATGATTCAGTGTAATGTAGATTTTTTCTACTTTCGTGTCTTTTTTTTTTTTTATTTTTTTTATTATTATTTTTTTTTAATCAAACATCAAATTTTATAACTAAACTCAAAAAATGTACAACCGTATAACCAACGCTTACAACAAGAAACTCCCAAAAATACACAAGTACACCCAAGAGACTTAAAAAAGGATGCTCCAGAAGCCCCCCTAACAAGACCAAATAAGGCCACCACTACACTACATCAAAAGACAAAGATACAAACAACAAAAACAGATAAATCAACAATCACCAATATCTAGGACAATTTGAAACAAAAGACTAGAACCCACATCATGCAATAGGCTCAAGATGTCCTCTACAAGTACAAGTGCTTCCACCTTAACTAATTTCTAATTTCGTGTCTACATGTAGAATTGTTATTTTACAAAAACTCATATTTAATCCTTAGGATAATGAAGTTTATAGTCCATGCCTACAAATTCGGGTGGTGGAAAGTAACCTTGAACGGGTTAAGGATACTTCCTTAGAGAAAATTAACTAAAAAGTTGAAGTTCATAGTTAATTGAAACACGTCATTTGGTTGTGACGTGAAAAAGAACTGGATTGCCCAAGTACTTAAGTACTCCAGTAATTACATAGATGTTTTTTGGGTCATTTTACAGTCAGGTCATTTCGTACATTGCCTCGTACATACCTAACAACAATTATCTTTTAATGGATGACAAGTGTCCTTTTTCATGTTTAATTAAATAAAAATTAAAAAAAATGTTGTTTGTACATACTAAAAATGCCTTTAGATAAAAGAGATACTCTCTCGTTAAACCACACAAGAACGGATTTTTATTTCTTATTCATCAACTGATCGTCTGTTCTCATCCCACAATGAGAATAAATAGAGTCCAAGATTTCCTAAATCCCTAACTTGAAGAGCAAGTAAATGAATATTTTCCTAATCAACTAATTAAGATGAATAAGGAATAAAGATAATAAATAATAATACAACGTGACTAATCAAATCAACGCCGAAAGCCGATCGTACTTGTCCAGAAAATCCAACGCAACTCGTCTCCATCATCCTCCCTCAGTTGAGAAGGATTCGCCCTCGAATCCGGACCGAGCTCGTCTCCGTCGGAGTCGTCGATATGCAAAGGCGCCAACTGCGCCCCGTGAAAAACATCCGACAAACGAGCATGAGAGGGAAAATGAAGACGGTATCCATTTGGAGGAAGCCAATCGATAATCTCATAAGGGCCCACTCGTCCGTCCACCGGGGAAACAACCCACACAAAGTTTCCACATCATACGCCATCGAATGATCGTCCAATGAACCACACACCTCGTGGCATCCCTGTCAAAGGCTCAACTTTTGCGACGTCCCACGCGGGACCCATATTGCTGCAAAGATATGTTTCCGTTACCGGAGGCTCCTCATCAAAAATAGGCGGACAGTCGTACAATAGCCCATCATCTTCCTCAAAAATCGCACTCTGTTGCCACACATCGAATGGGGATTAGAAGGATGCAAAACCAAGTGGACACCGTCAAATGTAAACTCATACGTGTTAAGGCGCCCATCATGTACCATGGCTCGATCAAACTGCCATGGACGCCATAACAAAAGGTGCCACGCATCCATAAGCACAATGTCACACCACAGTGTATCCTTATATGAAGACAACAACAACAACAACAACATAGCCTTTTAGTCCCAAGCAAGTTGGGGTAGGCTAGAGATGAAACCCAAGAGAACCAATGGTAAGAGAAACACAAAAAGGACTCAAAAAAAAGTAAGAGATTGGAGCAAAAGAGAAAGGAGAAAAAGTCACGGTTCTGGCACGTTGATTGCTAGCCTCCAAGCACTCCTATCCACCGCCTAAATCCTTGGAGATATTCCAATCTGTAAGGTCTCTCTTAACCGACTCTTCCCAAGTGAGTTTAGGCCGACCTCTACCTCTTTTTACATCATCGACCCGCTGTAGAACACCCCTACGCACCGGTGCATCAGGAGGCCTCCGTTGGACATGTCCGAACCACCTCAGCCGATGTTGAATCAATTTCTCCTCAATTGGAGCCACCCCGATCCTATCTCGAATATCCTCATTTTGGATTCTATCCCTTCTTGTGTGCCCGCAGAACCAACGCAACATACGCATCTCTGCTACACTTAGTTGTTGGATATGTTGCCTTTTTGTAGGCCAACATTCAGCACCGTAAAGCATCGCCGGGCAAATCGCCGTCCTATAGAACTTACCTTTTAGCCTTTGTGGCACCCTCTTATCACAGAGAACGCCCAAAGCTTGACGCCATTTCAACCAACCGGCTGCAATTCTATGCCTAACATCAACATCAATGCCGCCATCCTTTTGTAGCATCGATCCTAAATACCAGAAAGTCTCCTTCTTGACCACCATTTGCCTGTCAAGGCTAACGTCACCATCATCATGTGTAGCCATGCTGAAAGCGCACGTCATGTACTTGGTCTTCGTCCTACTAAGTCTGAAGCCTTTCGACTCTAACGTGTCCTTCCACAGCTCTAACTTGCTATTTACCCCTGCCCTACTCTCGTCAACTAGCACCACATCATCAGCAAAGAGCATACACCAAGGGATATCACCTTGTATGTCCCTTGTGGCATCATCCATCACCAAGGCAAATAAATAAGGGCTCAATGTTGACCCCTGGTGTAGTTCTATTTTAATTGGAAAGTCGCTGGTATCGCCCCCACATGTTCGGACACACGTCATCGCATCCTTGTACATATCCTTGATGAGGGTAATGTACTTAGATGGGACTTTGTGCTTTTCTAAGGCTCACCACATGACATTCCTCGGTACTCTGTCAAGTCGATAAAGACCATGTGCAAGTCCTTCTTTTGGTCCCTATATCTCTCCGTCAACTGTCATATTAGGAAAATCGCCTCCATGGTCGACCTTCCAGGCATAAACCCAAATTGGTTTTGGGTCACACTCGTCACTCGTCGTAGGCGATGCTCGATAACCCTCTCTTAGAGCTTCATCGTATGGCTCATCAACTTAATCCCACGGTAGTTACCACAGCTTTGAACATCTTCCTTGTTCTTGAAGATCGGTAAAGTACTTCTCCTCCATTCATCAGGCATCTTGTTTGACCGAAAAATGAGGTTAACAAGCTTAGTTAGCCATACTAACGCTCTGGCGCCCAAGCATCTCCACACCTCAGTGGGGATACCATCAGGGCCCATTGCTTTACCTCTCTTTATCCTCTTCATAGCCTCTCTGATCTCTGCCTCCCGAATTCTCCTCACCAAGCGTCTATTGTTATCCTCAAATAAGTCATCCAACTCCAGGGTAGGACCCTTACTCTCCCCATTAAACAATTTGTCGAAGTACTCTCGCCATCTGTCCTTGATCTCCCCATCCTTTACCAGTGGTCGATCCGACCTATCCTTGATGCATTTGATTTTGTTGATGTACTTTGTCTTCCTCTCCTGAATCCTAGCCATCCTATAAATGTCCTTCTCCCCCTCCTTCGTGCCTAGGTACTGGTAAAGGTCATCATAGGCCTGACCCTTCGCTACACTCACGGCACGCTTTGCAGCCCTTCTCACTATTTTATAGCTCTCAATGTTGGTTGCACTCTTGTCAAGGTGGAGACGCTTGAAACACTCCTTCTTCTTCTGAATAGCCCTTTGCACCTCGTCATTCCACCACCAAGTGTCCTTCTCTTCCTGCTTGCCTCCCCTACTCACACTAAGTACTTCTGCAGCCACCTTCCGTTCACATGTTGCCATCTTTAGCCACATGTCATCTGCATCTTCTCCTTCTTCCCAAGGCCCCTCGCCTAGTATCCTATCCCTAAACGTCTGTGCCACTTCCCCTTTAAGCTTCCACCACTTCGTTCTCATGGTCTTCGCACGTTTGTCCCGGTGGACACGTATTCGGAATCGAAAATCCGCCGCCACCAGCTTATGCTTGGGGACAACACACTCCCCAGGTATCACCTTGCAATCTACGCAAGCGCGTCTATCCTCCCTCTTTGCAAGGATAAAGTCGATATGACTTGAGTGTCATCCACTATGGAAGGTCACCAGGTGAGATTCCCTCTTCCTAAAGAGGGTGTTCGCTATCAGCAAGTCGTAGGCCATCGCAAAATCCAACACACCCTCCCCCTCTTCGTCCCTACTACCATACCCAAACCCTCCGTGCACTCTCTCGAAACCTACATTAGTCGCACCCGAATGGCCGTTTAGGTCTCCTCCTACGAAGAGCTTCTCGCTGGCAGGCACCGTACGAACCAAGGTATTCAGATCCTCCCAGAATTGCCTCTTTACGCTTTCACTAAGACCTACCTGAGGAGCATAGGCACTGATCACATTCATGGTCAAATCTCCAACTACCAATCGGACTAGGATAATCCGGTCTCCTTGCCTCCTAACATCTACAACTCCATCCTTAAGGCTCCTATCGATCAAGATGCCTACACCATTCCTACTCGATGAAACCCCAGTGAACCAAAGCTTGAAGCCAGTATCCTCCACCTCCTTCGCCTTCTGTCCCTTCCATTTAGTCTCCTGGATGCATAGGATATTTACACGCCTCCTAGTAGCTGCATCGACTAGCTCACGTAGCTTACCCATTAGGGCCCTACGTTCCAACTACCTATACGGACCCTAGTTGGTTCGACTAGCTTCTTTGCCCTTCGCACCCATCGAGAGAGATGCGAAGACCCTTGCTCATTTTCCACTACACCTGGGCGCCGATGTAGCGCGCCACTAAGGAAATGACGACCCGGTCTTTGCTCACTTAACACCTTGCCCAAACCACGACATGGCGCGTCCCCGAGGGGGAGACGACCCGGCCCTTGCCCATTTGACACCATACCCTGGTTCCGATATGGCGCGTCGCTAAGAGGGTTACGCCTCAATGAATTTCTCATGTGTTTCATCTCCATAGAACGGCTAGGTTTTACGTTGGCTCGTCAAGCCTATCATAACCCTCCTCCTTTACCAGGGCTTGGGACCTGCTATGTTGAGACAACATAGGCGGACAGAGACAGCGTTGCCACGCCGAAAGAAAATGAAACCAGTACATGACGTGTAACAGAGATAGCGTTGCCACGCGAGAGAGTAGGGATCCAGATGCGGCTCACTCACCAACCCAAATTTCTGAATGGTTTCAACCGAAATCACGTTCTCGCAGGAGTCGGAATCGATCACAAAACGGCACACCCGACTGCCAATGGTGCAAGTAGACTCAAAAAGGTGTCGCCGCTGACTGGTATCGTCAGAAGAAAATGTGGGGAGACAACAGGGATCGATGAAGGACAAGTGCATGACCCACGTCCCCCGAGACATGCACAACCAGAACCTCCGGCTTCTTATCAAAACTAGGAGGGCCATCGTATACTACGGCGACCGAATATTCCACTACTTCCTCGGCGAACAAAGCACGTGACCCGGCCCCTCTTGTACAAGCCGCCTGTCGGTGGCCAAGCTCACCACAGCTGAAGCATCGTATCCCGCCACCAGCCCGCTGCATACCCGTGTTTGGCGCCGACCCCAGTTTGCCGTTCGATCTCGGAAGCCCACCACTGGCCGCAGCTCCGCGCCCCATCGCCGGTGCTGAGCCCGAGGACATGCCCGTAGCAGGTGTCCTACGCCCGAACTGCAAACCCGTACTTGTAACACCCATCCCCGCATCCGAACGTGAAGACAATGCAATGGACGGACATGTCTTTCGAGTAAACTATTTCTCAACAACGAGAGCTCGTTGATGTGCATCCGAAACAGACTCCGGGACAACTAGATTAAGCACATCCTGGATAGCAACATTCAAACCCCGAAACAAACTATCGATCGTCCATCCCTTGAAGTCGATCCTCCATTCGTTGGAATCGGTCTTTGATGACGGCTTCGTTTGCATCGTTCCCTTTCTTTGGCGGCATCGTGGATCGTTGCTGGTCTCTGGATACCAACAGATGTAGAACGTGAATAAGAATGGGATAAATGAGATACTCTCTCTCGTTAAACCACACAAGAACAGATTTTTATTTCTTATTCATCAACTGATCGTCTGTTCTCATCCCACAATGAGAATAAATAGAGTCCAAGATTTCCAAAATCCCTAACTTGAAAAGCAAGTAAATAAATATTTTCCTAATCAACTAATTAAGATAAATAAGGAATAAAGATAATAAATAATAATGCAATGTGACTAATCAAATCAACGCAGGAAGCCGATTGTATTTGTCCAGAAAATCCAACGCGAGCTTGTCTCCATCATCTGATGTAGGGAAGCGTACGAATGAGAAGGATAAACGAGATACTCTCTCGATAAATCTCACAATCAATTCATATTTTCATTCAAAATCAACTGAATAAAATAAACTAGAGGGAGTCCTTTATATAAGGCCCCTAATCCTAAACCTAACTTGATTACCAAGAAAGGTACTCAATATTTAAATACTAAAATAATAATAATAATAATAATAATAATAATAATAATTATAATAATAATAATATAATTAATTATTATTATTATTATTATTATTATTATTATTATTATTATTATTATTATTATTATTATTATTATTATTCTGCACCATTCTCCCCCGGTTGAGCAGGATTCGCCCTCGAACCCGACACGTTCCCGTTAGAGACGTCCCCATGATAGGAACTGCCCGGGCTTTCCCCCATCGAACACGAAGGTTGAAAGTCGCCCAACAACCCCGAAGGTAAACATAATCTTGGGCAAGTAATGATCTGCTGGAAAGGCACATGTACACGCCTCCATACGCATAACCCACACAACTGAATTAACACAAAACATACCATATCGCTCGCCACACTCAAAACCATAATTACGGCCAAGCATCCCATTATTGGAAACTTCGGGATAGACAATCGGGAAAATGGCCCACCAGTTATTGAGCCTCGGCTTCGGCTCCGAAAAACCATCGTTGGCCAAGATACTCCAAACATCGGGTTTGAACGACGGCATCCCTGTCAAAGGCTCAACTTTTGCGACGTCCCACGCGGGACCCATATTGCTGCAAAGATATGTTTCCGTTACCGGAGGCTCCTCATCAAAAATAGGCGGACAGTCGTACAATAGCCCATCATCTTCCTCAAAAATCGCACTCTGTTGCCACACATCTTGGTCTTCATGAGCAACAACGAGCTTAGTCTCGATGGGCGGAGGCGGCCACTCTCCGAAGGGATCCATCTCCTAGATGGTCTCCTCACCGTCTGCATCGCCGGGCGGCGGCCGTGGAGATCGCAAACGGGGCGCCCTGCCTGGACCACGACCTTCACTTCCTCCATGAACTCCCCCACGCACACCCTGGTCGCCGGCGACACGGTTCATCTGCAAATCTCAGACCAACGTTGTTAAGCTTCAAACGCAAATCCTCGATCCCCGTGGAAAGATCTGCAAACCAATCCGTGAAACGCACGTCCAACTGTGGAAATCGGTAATCAATCTGTTGAAACCGATCGTTGAAGGTTGCATCACGTCATTTGTTTGCTGCATCTTGTCATCCTGACGACATCGCGAATCGCACTGACTGCTCTGATACCAACTGATGTAGAAAAGTGTATGAATGAGAAGGATAAACGAGATACTCTCGATAAATCTCACAATCAATTCATATTTTCATTTAAAATCAACTGAACAAAATAAACTAGAGGGAGTCTTTTATATAAGGCCCCTAATCCTAATCCTAAACCTAACTTGATTACCAAGAAAGGTACTCAATATTTAAATACTAAAATAATAATAATAATAATAATAATAATAATAATAATAATAATAATAATAATAAAATAATAATAATAATAATAATAATAATAATAATAATAATAATAATAATAATAATAATAATAATAATAAACATAATTATTCTGCACCACTTATTAAGTTATAAATAACATTATCTACTTTAGTTAATTTATTTAACATATCTTTAGTTAATCTCTTTAGCCTAAACATAATTATATATCTCAAATAAACCACAAAATTTCAATGCATTTCAATCATCTACGAGCTGTCCCTCGAATTTTCTGTTCGAAATCTCCATTATTTGTTCTGTAAGTCTCCATGGATGTGAAGTTGTGATCCCCATTTTCCTCCGCCGTGTGGTATTTGTTTCTGATCGGAACCCAGTTTTTGAAATCGACGGCTTTGGTTACTAATCAAGATTTCAATCCTCCACATTCAAAAGCTATCTTGGATTTGAAGGAAGCATTTGTGAAAGGGTTATGGCATGATTGATATGCGGGAATGAAGTGGGAATGTATGATCATTCCTTTCATTTCTATTCCCATGATTGGTAGATATTTGAGAAGGGAATGACCATTCCAACGGAAATAAGAACTAGTACAAACACCCGTGTATTACACGGGTGCTTATTAAAAAATTACTCTTAAATTTTAAAATTAATTTGAAAAATTATTTTAAATTTTATTACTTTCTTACAAAAAATATATATTATTGTATATTTTACAATGATACTTGTTACTTGTGCGACTTACATGTGTTATATTATAGTAATTTTTATAACTTATATCATATAACTACTTGAAATATAAAATATTAATTGATAAATAATTTTATTTTTCTAATTATTATTAAAAAATAATTTTATTATTGTTATAAAGATAAAAAAAGTTATTTAAACATACAATATGGATGTTAAATCGAAGCTCGTCAAGAGATGATTAATTTGATATATTATATATGTAAAACTGATAAAAAATACAAAAGTTATTAACTTTTAAAATATATTTACAATTCAATGGTTATAATAAGAAATGATATTAACATATAATTAATACATGGAACATGACTGTAAATAATCGACATATTTATGGACAATCCGAACCTAGTTATTTTTGGATTGGAAGTAAATTAAAATCTACCCAATCCTAATAACGAAGCATGTAATTTTGCCACGTAAGATCCCGAAATATGCGAGTCTACCAGTTAGGCTCAGCACGTTTTGAATTAATACATAGGGGGGATATCCATCTATAGGGGATTAGCCATTCCATAGCTAATGGATGGTTTTTTCATTCTCATATGTTTAGGAATCAATTTTTCAAAAAAAAAAAAACAAAAATAAAAAATAAAAATAATAATAATAGCAAATAAATAAANATTCATAAATTGAATTATAAAAATATAAAAAATTATATTCGGCCACATATGCTTATATGGGTTTATGCAATGATATATTTGTATTAGTTAATATGTATATAAATACATAATTCACTTATTTATTATATAATATGGATACAACAATACAAAAGTATGTTTATTAAAATATAGTATATTTTTAAAATATAAAATAATATTAGTATTATCACAAATAATAAATAATATTAATATAAATATATTTTTTTTAGATAATCATTCCATTCTTCGATTCATTCCATTAGAGTTTTAAACCGAGGATTTTAAGATATCTGGATTCGATTTTAAGGATGCCCAGGTCGGTAAGTCGGTGGCTTATGAATTCAGTGTTGAGATTGATAATACAGTGATGCTGTTGAAGTTGTTGGAGGATGTTAACAGATGGGAATGTAAATTTCTGTAGATAAAATCATTGCGATGAATGAAGGAAGAAAAATGAACTTCATTCCTGTAAAAGAAGAGAGATACAAAGTTTTATATCTAACAATACGCACATGCTCTTTTCCTCTCAACTAACTCAGCCAATAAATGTCCGACACGTGGACGAGAAGATACTAGAATAAATAAGCCAAAAAGAAGCACGTGAGAATCACGTTGCTGTAGAAAAGAGAAAATAAATAAATAAAAAAGGGATAAGTGGAACACGTTTTTACACGCCCTCCTCAAGTTTGGCACTCGTGCGAGTCACACATGCCTAACTTGAACACTTGTTTTTGAAACATTGTCTTCCCCAACGGCTTTGTGAGGAGATCTGCAAGTTGATCATGGCTAAGGTAAATGAATCCCTCTTTTACTTTGTTTCTGACCAGGTGGCAATCGATGTCTAAGTGCTTTGTCCGTTCATGGAAAATAGGATTCTCTGCAATGTGCATTGCTGCTTGATTGTCACACCATAGGGTAACAAGAGTTGGATTAGGCATTCACAAATCGACCCATATGTTGTAAATCCACTGAAGCTCACACACTGTACTTGCCAGTGCTCTGTACTCTGCCTCGGCAGATGATCTGGACACTGTGCTCTGATTTTTTGTTTTCCATGAAATGAGTGAAGTTCCCAAGAAGATGCAGTAACCTGTGACTGACTTTCTTGTGTCTGGATATGTTCCTCAATCTGCATCACTGTATCCAATTAGGTTGAATGTAGCCTTTGATGAGTAAAATAACCCCAAAGATGGTGTGCCTTTCAAGTATCTCACTATGTGTATAGCTGCATCCCAATGAGTTTGTGAAGGTTTGTTCATGAACTGGCTTAGTTGTTGGACCGCAAATGTTATGTCCGGTCTTGTGAAGTTCAAGTACAGTAGCTGCCCAATTAGCCTTCTGTATTTCTCAGGTTCTTCTAGTCCTTCACCTTCTTCTCCACCTAGCTTAATTCCTGCTGGTAATGGTGTAGAGACTTATTTTGCAAGCCTTGAGTCCTGTTTTGTCTAGGATGTCCAGCACATATTTCCTTTGGTTGAGATAGATCCCATGTTCATTTCTTGCTATTTCAATTCCAAGAAAATACCTTGCAAATCCCAGATCCTTGATGGTGAAGGTTTTGTCCAGGAAATGTTTCAGGGCTTTTAGTTCTTGTGGATGTGTTCCAGTAATGAGAACATCATCCACATATACTAGTAGTGCTAGGAACCCATCTCCATTGTTCTTTGTGAAGAGGCAGTGATCACATGATGACTGTGTCAATCCATATTTGATTAACTTTCTGCAAAATTCAGAGTTCCACTCTCTGGAGGCTTGCTTTAGCCCATATAGTCTCTTTTTAAGGATACACACATCCTGTGGTTTTCCTTTAGTGTATCCATCAGGTAAGGACATGTACACTTCTTCTGTCAAGCTCCCATGAAGAAAGGCATTATTGATGTCTAGTTGGTGTAGCTCCCACCCTTTTATTGCAGCAAGAGCAAACAACATTCTCACTGTCACAATCTTGGCCACTGGTGAGAAGCTATCTGTGTAATCAATCCCTTGCACTTGATGATACCCCTTTGCCACCAATCTTGCTTTAAACCTCTCCACACTTCCATCTGGATTTCTTTTGATCTTAAAAACCCTTTTTGAGCCAATTGCTCTTTTTCCTTGGGACAATGTAGCGATTTCCCAGGTTCTGTTCATTTCCAAGGCTATCAATTCCTTTTCCATTGCACTGACCCATCTTGGGTCTCTTGCAGCCTCCTTATAATCTGTTGGCTCTCTTTCTTCATCCATCTTTGCCAAGAAAGACAAATATTCTTTCTTAAGCTGTGATGATGTTTGGTAAGGGTATGTTCTTATTGGATAAGAGAGGTTTGAACCCATTGTCATGTTCTGTGTAGCTGTATTCACCACAAAATCCTTCATCCATGAGGGTTGATGACTAGTTCTTGTTCTCTTTCTTAGGGCCAGAGGTGCAGGTTCCTCTTCATTTTCTGTTGGTGCTATAGTTTGTGTTGGGCTCACTTCTGTGGTGATCCTTTGATCTTCTTGTAGTGGTGGTTCAGGCTCCATTGTAGGTGAGTTGTTATCTGTTGGTAGGGGAATATCACTTTCCTGTGCATTTTTCTCATGGTATGGGAAAGTGTCCTCAAAAAACACTACATCTCTGGAGGTAATGACTCTGTGGTCATCTATGTCATATAGCCTGTAACCCTTTTGCCCTGCTGAATATCCTATGAAGATGCACTTGCTTGCTCTCTTCATAAATTTGTCCCTTGATGGATGGATATTTGTAGCATACACCAAACACCCAAACACCTTCAGCTTCCCTAAGTCTGGTGTTGTCCCATATAGCACTTCATATGGTGTTTTCCAATTCAGAACTGAGCTAGGCAGCCTATTTATGATGTGGGTGGCTGTTAATATGGAATATGGCCAAAGCTCAGAGGGCACATTTGATTGAAACATGAGTGCTCTTGCCACTTCTAACATGTGTTCATGTTTCCTCTCCACAACCCCATTTTGTTGGGGTGTGTATGGACAGGTTCTTTGATGTAAAATCCCATGTTCATGCAGCATTTTCTGACATTCTTGTCCTGTGAACTCTGTCCCATTGTCAGTTCTCATTATTTTGACTTTTATGTTGAACTGTGTGTTGACCATGTGCAGGAAGTTCTTTAGTATCTCTGTGGCTTGGCTCTTGTGAGACAGTGAACATATCCAAGTTGCCCGACTGTAGTCATCCACTATATTGAGCAGGTATGGAGTGTTTGTGATGTTTTCCCCTTTGTATGGTCCCCATACATCCACATGTATTAGCTCTAGTATGCCTTTTGTTTCTATTCTGCTCCTTGTAAACTTCATCCTTTGTTGTCTTGCCTTGTGGCAGACTTCACATGCTTTTCCATTTGGTCTGTGAATTTCAGCTTAAGGGATTGCAAGTGTCTCATTGAGCTTTCTGGATTGTGGCCGAGTCTTTTGTGCCAAAGCAGGAAATTCTCTTTGTTATTCTGGGAACAGGTTGTTTCATGGGACATGAGTGATGTGAGTTGCATGTTTCTTGCCTCTGCTAATTTATGCTCCAAGGTATACAGCCTCTCCTTAGCTTCTCCAATGAGCATTACTTTCTCATTCTGCATTCCTTGTATGATGCACTGGTTTGGGGTGAAAGTGCATTTCATGTGATGAGTTTGGCAGAGTTGTCCTACTGATATGAGATTGAACTTGAAAATAGGAACTAATAGCACTTCCTTAAGTACTAATTCTTGCATGAGATTCAATGTTCCTGCATGTTTGACAAGCTTTAATGTTCCACCTGGAAGGCAAACTGTGATTGGATCTTTAAGACTGATAATTTCTGTGAGCAGAGTTGGATTTGAGCACATATGTCTTGTTGCTCCTGTGTCCAATATCCAAGTTGTTCTGCAACTGTTCTCATGGAAATGTAGAGCATATTGCATGTTATCACTAAGTTTCATGTAACCTGATTCCACAAAGTGTGCATAGCTAAAATTGGTGTCTGCCATGTTTGAGGCTCCCATCATGAATTTCCTTATTTCTTGTTGAATGAGACTGCTCATGTCCATTTGATTATTTGCAATTCCTTCATTTTCATTTTGCCTTTTTTGCATCTGCTTTCCTTCTGTACCAGCCAAATTTGCCATATTGTGCTGCTTCTGTCTGCTTTCTTTTGGTTGTTTCCACCAATCTGGATAACCATGAATTTTGAAACACCCTTTTATTTCATGTCCATTCATCTGGCAATGATCACAGAACAGCTTTGCTTTCTTCTCCTTGGTTTTCCTTGTGTTTCCTTTTCCTTTGTTTCCTGCCCAGCCACCACTTTGTGAGTTGGTATTCCTGTTGGTGTTTTGAACTTTGCCCATCATTGCAATGTTCTCTCCCATGTCCTGTGCATTGACTTGAACAGTCCTCTGCCTTCCCACTCTCAATATCATGGTGTAAGCCTTGTTCAAATTTGGTAGAGGATCAGTTATAAGAATTTGGCTCCTTATGCTATCAAAACTTTCATTTAGGCCCATCAAAAATTGCATTAACTTTCCTTTGCCATCCCTTTCAGCCATCAACTTTGCTGCTCCACATTCACAAATTGGTAAGGGGTCTAGGCTATTTTGTTCATCCCAGAGTTTTTTTAATTTTGTGAAATACATCATGATCGACATATTTCCTTGGGTCATGTTTGTGATTTCTTTTTGCAACTGAAATAGTAAGGGCCCATTGCATTCTCCAAACCTTTCAGCTAATTCATCCCATAATTCTTTTGCTGTGTTAGCATAAATGAAGGCTTCCACAATTTCCTTTTAAATCGAGTTAAGGATCCATGATGTAACCATCCAATCTACTCTTTTCCATTTTTCATAATCAGCTGAATTTTTTTCTGGTTCAAGTGTGGTTCCATCTATGAACCCAAGTTTCGTTTTAGCTCCTAGTGCGATTTTCATAGATCTACTCCAAGGTAAATAGTTGTTACCTGTCAATGGAGAACTCACAAGCGTCGCACCAGGATGATCGGAGTTCTGCAGATATGTAGGATCCTGTTCACGAGGATCGATCCTTGATTCTGAGCTGCTGGAGCCGACGTTCAATGCCGGCCATGGATTTTGCATCGAGCGTGCCATGATCGAAAACTAAGCTCTGGATACCATGTAAATTTCTATAGATAAAATCATTGCGATGAATGAAGGAAGAAAAATGAACTTCATTCCTGTAAAAGAAGAGAGATACAAAGTTTTATATCTAACAATACGCACATGTTATTTTCCTCTCAACTAACTCAGCCAATAAATGTCCGACACGTGGACGAGAAGATACTAGAATAAATAAGCCAAAAAGAAGCACGTGAGAATCACGTTGCTGTAGAAAAGAGAAAATAATGAAAAGAGAAAATAATTAAATAAAAAAAGGATAAGTGGAACACGTTTTTATAGGGAATAGGAGGATTTTCTCATTTTCCAAATCATATGATTATATCGTTGACTCGCGACATGGATGGCGGTGTCTTAAAGAGAGTCGTCCTAGCAGAAGAGGTCGTAGTTACCGTCAAAGGCGCCCGACCGGTCTGTCTCAGTTTATGCCTTCGTTTACTCTGTTACCCTCGTGAGTCTATATCTCTAGATTTGAGTGTGTAAGCTTTTCTATAGACTTCGGTTTTGAAGATAAAGTGTTGGTATCAGTTGATTTTACCTCTGTTTTGATGGTTTAATGTGTTGGTTGGCTGAAGTATTTTGTAGCTTGTTTGAATCTGCTGAGCTTAGTTGTGTGGTTGCTGTGTGAAAATGGCTGTTGGTGTTAGTAATCATGTTCTTCTTTTCCAAGGACAAACTTTGAGGATGTTTTTGAAATACTTTACCTATGGGAAAAGTGATCTAGTTTCTTTGCAAAACTGAATTCATTTGAGTTGAGGAAGGTGTTTTGTGGATAAGTAGTAAAAGTGATTTTTTATGTAAAAGTCAAACTAGAATCTAAAGTAGACAGCTCAAGCACCTTTCCTTTTACTTTAGATTGTGATTTCATGATGCAAAACCGGGAGCAAGAATTCACGAATTTCTGAAAGACTAAAAATGCATTGAGTTCTTTAGCTTTTTCAAAGACACGGATTTGTTTCCTAGTATAAAAGAGTAGTGATCTTTCTAAGAATTGTGGTGATTGAAATTGATGTTCTGTTTTTTCTAGACTTGGGTAGTATGTTATTACTAGTTTGATCTTGTGTTTCTGCTTGATAACTTTTGTTTCTGAGTAGTGAATACATGAGATGATAGCATCACTTGAAGGCGATGACTGCAATTAGTTATAAAGTCATAATACAGTTGAAGATGCAATCATGGAAGGTCGTTTCCATTGTTTGTTTCATTGTTTCGAGAATCGGGACTGATTTTATTTGTGTAAGGACATTTGCCTCGGGCCTCTTGACCCTGGCTAAGCAACAAGTTGTTCCGTTGTACTGTGAGTGTTTGAGAAAAGCTATGATGTGTGTACATTTTAACTTTGGTGTAATTTTTTAAAATCATCGTCTATTCCGTGGTACCGTTTATATTTTTTTTTTCTTCTGACCAAATTTTAGTTGTATCAACTACATAATTTTGAGTATATTAAATTAGTCTGTCACGGAAGAGCCGACTGTACTTGAGGTCCCCTGCCTCTTTACTCGACCAGTCTCAATTTTTGCACTTGGTATTCGACTGAAACTCATTTGACTTTGTTTTGTTCTGATTCAATATGTTCTTGTCTTGATACCATAATTAATCTTTAGTTGTTATCAATCACATCATCTTCCTCGAACAACATTTTATCCGCTTTGTGTTTCAAATCACAGTGCAGTTTAACATCAAATTTAACATCTGCGCTACACGGTCAACATGCTTTTGGCGTGATCTGTTAATGTAAAAAAATGCTCATTTAGTGTGATTTGTAGTGTGAAAATTCTGCAGACCCTCATAAAACAGATGAGAGGAAATTTCATTTTCTCTTCTACATAAGTAACAAGTTACAGAGCCTATACATCACATCATTAAGTTCTGAAACCCAGTAATTGAGGTCCCCATGCATTTTTACTCGACCATTCGATATTTTTTACTTGCTAGTCGACTGAAAATCGTCGGCTTTTTCGTTACTATTTTGTGCTAATTCAGTTTGTTCTTGTCTTGATTCCTTGATTCGTCTGTAGCTGTTAGATCCCCTGCATCTTTACTTGATTGGTCGATATTTTTGTGCTTGTTGTTCAATTGAAACTCATCAGCCTTTACATTATTGTTTTGTGATTATCCAATTTGTTATTGTCGCAATACCATAATTTTGTCTGCAACTGTTATCAATTATATCATCTTTCCTAGTACAACACTTTATACGCTTTGTGTTCCAAATCGTACAGTGCATTTTAACACGAAAGATTTTCCTACGGATTTGTGTAGCACCAAGTTGGAGATAATCTGGATAAATAAATGAAAGAAATTGACATATCAAACAAAGTAGGCATCTTTTAAAAAGTTTCAGTCTTCCTTTAGTTGTAATGAACAAAAGTTGCATCTCTTAAACACAAACACAAAGCAAACATCTAATTTCTTGTTGCTCGTAGTGTTAGGATATTTGGCCCAAAACCAAATCCTTATCTCAGGCCCAAGGATATCTCGGCCCAAATCCCGACTGGGCTTGGCCCTCTCTCACACTTAAGTGGCAGGATTTATCAGGACTGAAGAAAATATGAAGAAGATAATTTGGGGGAAAAAATCCCTACTGTTTCCTTTTTCGTATTAAAACTAAAATGGTCTTATTACAGATGCCCTATTTATACCACAACTGTTAAAATAAAAAATACACGCTACACGCTACTGAAAGTAAAACACGCTTATGAACTAACAAGATACTAATTACTAAAATATCCAAACATCCACACACCCCCCTCAAGTGGGCTGACAAAGAGAATCTGTCATGCCGAACTTGACCACCATAGATCGAAAAGGCTGACCACCAAGAGATTTGGTGAGCCCATCAGCAACCTGTTGAGAAGATGGCACATAGCTGGGAGATAATAACCCTTCCTTGAACTTGTTTCGTACCAAATGACAATCAATTTCCAAGTGCTTTGTACGCTCATGGAAAACAGGGTTTTCAACAATGTGTAAAGCAGATTGGTTATCACATAGTAAAGGAATAGGTAAATGAATGGGTAATTGCAAATCCTGAGAAATGTAGACCAGCCACTGAAGCTCACATGCGGTGGCACTAAGAGCTCTATACTCTGATTCAGCAGATGACTTAGAAACAGTAGTTTGCTTCTTGCTTTTCCAGGAAATTAGTGTCTCCTAGGAATACACAAAAACCTGTCAAGGATCTTCTAGTATCTGGACATGTGCCCCAATCAGCATCACAGTAGGCCATCACATGAAAATTATTTGACTCTGGATAAAACAACCCCAAGGAAGATGTACCCTTTAAGTATCTTAAGACATGCATGGCTGCTGTCCAGTGTGCAGTGTAAGGGTCATTCACAAACTGACTTAATTGCTGCACAGCAAATGCAATGCCTGGCCTTGTGAGATTTAAGTACAAAAGCCTGCCCACTAACATCCTGTATGTATCAGCTGCCATCAAAGGAACTCCATCTTTACCCTTAAGTACTTGGCCATGCACCAAAGGTGTAGCAGCAGCTTTGCACTTTGTAAGATTCATGTCATGCAGCAAATCCACAATGTATTTCTTTTGACGTAAGTAAGTTCCATGTTGCCCTCTAGCAATTTCAATGCCCAGGAAAAACTTTGCAAATCCCAGGTCTTTGATAGTGAATGCTTTGTCCAGATATGCCTTTAAATCATTAATCAAACTTAAGTTGGGTCCCATGATGAGAACATCATCAACATAGACCAAAAGAGCCATGAAGCTATCACCTGTGGACTTAGTAAACAGACAATGATCATGTTGTGACTGTGTAAAGCCATAAAGCAACAATTTTCCACAAAATTCCTGGTTCCACTCCCTAGAAGCCTGCTTCAACCCATACAAGCTCCTTTTTAATCTACACACTTCACCACTTTTCTGCTTAGTATATCCCTGTGGGCATTCCATATATATCTCTTCTTTTAAACTACCATGCAAAAAGGCATTGTTTATGTCGACCTGACACAATGGCCATCTCTTAGCAGCACTAATGGCCAGAAATAATCTCACTGTGACCTGTTTGGCTACAGGAGAAAAACAGTCCACATAATCAATTCCATATACCTGTGTATACCCTTTGGCCACAAGCCTGGCCTTGTATCTATCCACTGACCCATCAGCCTTCCTTTTAACTTTGTACACCCATTTATTACCAATAGGCTTCTTTCCCTCTGGCAAGGGGACTAAATCCCAGGTGTCATTTGTTTCAAGGGCCTCCAACTCCTGCTGCATAGCCTTAACCCACTCTACACTCTGTTTTGCCTGATTATAAGAAGCAGGTTCTTGGACAATGGACACATTATTCATGAATTCTATATAGTTGGAAGAAAGAGAAGGATCAAGTGCAGAAGAAAGTGGGTAAGAAAAGTATGTACCTTATCAGAGTGATCCATGGCAGCATTAGGAAGATGTTGAGTAGAACAGCAAACATAGTCCTGAAGCCACAGAGGTTTGGATTTTTTTTCTATTTGGTCTATCAAGAGGAGGTGGGATATATGAGTCTGAGTAGGAGTATTAGGAACAGATGAATGATTCAGGGGTTCTGCAGGACAAGTAGCAGGTGTATGGACTGCATCTTCAGTAAGAGGAATATTGGGTAATGGCAACATGTTTGATGAATTTGGATTTTCTGTATGATAAGGAAAAATGTCTGGGAAAAATTTGACATCCCTGCCGATTATGATTTGCTTGGTGTCCATATTAAACAACTTGTAACCTTTCCTTCCTGCTTCTACCCCAAGGAAAACACATTTATGTGAGCGAGTAGTGAATTTGGTTTTATGAGGATCTGTATTAGCTGCAAACACCAAGCAACCAAAAGGATTCAAGGTAGAGTAATCTGGTAATGCACCATAAAGAACTTCATAGGGAGTTTTCCAGTGTAAAATGGAGCTGGGCAGTCTATTTATAATGTGGGTGGCAGTGAGTAAGGATTCTGGCCAAAGAGTCATAGGGAGATGTGAATGAAACATAAGGGACCTAGCGATTTCCAAAAGGTGTCTATGCTTCCTTTCAATCACCCCATTTTGTTGAGGGGTGTAGACACAGGTTCTTTGGTGTATAATGCCAAGAGAATGAAAGATATTTTGGCATTCTTGACTTACAAACTCTAAACCATTGTCACTTCTGACAGTCTTAATGGTTTTCTGAAATTGATTCTTCACAAGAGCTATGAATGAGGAAAGAGTGTATGGAACTTGTGTTTTTTGCTTAAGTAAGTACAACCATGTAGCTCTACTAAAATCATCCACAATGGTCAAAGAATATCTATTCCCTTTCATATTGTCATCATTACAAGGACCCCACAGATCAATGTGAATAATGTCAAAAACTGAAATGCTTTGCACAGTAGAATTGGGAAAAGGAGTCCTATGTTGTTTGGCTCTGGCACAAGTTTCACAAGGTTTCAAAGAAGCCACATTAGAATCTGAAAAATGTGGTTGTAAAAAACTCAAATGTTTCATAGTACTAATAGAGGCATGCCCTAACAACATGTGCCAAGTTTCTAGTTTATTGTAATGAGTCAAAACATTCAAACAAGAGTCACTATTCAACAAAGAACAAGCAGAAGAAGCATTCAGGACATATAGCTTCCCAATCATCATCCCTTCTGCCACCACTTCACAGTCTTTAAGGTCCTGCAAGGAACATTTAGAAGGGGTAAAAATGCACTGGATATTGGAGTCATTAGCAAGCTGGGAAACAGACAACAGGTTAAATTTGAATGAGGGGATAAACAATACTTCTTTGAGGACAATGTGATCATTTAGTTTGGCTTTGCATGTGTGAGTGACTTTCTTTATGGTACCATCAAGTAGATAAACCACAATTGGTTTGGTTAAGGGTGTAATATCAGACATTAGTGATTCATTAGTGCACATATGCTTACTTGCACCTGTATCCAAGATCCAAGAACCCTTTCCTATATCATCAAACATAGAGAGTGCAAAATGGAAGTTAAAATTAGCAACATTACCAGCAAAGTTGACTCCCTCTGATCCTAAATCACTCTCAGACCTTGGTTTGCCTCCCATATACTTCATCAGCTCTTGTGCCAAACTAGCCATATCTATGCCTTTCTGTGGATTCTCTGTGATCTCTACCTGATTGGCATAACCTCTACTAGTTTTCTCCTTATATTCTTTATACCAATCAGGATATCCATGTAGCTTGAAGCACTCTTTCTGCTCATGTCCATTATAGCCACAATGCTCACAGAAAAGATGTGCTCTCTCTTCCTTAGATCTTATATTTGCAAATCCCCGACCTAAGCCCCGACCTCGAGTTGAATTCCATCCTTGTCCTCTTCCTCTGGAGATAGTTCCTCTACCTCTATTACCAAGGTCCTTTCCATGTTGGATAGCCACAGCAGCTACATCAGTGGAATCTGGATACATAGTATGTATATTCCTTTTCCTCTCTTCTTGCAGTATAAGAGAGTATGCCTTGTTAATATTAGGCAATGGATCCATGAGAAGAATCTGACTTGTTACAGAACCATATGTGTCATTCAGTCCCATTAGAAATTGCATCACTTTGTTCCGTGAATCCATTTCGAGTAAATCCTTGGACTTAGGACAACCACACAGAGGTAAAGGAGATAAAGTAGCACATTCATCCCATAGTCTATTCAGCTTTGTGAAGTAGAGAACAACCGAGGAGGTTCCTTGTTTAATGTTAGCTATGTCCTTCTGCAAGCTGAATATCAGAGGTGCATTCGATTCTCCAAATCGTTGATTAATAATCTCCCAAAGTTGAAAAGCGGAATCGACATATAAAAAACCTTCCACTATTTCAGTCGATATGGAATTTAAGATCCAAGAGGTTACCATATAGTCGACTTTCTTCCAATTGCTGAATCATCATCTCCTTCCATCGGAACTGTGATTTTTCCACTGATGAAGTCCAATTTGTTCTTCGCTCCTAGTGCGATGAGAACAGCTCGTTTCCATGGCAGGAAGTTGTTGCCATTTAGCTGGACGGAGACCAAATGCAATCCTGGATGATCGGAGCTCTGCAAGTGCATTGGATCATCGTGCGATAACGCGATCTCGCCCGTCGTGTCTCTGCGAACTCGCGAGTTCGACGTTTGCGCCATGAAAGATCAGATCGAAGCTTTAAAAGCTCTGGATACCATGAAGAAAATATGAAGAAGATAATTTAGGGAAAAAATCCCTACTGTTTCCTTTTTCGTATTAAAACTAAAATGGTCTTATTACAGATGCCCTATTTATACCACAACTGTTAAAATGAAAAATACACGCTACACGCTACTGAAAGTAAAACACGCTTATGAACTAACAAGATACTAATTACTAAAATATCCAAACATTCCACAAGGACCATTGGATCTAGGGATTAAATCCCAGCCTTACATTTCACACTATATAAACCTATCCTCACTTGCCCTAATTAGACCCTAACTCTCACTTCTCTCTCACTCTCGCTGCTGTGCCCTTTCTCTCTCTGTGAGTGAAAAACCGATCTACCTCTCAATCTCTTTCGTTGTTCTTCGTGACCTTTAGAGTGTGTGAGTGTGAGTGCCACTGAGAGCTCGTCTTTGTGTAGTCCTTGTGCCGTCGCCTACGCCTTGCTCAACCCGTCGGTCAAAGCCCTTGTGAGGGGCCTCCGGCGAATCTCTGTGCGATAGGAGGGGCATTGCGACGGAGGACCGGGTGCGGGGCTTGTGGGTAAAGTGCAGCCCGGGGTGCGGGCTGAGGAACCGGGGTCGCCGTTCATTGACCACCGCCGAGCCGAGACTGAACCGAGGGTGCTGAAAAGAAGGACTATCTGAGCCCGGGAGACTTCGTGTCTTCATTATTCGGCCAGACTTCGTCGTGAAAGGGAGTTTTCTCTGTTCCTTCTTTTATTTCCTATTTTACAGCATTTTACTTTGTGTATTTGCTTGATTATTGTTGCTATTAATCATTGTTATTATGTGTGTTTGAATAGCAGCTGAAAACGAGCCCGAAAGAGAGTTCGTGGAATCAGCCCGGGCCCGAAAGTGAGCTGTCGGGTGTCCTGTAGACGAGCAGCATAGCCCGGAGCTTAAAAGGGGCTGCGAGCGAGTCATTCGAGTTCAAGACGAAGCTTCCGCTACCGATGAGTCAAGCGGTGCGAACGGGACGGCCACACAACAGTGGTATCAGAGCGTGAGCCGTCCCGCCACTGCGTAGGTAAGTCGAGCACCTAACACGTAGGGCTCGCTCAGGTATATTGGCTTGGACTTAACTTTTACTGCTTTCGTAGTTGTAGCCCCAGGTCGGGGATTGCCTGTTGGGAAACTAGCTGCTAGATCACTAGGTTAGACATGCATGTTATGTGTTAATGTGCTTATCCTTGTTGTTCTGAGCCTGTGGCTATTCTCATTGTTTCGAGCATTAAATTTCGTATTTTTTGCTGCTTTGTGTTCATTTCGGTGAAATTTACTACCTGCTGAATTTCTGCTATTTTTTGAGTCTGTGTGCCTCGTTTTATGCTGCTGGGTGTTTAATTAATTTTCCTGTGACTTTGTGCCAAGTTGCTATTGTGCATTGTGCTGAAAATTGTGTATTTAGGTGCTGAAAAATTTGATTTTTTGCTGAAATCTGTGTGTTTTAATTGCTGAAATTTGTGTGGCTGTTTAGAATAGAAACTGTTGTATTTTCTGTGAAAATGGCTTCGTTTCCGGCTTTTAATTTGGCCCCGTTTGACGGGAAATCTGATTTTTCAATTTGGCAACAAAAAATGAAAGGAATTTTAATTCAACAGAGGGTGTTTAAAGCCGTTGAAGGCTCGTTTTCACCCGATGAGCCTAAAGATAAAATTGCTGAAATGGATCAATTTGCTTATTCGTCAATTATCTTGAATTTGTCTGACTCTGTGCTTAGGAAAGTTGGTAAACTAGATTCGGCTAAAGATCTGTGGGAAAAATTGGAAGAATTGTATACTGAAACCTCGTTGCCAAGTAAATTGTTCTTGCTTGAAAAATTTTTCCTATTTAAACTTGATCTTTTGAAAGACATTGATGAGAATCTTGATCTGTTTACTAAACTTGCTCAGGACATTAAATTGACCGGTGATAAGCATATTGATGATTATACTCCTATTGTGCTTTTAAATGCTATTCCTGATTCTTATAGTGATGTCAAGTCTGCCATTAAGTATGATAGGGACAATGTGACGCTTGACACTGTTGTGAATGGGTTAAAAAGTAAAGAGTTAGATTTGAAAGCGCATATGGGGAGTAAAAATTCGGGTGAGGTTCATTTTGTTAGAGGGAGGCAACAAAATAGATTTCAAAATAAAAAACCCTCTAACAATAATGGTAACCAACCTGAAAAGAGAAAAGGTAAAGGAAAAAGCTGTTCTAAATCCCGTCCGAAAAATCGTAAGTGTTACAATTGTGGTGAGGTTGGGCATTATGCTAAAGAGTGCACTAAATCGAAAAAGAATCAAGCTAATGTGGCCTCGTGTAGTGATAATCTTGGTGATGTGTTTGTGGTGGCTGAAATATGTGATATGCATGCCGATGTGAATTCTATGCATTCCTATCTTTGTGAAAATGAATGGCTTGTTGATTTCGGTTGCACTTTCACATGTCTCCATTTAGAAATTTGTTTTCAAACTACAAAGAGGTTAAAAAAAGACTCTGTTTCTATGGCAAATGAGAAACTTTGTGATGTTGCTGGTATTGGTGATGTGTGCCTTAAGTTTAATTCCGGTTATGTGCTTTGTTTGAAAAATGTTCGTCATGTTCCTGATTTGTGCCATAACTTGATATCTTGTGCTGCCCTTGAGAATGACGGGTTAGAGGGTAAATGGGGTAAAGGGATTATGAAAATTATGAAAAGGTTCATTGGTTATTTTCAAAGTTGAAAAAAGGAAAAACTTGTATGTTTGCACTGCTACTTGTGAATCACATGCTGAAATTTCTGTGAATGCTGTTCATGAGGACCAAACTGATATTTGGCATAGACGTTTAGGTCATATGAGTAGTCGTGGTCTTGAAATTTTGCATAAAGCAGGCTGTTTTGGTAAAGATAAATTATCTTGTGTGCCGTTTTGTGATTCTTGTGTACTTGGCAAGCAACAACGTGTTAAATTTCCTGTTTCACCTTCCCCTAAACCTTCTATGTGTTCGAAAATTCTTGAATATTTGCATGCCGATGTTTGGGGTCCCGCTAGTGTTTCGACACATTGCGGGAGTAGGTATTTCTTGTCTGTGATTGATAATTTTTCTAGAAAGGTCTTTGTGTTCCTTTTGAAAAATAAGTCTAATGTGTTTGAAACGTTTAAGACTTGGAAAACCTTGATTGAAAACCAAACCGGTAAAAAGATTAAAATTCATAGGACTGATAATGGGCTTGAATTTTGCAATAATTTGTTTGATGAATTATGTGCTCAATCTGGTATTCAAAGGCATAAAACCGTCCCTTACACCCCTCAACAAAACGGTGTTGCCGAGCAGATGAATAGAACTTTACTTGAAAGGGTGAGGTGTATGTTGCCTAGTTCGGGTCTTTCAAAAAAGTTTTGGGGTGAGGCTGTTTTAACTGTTGCTTATTTGATAAATAGGTCGCCTTCTGTGCCTTTGAATGGTAAGTGTTCTGAGTTCATTTGGTCTGGAAAGGAAATTGATTTTTCAAACTTGCGTGTTTTCGATTGTGCTGCATTTTGTCATACGAAACTTGATAAACTTGAACCTCGATCAATGAAATGTGTTTTCTTAAGATATCCTGAAGGTGTTAAAGGTTATAGATTGTGGCTTAGAAGTGTACCCGGCTTTAAGGACGTGATAAGTCGTGATGTTGTGTTCAATGAATCTGAAATACCATGTTTAAATGCTTCTTTGCCTGCTCCTTTAGCTGATGAATCTGAAAATGCTCCAAATGCGGTGGAGCAATTGAGTGGTTTAAGTGATTTCGAAAATTCTGAAAATTTGCATGCTGAAACTGAAACCGAACGTGCTGTGTTTGATAATTTACCTGTTGAAATTGCTGAAAATGAACCTGTTAGTGCTGAAAAGGAAAATCAGCATGCTGAAAATGGTGAAAATGTCGATGTGCATGATGAATATGTGGAAAACGTGCTTGAAAATGATGTTGATTTGCATGATTATCAACTTACTAGAGATAGGACTAGAAGGGAATGTAAGAAACCTTCTAAATTTGATGATTTTCACATGACTTCATATCCTTTTGGTGTTTTCGAGTCCATTGATAATTGTGAGCCTAAGTCTTATGAGGAAGCCCTAAAATCTGTGAATTCTATGCAATGGATGAATACTATGCGTGAAGAAATTAATTCGTTGCATGTGAATCATACTTGGTCTCTTGTTCCTAAACCTGATAATTGCTCCTTAGTGGATTGCAAATGGTTGTATAAGGTTAAACAAGAGAATGATTCTGTTAGGTTTAAGGCTAGACTCGTAGCAAAAGGCTTTACTCAACGTGAGGGTATTGATTATACCGAGATTTTTTCTCATGTTGTTAAATTCACCACTGTGCGTATCATGCTTGCATTAGTTGCTCATTTTGATTGGGAATTGAAGCAAATGGATGTTAAAACTGCTTTCTTGCATGGTGAATTGGATGAAAAAATTTATATGAAACAACCTGTCGGTTTTGTGGATGCTAAGAAATCTGATTATGTGTGTTTGTTGAAGAAATCCTTGTATGGTTTGTAACAATCTCCTAGGCAATGGAACAAGAAATTTGATATGTTCATGCTTTCTTTGAAGTTTAAGAGGAGTTGTTATGATCATTGTTTGTACTTTAAAGAAAATGCTGATGTTCCTGTTTTTTTGCTCATATATGTTGATGATATGTTGCTGGTCGGTCCTTGCATTAAGTCAATTGAGCATGTTCAAAAATGTCTTAGTGATAATTTTGATATGAAAAACCTTGGAGATGCTAAAAGGATTCTTGGAATGAACATTATTCGTGATAGGAAAAACTCTGTGATTTTTCTTAATCAAATTTCTTATGTGGAGAAGATTTTGAGTAAATTTTCTATGTCGTCCGCAAAGTCCGTGAATGTCCCACTTGCTGCCCATTTTGTTCTAAGTAAGGATCAGTCTCCCAAGACCGATTCTGAAATTGATATGATGAAAAATGTGCCTTATTCAAATGCAATTGGTTCTGTGATGTACCTCATGGTTAGTACTAGGCCGGATATTGCTTATGCTGTTAGTTGTTTAAGTAGGTACATGTCTAATCCGAGTATGCCTCATTGGGAAACTCTTAAGTGGTTGTTACGTTACTTGAATGGTTCTATGCATGTTGGTCTAAAATTTTCTAAGTGTTCTGAGGGTGTTAAACTTGTTGGCTATGTTGATTCGAATTATGCAAATGATAGAGATAATAGGAAATCAACAACTTCTTATGTGTTCACTTTGTGTGGCGCTTGTATAAGTTGGAAATCACAACTTCAATATATAGTTGCTTTGTCGACAACCGAATCTGAATATGTGGTTGTAACTAAGGCCTTGAAAGAGGCTGTTTGGTTGAAGGGCCTCTTATGTGAAATTGGTTTGCTTGAAAAAGATGATGTTGTGTTTTCGATAGCCAATCGGGGATTCAATTGTGTAAAAATCCCGTTTTTCATGATCGCACTAAGCATATAGACGTTAGGTTTCATTTCATACGTGATATTGTGTCTAAAGGCTTAATTAATTTTGAAAAATTTGCATCCGAGTTTAACCCCGCTGATATGGGAACTAAGTGTTTACCTGTTGAGAAATTTAGATCATGCATGAGAACTTTGAACTTTGATTCGTGTGATTGATGTGCTTGTAATTGATGTGTGTGCTAAGGTAGTGTACTTTGTGTTTGCTGCCTGTTTGATACGTGTGCGAGTTTCGTGAAAAGTGCAGGTGTCGTTAGGCGATGATGAAAGTCCTCCGGTCCCTCAAGGTGTCCGATATTCGGTGGTGGGCCAAATCGGTGGAGAAATGTTAGGATATTTGGCCCAAAACCAAATCCTTATCTCAGGCCCAAGGATATCTCGGCCCAAATCCCGACTGGGCTTGGCCCTCTCTCACACTTAAGTGGCAGGATTTATCAGGACCGTTGGATTTAGGGATTAAATCCCAGCCTTACATTTCACACTATATAAACCTATCCTCACTTGCCCTAATTAGACCCTAACTCTCACTTCTCTCTCACTCTCGTTGCTGCGCCCTTTCTCTCTCTGTGAGTGAAAAATCGATCTACCTCTCAATCTCTTTCGCTTTTCTTCTTGACCTTTAGAGTGTGTGAGTGTGAGTGCCACCGAGAGCTCGTCTTTGTGTAGTCCTTGTGCCGTCGCCGTCGCCGTCACCTTGCTCAACCCGCCGGTCAAAGCCCTTGTGAGGGGCCTCCGGCGAATCTCTGTGCGAGAGGAGGGGCATTGCGACGGAGGACCGGGTGCGGGGCTTGTGGGTAAGGTGCAGCCCGGGGTGCGGGCTGAGGAACCGGGGTCGCCGTTCATTGACCACCGCCGAGCCGAGACTGAACCAAGGGTGCCGGAAAGAAGGACTATCTGAGCCCGGGAGACTTCGTGTCCCTCTTCTCCAGTCATCGGTCAAAGGGAGTCTTTCGTTCCTTTTTCTTTCATTTCCTTATTTTTCAGCTATTACTCTTGATTTGTTCTTGTTAAAGTTGCTGAAATTAATACATGTAATCACCATTACTTTGTGTGTTTGCTTTCAGGTTGATTCAGGCTAAAATCAGGCTGTGAAAGAAAGAGCTGGGATCAGCCCGGAGCAAACGAAGGCTGTCCGGGTGGCTTGTGACACGAGCAGCACCTCTGTCGGGCTGGAGAAGGCGTGTTGCGGTCAGACGAGCCAAAAGATGAAGCTTCCGCTGCCAATGAGTCGATCAGTGGAAATCGGGACGACCACATAACACGTAGAATTGTATGCCTAAGCATTTCACATGGAAAAAATACTTCTTTTGAAATAAGTACATATTTCAATAACATACACCTTTTCTCGTTTTCTGCTTTCTCTTTCCCGAATAAGGAAAAATTACTGCAAAGTACTCGGTGTTGACTAGGGTTATAAACAAATCGAATTGAAACGAATATTCGACTCTTCAAATCATATACAATTCGTTATAGAATTTAATTTGTGATTCACATTCGATTAAGATAGTTGATTATATTCAATTTATTCGTTTTCATTAATTAGTTATAAATATTTAAATATATAATATATTCAATACTCGTTTTGAAAATTTAGTTATGAATATTTAAATATGCAATATATTCAATATTCATTTTTAAAAATTAGTTATAAATATTTAAATATATTTATATATTTCTTAAATTAAAATATGCGTTTTTAAATATAAATATATATTTTTTGTATATTTATATTTAATATATTATATTTTATATAAATAAATCTAATGTGAAATCTTATATTTGATATAATATATTAACCTACATATAATTATTATCTACGAATCGAATATTCTATAATTTCGAACTGAATATGTGCACATTCGAATTGAAATAAATTTCGAATACTACACAATACAAGTTTGAAAGTGGTCAATATAGGAGTTATATAGTCGGCCTCTACTCCACGTGACCGGCGATTCTGTACTTTGTGCTCGTTATTAATAAACAACTAGTTTTCTTTAATTCTATCGTACATACGCACGGAAAAAGGTTAATTTAGTTATATTATAAGATTACATAAAGTTTAAATTTAACGATATAAATAAAATTAAAATGAAGTAGTGTTAATGTGAAAAATTAGTTGTACACAACATTATATATATGTCGATTGGTGCTCTCTGTATAAAATTAAATATCTATATCTTTGTGATTGGTTATTTTTATATTTATTAGTACTTGTTATGTTCAAAAGTTACCAATAAATTATATACTAAACTAGTATATTACGGTGTGACGCCCCAATTTTCAAAAGTGAATTTGACATTTTTAAGGGACGTTAACGAATTTTGGAAAATAATTGAGCCATGAATCGACATTTAAAATTTTGAAAATAAAGATATCTCGACATTTATTACTGCGCATTCAGATAAAAGAACTACAATGAAAACACTAAGCAACAAAAGTCGTCTTTAACTTCAAGGACGACCACTTTCTAACAATATAACTCACAAGCAACTTGACTCGTTTAACTTGAGAACTCAACCAAGCGGCTATCCTATAACCTTAACATTCAAATAATACTCATAGGCAGCAAAGAATAATTCAAGTCGAATAGAAAGCATTCAAGTCAATACTCAGCAGCCATGAAGGTATGATAAACAATTAACTATGAGTTCCAAAGAAATCAAAGTCATAATAAAAAAGCAAGCGATTTCCTCAAAGGATCGTGCCTCGACTGCCATCAAGGAGGTTCAAGTGCGGGTGGAAGGTGAATCTGGTGTCAAACTGAAGGCGCTCGCATTGATCGAGGGAGTGAGTTCACCGCGATCGAGTTTGCGAACTACTGTGCGGTTGAGGGCGTGCACCGTCAGCACACGACACCTTATAGCCCATAGCAGGATGATGTCGTTGAACATCGAAATGGCACGGTGGTAGCAACGGTGAAGAGCATGCTCAAGGCCAAGGGCCTGCCTTGATGGTTCTAGGGTGAGGCAGTTAGCACTGCTGTGTACGTGTTGAACAGGTGCCCAACCAAGAGCGTGGAGGGGATGACACCGTTCGAGGCATGGCATGGGAGGAATCCGGCGGTGCACCATCGATCTCAGAACATTCAGTTGCATTGTCTATGTGCGCAACACAACGCTGCACCTAAACAAGCTAGAAGACAACACCTGCAAGATATTCTTCATCGGCTACGAGCGCGGCAACAAGGTATACCACGCTTATGACCCCGTCACAAGGCGTGTCCACATGATGCGTGACGTGGTGTTCGATGAGCAAGCCTAGTGGGACTGGGGCACCGATGGCGATGACGGCGAGCTAAGTGGCGGTGACGACGTGTTCGCGGTGGAGTACACCACCACAGGCCAGACAGTGTCTGAGGTTGATAACGCCATTTAGGCGCTTGGAGGAGGAGCGCTAGAAGACCACTTGCCACTTCCAGGAATAGCTAGGGGCGAATAGGAGCCTGAGTCGCCATACGACATCGATGACGACAACCTAGATGCTGACCACGACGATTACGCGCCTCTCTATTTCTGCCGCGTCGATGACATCATCGAGCCAGCCTCGCCACGAGGCTTTGCACCGCGCGCACTGGTGATGGAGTCATGGAGGATCTTCACGTGGTGAGCGCCGATGAGCCTGTCTCATTCACCGAGGATGAGCGCAGTTCTAGATGAAGGAAGGCGATGATGGAGGATATAAAGTCCAGCAAGGAGAACGGTACGTGGTGTCTCACTGACCTCCCACCCGACTGCAAGGCTATAGGGTGAAGTGGGTGTTCAAGGTGAAGAGGGACGAGCACGGGGCGGTGACCAAGCCGAAGGAGCACCTCGTTGTGAAGGGCTACGCATAACGACATGACATTGACTATGATGAGGTATTTGTGTCGGTTTCCAGGCTGGACCTAGTGCGCCTCCTTATCGTCCTTACGGCGCACGAGGGTGGGAGGTACACCACATGGCCGTCAAATTAGCATTCTTGAACGATAACATGCATGAGGAAGTCTAAGTCGAGCAACTTGCTGGTTTCGTCATCACCAGCAAGGAGCACAAGGTGCTCAAGCTTCAGAATGCATTGTACGGTCTACATCAAGCGCCACGGGACTGAAACGAAAAGTTGGATGCCACACTGATGTCGCTCGTCTTCAAGATGAGCGCGTCGGAGCGCGTCGGAGCACGCCATCTACATCAGGCAGAAGGACGACTCGCAACTGGTGGTCGGGGTCTACGTCGATGATCTCGTGATCACTGGCTCGAGCTGCGCCCACAACAAGTTGTCCAAGAAGGAGATGGTGGCCTCGTTCAAGATGAGTGACCTCGACCTACTTCACTACTACCTCGGCATTGAACTGAAGCAGAGCGCGAGGGGAATCTCACTAAACCAGGGTTCTTATGCTGACAAGATTCTGGAGAAGAGCAGCATGGTTGGGTGCAATCCCTGCCAAGTGCCTATGGAGGCATGACTGAAGTTGAGCAAATTCAACTCAGAGCGGCAGTCAACCAGACGACGTACAGGAGCATCATTGGGAGCTTGAGGTACTGCGTTAATACTTGCCCCGATCTGGCTTTTGCGGTTGGATATGTTAGCCGATTCTTGGAGGACCCACGTGAGGATCACATTGCTGCTGTGAAGCACATTCTGCGTTATGTGGTAGGAACCCAGAATTAGGGACTCTGGTTTAGCAGAAAGGAAGAGATGGAAGCTCACTTGACGGTTTTGAGTGATAGCGATTATGCCAAGGATGTTGATACTAGTAAGAGCACAAATGGGATTTTCTTCCTCAACAGTAGCCCGATCACTTGACACTCCATGAAGCAGGAGGTGGTGGCACAGTCAAGCTACGAGGCGGAATACATAGCAACTGTAAACGCTACTAGTCAAGTATTGGTGTTGGCTAAGGTGCAGGGATCAACACCAAGAGCGCTAATGTTGAGGGTGGACAACAAGTCTGCCATTGCATTAATCAAGAACCCAGTACTCCATGGACAGAGCAAGCACATTTGAGTAAAATATCATTTTGTCCTAGAGTCTGCAGTGGAAGGTTGAGTTCATCAAGAGCGAAGAACAACTGGGCGACATTCTGACGAAGCCGCTAATTGGGAGGACCAAGTTTCATGAACTACGCTCTAAGATCGGCCTAATCAACGACAACAATGTGCACAAGGTTTAAGAGGAGGTTATAAGAAATCTTCTATTATATGATATAATCCTTGTGCACCTAAATTAGTTTATTTGTTTTCCCTTATTGCTTGCTTAGATTAGCTGTGAATATTTGCTTGATTATAATTTCTATGTAATTTTTATTTATAGACCTATTTAGCTCCTTGTATTCTTCTATATAAACAATAGAATAGCAAAAGAAAATGTGTCAATTCAACATTACCAAACAAGGACGTATTCTTTTATTTTCGTGTGAATTTTCTTTTATGTCATGTGTTTTTGCCGTGATCTCATCGGCAACAGAATGTTGTCTCTCCAGCGAGTTTCTAACACATTCACCTCTATATTTGGAAAAAATTAGTGGCCGACCATTGTCGATAAATTACACAGAGAAGCCTTTAATAATTTTCCAGTTTGTGCTCTGGACTCCACGGCTCTGATGGGCTCATCTTACCGTCACCCAAATATAATTGTCTTCAAAATTTTGGTATTCAAATTTGTACAGTCTTATAAAAAAGAAGACAGGTTCAGTAATGTAATGAAGGAGAAGGCAGAAGCTGATATAATTAAAGGAAGGTGTATACTATGAGGTGTTGAAGGTAAAACTTTTCTTCCCAGTTGTTGATTTGCTTTTGTCAACTTCATTTTTCTTTAAAGCGTAGGCCAACTTCTAATATCAGGTCTCTTAAAAGCCGGTCGGACGGACGGACTATGTCCGAACCGGCCGGCCGGACGCCTTAAAAGCCGTCCGGCGGCGACGACCGATCAAAACCGGTCCGTCCGGTTCGGCTTGCCGGACAAGTTTTTTATTTATTTATTTTTTTTTTTTTAAATTATTATGTTATATATTCGAAATAATTATGTTATAAATTGGACGTTAGATATTATCGTGTTAGGAGTTAGAAATGATTATGTTACATGTTAGACTTCATTATGCTATTAAGTGGACGTTAGATATTATCAGAAATATAATTATTAAATTTTTCCATATGTAATAACTATTAAAATATATTATAATTCATTTTTATTTTAATAATTATTATTATTATAATTTATAATTGTTATTATAATTATTATTATTATAATTTATAATTGTTATTATAATTATTTATAATAAATTATTATTATAATTATTATAAAAAATATTATAATTAAAATTATAAAAATTATAATTATTTTTATAAATTGGACGTTAGAATAAAAAAAATCATTTAACTGAAGTTTAGGAAATAAAAACAAAAAAAATCATTTAACTGAAGTTTAAGAAATCTATTACTATATAATACAGTTAAGAAAAAATCATGAAAAAATTCAAAAAAAATAATTCATTTTCCCGCTCAAATGTTTATTTTCCCCCTAAAATTTATTTGAAATATTTGGCTAACGTGAATATTGGTATATCCCGCCCATGAAATTCAAAATTGTCCAAGAGAGACAATAAATAGTAATAGGGGACGGTGATTAGTTCTACTCTTTTTATTCTCTGATTATTTCTGTTGTGACCGTGTGGCCACCTCATGATTCTGAGTAGATTATGACTACTATTATTAGACAGTTGTTTGAAAACCGTGTCCCACATATATTTAATTGCAACAAACCAAGTTTTGTTTTTCTTCTTTCTCCAATATTTTCTTTATTTATTAGTTTAGCATCCTTGATTTGACTATGTAGATATGGCAATGTTACCATTTTGAGCTGGCATATCTGTTTTGTGACTGATCATTAATTACAAACTAGTATAGAGCCCGTGCAATGCACGGGGTGCACAATTTTAAGGTTATTTATTTAGGCTTATAAATATATACATGAATAAAGAAAAATGTACGAGATATATATAGTACGTGACTCGTGCGAAACACGTGATATATTTATTTGGAGAATATTATATTATAAGATGCAATATTTAATAAAAGTTTATAATACGCAAGAAAATTGTATAATGTTCAATAAAAGTTTTATAATATTCAAGTAGAGTCTTAAAGTCTCTTGTATATTAAGACTATTGACAAAATAATATTTTAATCAATGAGTTTCCTTTCCTTGTAACCAAATTGTGAATGTGATTTGAGGAGTACAACAAACCGATATATAGTTGACTTGCTTTTTTCATTGTAGTTTTTTTTCCTTTTTTTCTTATAATGAATTTAAAGATATTCTAAAATATTGCAAAAATTAATTTTTTATTACAATTAAGAATTTTACTAATTATAGACTCTCAATCTATGGTGTTAATCAACGTTTAAGTCTAAAAAATTAGCAATTTTTACCTCTTTTAATCAACGTTTAAGTCTAAAAAACAATAGATTTATTATAAGTTTTTTTCTACATCTTTTAAAACACTAAATATGAACATGTTAGGGCTAGCTTGTAAAATAATTAATATATTATCTCACTAAAACATTTATACTAATAAAAATTTAATTTTAGCATATAAATTTATCACTTGATATAAGAGAAAGTGACAGTTTTACTTTTTGTTGTTCACCATATAATATTTAATTATTATTTTATTATATAATAAAAAAAATTGTTAAATAGTGTAGTAGAATTGTTATAAAATTATATGATTTTTTTTACAATATGGATTTAATATTTTTTTATGATTTGATAATATAAACAAATCTATACTTAACTTTAACAAATAAAACAAATAAATACTTTAGTAAGTATTTAATGTATATACTAAATAGGAATATATTTGGTATAATTAAATGCCAAATATAATCAAATAAGTCAAAGTGTACATTTTTATTTGGTATTTGATATTTTTATTATTAAAATCTTTTTATTATACTTACCTTTTTAAAATAAAACAAATAAATAAATCAATTAAATAAATAAAATATTATAATACCAAAATAGTAATGACATTTAATGCAGTTGACTTTTCTGAATAGTAAATGTAGTAAATAAAATCTCTTTTTATATAAGTATAGATGCTTTTAGATAATTTTTTGCAGATCAAATTTCTAATTGGACAAGTTGGCAATGCGTTAAAACTCCGAAACTGTTGACTGCCTCATTAGATATAAGTCTGGGAACACTTAATACTTGTAGGTTGTATTTTATTTATGATATGAAATCTTGGAAGGTATGACATTAAATTAATCCAAGGTCATTCCAAATTCCTTACTTCTTAACCTCATTTCGGAAGTAAATCAAAATTATAATGGCGAGAGGAATATTGGGATACCGATTCACGATGATGAAGGGGCGATGATGATGGGTGAAGAACGATCTGAAAGATCGGTGGTGTGAGGGTGACGGGAAAAAGAACAAACAACGCGCGAGAGAGAGAGAGAGAGATGATGATATCGGGACTGAAGAACAAAATCCCAAAAGCTGCGCGAGAGAGAAGCTGTGGGATTGATCTGGTTATCTCACGAGAGATTTGTGATTGCTGCGGGATTTGCTTCTCACGCCAAGAGGAGTACCAAACATATAAAGAAAAACCCTAGATTAAAGTCTTGACGTGCAAGAAAGAAAAATCACACGCATAGGTCTAGGAAAACCGGGTTTGGGCTGGCCGCATGGTTCGGTTGGCTCGCGGGTCGATTCGCGACAATAAATCGGCTCACGGGCACGATTTCGGTTCAAACGGACATTCTCGGGCCCAATTTCGGTTCCAACAAAAATTTTCGGGCTCGATAACGAATTCAAACGCACGATAATAAATAACCGAACAATATATATTTTACATATTTTAATACACATTATTCACATTTAATAAAAATAAAATAATTACGAAAAGCAATTAGACAATTAAACATTTAGCACTTTAATTACATTTTGGCAATTAATAATATTATGGCATTCAAGAAAAATAAATATAAATATTATCACAAAATAATAATAACAATAAAATAATAATAATATTCTCAAATAATCCACAAATAAATGGGGCATTACAATCTACCCTCAAACGATTTACGTCCCCGAAAATCCAAGAAAAATCATCCCAACAGGACAACTGATACACGAGAGAAGCTCAAACCACTCAACTCGGACACTCCGTCCGAATCTTCCCACTCTACCAAGTCACACCGCACTAGCCATGGTTACCCTGCCGGACTTTGACGAGTACCTCTTCCGGACTCTCCCTGCTGGATTCGTCAATCCAGTAGGTCACCGGTACCTCATCAAAGGTAAGGTTCTGCCCACATGCAACTCGTCAAAGATCGCCTCGTGCCTAGAGTCACGCACATGTCCCCTCTCCACGAGGCACTGAACAGGTCACACTAGTACAAAAAACACTTTTCACATCGGGTGTTTACATCGGTTTTTTGAAAACCGATGCAAAAAACACTTTTCACATAAAGTGTGACATTGGTTTTACAAAAATTGATGTGAATTGTCATCAGGCGCATCAGTTCTTAGAAAACAGATGTGAATAATTGGGTAGGCAACTTTGTTTACATCGATTATATGTATAACCGATGTAAAAAATATAATATACAACATCGGTTTAGGAAAACCGATGTCTGGGATTGTGTATAGGCATCGGTTTCAACACAACCGATGTGTGGGCCAAAGCCTAAAATCGATATGTCTAAAAATTTGGCCCGAAAAGTGAAATGCATCAGTTTTATTTAACTGATGTAAAGTTGGCCCAAAAGTGATGCCCAAAAAATTAATTTTAAAGTCTACCAAATCAATCTCTCTTGTCAATCTTTCTCAATACTGATTTCTCCAAAAACCCTCGCCGTCCACGCAGCTTCTCATCGTCCGCGCAACTTCACGGCCTTCGGTCGACCGCAAGCCCGGCGCACCTTCACGGCCTTCTCGTCGTCGTCGCACCTTCTCCGGGCCATCCACAGTTTGTTGACCGCGAGCCTGAGTGACCTCCTTCGAGCGACCGTCGTCCGTCGACCGCCCGCCGTTATCCGTCGACCGCCGTTATCCGTCGACCGCCGCCTGCCGTTCTTTGGTAAGACATATATTTTCGGCGCACCTTCACGGTTTAGTTGATTTAATGAGTTGATTTCGTATGACCAAGGTTTAGTTGTGGCTAAACAGCCTTTATTGATCTCATATGATATTTACTAGGTGTGACATTATTTTATTAATAAATTGTGAAAACCGATTGTGATTTCGTTTGTGTTGTATCACATTATATTTTTCATTGGTTTAAAAAGAAAAGGATATATTTTTTCTAGTTAATTGAGTGATAATTTATGAGATTTTGGTCAATATTAAGTTTGAGATTTTGATGGTAGTACTAATATGTATGTGTTTTGTTATATGTGTTCTGTTGAATATGTTTTGTATAATTGTTTTGTGAACAAAAGGATTAGGTCGCTCTTGTTTTTTCTCAGAATTTTATAGTGAAGTGGAAAATAAAAAATTGTTGAAACTTGTGAAGAAAGAAGCTGTTATTTTTTTGGGATCGTTAGCATGCTGTCTGTTGGAAGTCTATTTGTAGATGAAGTTCTTGTGAGAAGTTCATATACTAGCTTAAGATTGCACCTAGTCTCTTCCCCAAGAAACTTATGTGATACGTTTGATGGTTTAACAAATTTCACTTTTAGCTGATCTTCGGACTCGTAATCTATCACCTGTAACTGTGTGTACAGAGGGGATTTCGAACTGAGCCCTAACATGAAGATCAAGGTGAGGCTCCAGGAAAGTTAATTCTTAAATAGTTTTATCTCCCTGATAGTGGATGATATATTTTGGATGAAATTAAGGTTGATTATGAATACAAATACATTGACGATCCTGGTAGAGTTACACCAGCCGAACAATGGATCAGAGGGTACTGGTATGGTCCTCAGGTAATCCCTATATCATCTGCTGAGTTGGATGCTGTCAAGTTCAAACCAGAGAATGGTTTGAAACTTCTAGGTTTTATGGAGGCTTCAAATGTCATGAGGTGAAAAATTATTCTTAGTGCTTTCTCAAAGAAATATTAAAATTTGTTATTTAGTTAATTCTTGTCAGAATATTGATAATTTGTGGCCATCCATCTTGTGGTTTAAGGCACTATTACATGAAAGTGTCAACTTCTTCATTGTTGAACCTGAAAAAATAAAGTCAATTCATGAGGTTTAAGTATTAGCAAGAGCAATGAAGGAAATGAATAAAGTAGCTATTGTACGTTGTGTTTGGAGACGAGGGCAGATGAATGTTGTCATAGGGTTTCTAACTCCTAATATATCTGAGAAAGATAATGTTGTGAGTAAATGGAACAGAATTTGCAAGTTTATACTGCCTTTTAGTGTGCGAGTTATTGATTTGTTTCTGCTTATTTTTTCTACCCTTAAATTTGCAGTTGGATTCATTCTATTTCAAAGTACTTCCTTTTGCGGAGGATGTGGGAGTTTCAGTTTCCATCTCTTAGCAATTTGCCTTCGACAATGCAGCCAACCGAACAACAACAAGAGGTTGCTGATAAGTTGGTCCAAATGCTTGATCTTGCTCCACCTGGCAGAGAGGAAGCCTTGCAACCGAATGTCACACCAAATCCTGTTCCAGAGGTAAACTAATAATAGAATGCTACTGCAATATTGAAAAATAATTAATTCTATATGTAAGTTCTGTTCAATTTCTTGTCTTATTAGCTGGTTGTCCAAAAGCAACTAACTTGCAGCAATTTCCTATGCTCAAGATTATATCACTTGATATTATCCACTCGTTGGAAGAGGTATGGTTTTATTAAAATCAACTTTATGTTGTATTTAAAATCACACACTTCAATTCAATATAAGTTATAGTGATAATATTTGTTTGTATCATGTAGGCTTTGAGCATTGATGAGCCATATTCGGACGAGGACATTGAGAATATAAAAATGCGGTGGACGAAGTACTTTCTTGAGGTTACTTCATGAGGAAATTAGACTTATCAGTTTGCTTACGTTTTATAGAATTTGAACTTTATGACAAATTGTGGTTGATGACTATTGTTGGTGTAGTGCATATGTAAACTATTGTTATAACTTGAGGTTATTGAAATATTTTGGTTGTTATTAGTACTTGTCTGTTGATTTGTGAGAATATTTTGAATGTATGAATGTTATTATTATAGTAACAGATACAATGAAATAAAACCGTTGTAAAATGTTTGATTTCACATCGGTTTTCATAATTATTGATGTCACTGTAACCATTGTTCACATCGGTTATTTTGAAAATCGATGTGAATTCGAGTAATATGACATCGATTATTATGAAAACCGATGTTAAATGTCTTTATTTACATCGGTTTTACCAATAACCGATGTATATAAACCTTACTTACATCGGTTTTTATAATAACCGATGTAAAAAAGGTTTTAATAAAATCGATTTTTCATATTTTTGAGGCCTATTTTTTGTCTTATGACATCGGTTGTTGTGACAACCGATGTGAACAAGTTTTTTTCACATCGGTTCAAAATCGATGTAAATAAGACAGACTTTTAACATCGCCTGTTTCAACATCGGTTTCAAAATGGGGTTTTAACCGATGTGAAAGTGATTTTTAACCGATGTAAAAAGTGTTTTTTCCACTAGTGTCGTGCACTCTTGCAAGCTCCGGTGATGGGATCAACCGTCAGGCTAAGACACCGACTCGGTCGAGAATCACGAAAGGACCAACAAATGTGGTTGATACTTCCTCTCTTCCCAGAACTCGAGGTGTACAACGCCTCTTTCCGTACTTAGAACCTTGTACGGTACCATCAAGATCGTCACTCACATCCATTGCTATAAGCGCATTTTCTTATGGTAAGAAATTCCACACGACACACCCATCGAGTACACCAGACTCAAAACCAGCCTCTCAGGGTCTCGACAGCATGTCATAAACGCATAACTATCTGGATTTTCCACGCAGTGCCAAGTTCAGTCTCGTGCCTAGGTCACGCTGACGACTTGCCCACGATTTCAATGTGAATCCGTGCGTCCGTATCAGATGGCCCGCCGCGGAATCGCATACAAATGGCTAACCAACATAAAAAACACCATCCTCAAACTTGATACCTTCAGAACACACGATTCTGCTCGACATCGTTGACAAAGCCTCACTCCTTGCCGACACGAGTAACAGCTCGTATGCGGTTTAGGAAGTATCGACTAGACGTTCAAAAACAAATTCTATCGCAGAAACTGACTCTCAAATAGGGATGCTTGACGATCCCATTATAACGATCTAAAAAGACATGGCCAGTCTGGGGTTTAATGCACTGTCACCCGAGAGATGTCATACACACTGGCGCTGCATAAGCGGGACGCTGGGACGTGTGCCTACATCTGTTCGGAGAACAGCTGCAAGGTCAAGGTTTCGGCCACACACTGACTTGGGGAGCTCCTACGTTCAGTGATGGTGGCAGCAGCTCTCGTGCGAGTCAACGATCGGCCCTGCAGTGCCTCACGTCTCTCAGCACAGGCTCGCGTGCTTGACCACCACTTCGCGTGACTACACCCAGTCAGCGTGGGCATTCGGTTCGAGATACAGAAATGAATTACTCTAATTCAAGGTTCGCACTACCTGAGGTAGCCCGGAAGGAAAGGTTTTCACGAGACCGACAAACATTAGGATATAACAAAGACATCATCCCCCAGCATTTAGGTATTAACGAACATCTAAAGAAAGCGAATATCGGCATCCTCAGCTAGGAATCATCCTCAACTCAGCGGTCATTGCCGAGCAATGAAAATGATCAGCTCGCATGGCTCTTCCGACTAACAGTGTCGGCCGTCACGTCAGCTCTATCTCCGGTAGCTAATCGTGCCGGCAGTCCTAAACGATCTCAATTTCTACTCTGCTAAGATTTTCACGTTTCTGGATCTCATCACGAAGCCTCCTTAAAAGATTCTCATATAACAAATATCCCTAGAAAGGTGTCGAGGCTCCCCCCGATCAGGTATGCGACGATTCTCAAGTACGCCACTTCGGTTCAAAGTTAAAATAGATCACGAAAGAAAAATTGATCGCCGTCTATCTCGAAGCTAAGGTATTCTCAAGTTGACCTTCGCATCGACTTAGCGAAGTTACTGCACACGGTTCGATATCAGATAAGAACCAATAGAAACTGAAATTCGATGCTCAAATCCATCCCAAAAATTCTACGCAAGGAAAAGAAAATCAAGCGAATTTGTCACGGAACAAAAATCCAAAAAAAGAATAGGTCACGAAATACAATTCAAACTTGACTACTAAGAGAAAGGTAGTAATCAAGGACAAAGGAATAGCACTCGGGTAGCAAAGGCATCAACGGTAGGTTAAAGGGTTGAAAACGGATCAAACTCGCACGTTAATATTTGCTGCAAATTTCCAGAAATCTGATTGCACGAAGTTCGTATCTTGAACGCATCCTTTGAATGAACCTTGCGCCGTTTGAGTCCTAAGAGACAAAACTACAATTCGCATGAAGACATCGAGATTCCCAGATTACCAGAAGCATGCCAAAAAAATAGCGAAAAATAAAAGACTCCAACTGTTGCGATTCACACGAAAAACTGACTATGCAACGATCGGATTCCCGGCGCAATTATCGATAAATAAAGGAAAATAAAAAACACGCGATTCCTGTTCCTCATGAAAGGCAACAGGCTGATCTAAAATTTACAAGAAGACTTCAAAAAAAGAAACAACGAGGTTTCAGGGTTTAAAAACAGCTATGGAAACAGATCACCCACAAAATCGAAAAAATTAGGAAAACCGGGCGCACACTCGCAAAACTTTGGCCACGTCATCCAACACGAAATTGATAAAGACTTGGTTCCTGCTCAAGATGATACATAAGAGATAGAACTTTAACTCATCAGAAGAGTTCAAAACCTATCGACCGAGTTTAAGGGGTCAAATCAGCGACCAAATAGTCATCAATGAAAGGTTTTCAAAAAGAGGTTTTCCAAACCCAACTCTTAAAAAGTACGACAATCACGGAATGAAGGTTCGAATGACAAGTCAAGGCTCGAGTTTATTCGATAACAACTCAGCCATAAATAACAAAAGAAGAGGGTATCAATAACTCAACAACAGAGTTCTAATACCCACGAAGAATTTCACAAGACAAACTAACGAGAAAGGAACGGATGATAACGAACAAATTATAACAAGGGGAAATCAGCCATAGCCCGATTCCCACGAATCTACACGCACAAGTGGTCGGATCATCGACATGAAACCGACACTTAGACTCCACTCCCGGTTCCCCATTGCCCGGGTTCTACACGCGTCTAATAGTTCTAGCCACAATAGTCACAGACTTCCGAATAATCCACACATCCGGGACTTCTTCGTTTGTCTGTTCCCTTTACTTAAGCCTTCTCTTTCGAGATAGCTTACGAATGATTCTCACTCGATGGTACTAAACAGAAACTCATAACGAGTGCACTGCTATAGACCAAACTTAACTCGCTAACACTAACACGAAAACTCACAACAAACATTTCTAAAGTTGGAACTTAACTCTATACCACTAGAGTTCAAGTCCGTATAAACGGAGGGTAAATTCCTAAGCCCCAATAAAAGAACAAACCATAATCACGTTATCGACAATAACCAAAACAATAAAACTCATACCTTGAGCTGGCACGGCGAGACGAAGCGAGTGGTCAATGGTCATTTAACACTTAATCACAAATGAACCAGTCTACAGAAAAGCAAGACTGACTCTGATACCAAACTGTAATGCCCCGATTTATTTTAAAGAATTTACCGAATTTATTTAATAAAAATCAGAGTTATTTTTTTTTTTAAATCCAAATTAAAACATTTATCGAGAAACGGGCGCTACTTATTAACCACAACAAATAAACACACTCAATCAAACAATCCAATGAACCTACGCATGCTCGAGCTATGAAAATGACAATCTCATAAATCATAAATTTCAAAATCATTCTCGAACGACTAGCATGAAATCTAGGTTCAAACGAAATTCAAACATAGTTTGAAGGAAAATAAATAAATAAACAAAAGTATTTGAAAGCAAATAAAACAAGTAACAAGTTCATACGGAAGCATAAGATATCATCAAATAGTGACCACCATCTCGCTCGTCCTACGCCACCGCCTCCAGCTCGTCTCAACCTAAAACAAAGGAAGAGAGAAAACAACAAGAAAATAGTGGGGGTGAGCAACCAACAAGCTCACCATTATCGCACGATTATTCCGTATAATAATTTTACAAACAAGTAATCGCAGTGTACAATATCAATACCGGTATGCATAGAATTCGTAGCCTAAACCTTCTACCCGGCCCTTTCGCAAACCTCCTATGTACATACAACAACCTTCCGGATACAACGGCATGGCTGTAATTGGAAACCTTCTCATCACCGAATGGCTACGGGCCTGGGATCCTTTCCAGGAGACAGTGATGTTGAATCACCTCTCCGCTCTACACGGAGTCGAGTATTCAGACAATCCCCTCCGCTCTACACGGATTCGGGCGTTCACCTCCCTGATACAACGGGCAGGCGACTTCCACTGCTTTCGCATTCATCAAAGGCACTATCGTTCGGGATACTTAGACTAGAGTTCTCATGCATACAATAATTTTCAAAAGAAACATTACACGAAATAATAAATGCGATAATTATGGAATACATCATAAATGTACCCACCTGATTGCAGCTACAGTTCAAATCGCAAATCTCGAGACGAGGCGAGGTTCAACACCTCTAGACATTAAGTCCAGATACTAAAGTCACACTTTAATCTAGACCTATGTAAAAAATTCACAGATTGACTTAGCCGAACTCGGTTTGACCAAGTGGTTCGTGAAGTTCTATGGATATGGGAACACTAGGACTTAGACTCGATCAAACCACATATTCAAGTTCATATAAATGCAAGTGAAAGATAAACAAACGAGCCACAAATCAACACATGGTACCTTTGGTCAATAACACTTAACAAATTTCAACATAGAAAAACAATTTCTCAAATTCACACTTGAATTAGGAGGCATATCAAATCAATGAGTTAGGTTCTGAAACTTTTACATAAATTTCACATCCCATTTCTAAGTAAGATCACTCAATTTCAACTTCAAACTCCTTATGCATAATTTTATAAAATTCAAACAAGTTTTTCATCAAAAACGAGTTTAAATTAAAAACACATGATAATGGACGATTCAGGCTATGAAATTTTTATGTAAAATACTACAGCATGTGAACAGTAACGCACAAATTCATTAGCCTTCAACACTCAGTATCTCAATTTATTAAATTAAAACAACATTCAGCCAAATATCGCACTTATATCAGAACTGATCACAACTGAACTCCAAAAATTCTAAACATTTTACAGCATGCTGAACATCTACTAATCAGCACCTCCACAAATGTTCAGAATTTTTAAACTTCAGAACAATTTATAACAATTAAAACGATTTCGGACAGAATCACAAAATAATTTGTTATTCCTATCAAACCTAGTTCAAAAATTCTAAAAATTTTACACGACACATAAATATACCAGGGACATGACATACTCGAAAACTGGAAAGAAAAAAGCACTACACAATTAATTATGCATTTTACAAGAAACTGAACAGAAATCAAATTAATTTTTAAAAATAGCTATGCACTTTTAAAAATCACGAATATTTTACAGCAGCTACATATTCATCAAAAACAGGTTATCTAAAATTTCAAGGCAATCGGACTAGTATTCGATTTATAGTGAATTTTTCATTCCAAACAGCCAATATGAACTTCGAAAAATCATAACGGCAATTATACACCTCCAATCGACACAAGGTCAGTGCCATTGTGTTCGAAATAATCCTAAGTCCCTAAATCCACAAAAATTCATCTATTATATTCAGTTCTCGTTCGATTCGCACGAATCAACGAGTTCAACAAAAAATCACGACAGTACAATCACGAGCAACCATAAACATATAGCATCATAACACATATATTAATTTAACGAACATACTAGGCACATCCGATCATTATATTATTCACGAAATATTTAAACAGGGAGTCGAGACTCGATACCGAGCGAGAAAGGGTTCAAACGGCTCGACGGCGAATGGTGGCGAAAGAGGTCGACGGAGGTTCGCGTCTCGCCGGAAGGAGAAGGTGCTGCAGCGGCTGCGAGAGGGTGCAGCAGGGTCACCGGAGGAGAAGCTGCAGTTAGGTCGTCGCCGGTGTCGCGTCTCGTCAAAGTGCTGAACGAACGGAGGTTCGCCGGAAAAAGAATCTACTCGTGAAGGTGCTGCAGATGGTGGTTTGCGCGGAGGAGCAGGCTCATCGGAGGAGTTGCAGGCGCTGGTCGTGGCGGAGGGAGCAGCGACGCACGGTGACTTGCGGAGGATGAGAGCTCGGCAACTGGTTTTCCGGCGAGAGAAGAGGATGATGATGGACTGAGGACGATGGTGATGAGGGTTCACGAAGATGAAGGGGCGATGATGATGGGTGAAGAACGATCTGAAAGATCGGTGGTGTGAGGGTGACGGGAAAAAGAACAAATTGTTAGGATATTTGGCCCAAAACCAAATCCTTATCTCAGGCCCAAGGATATCTCGGCCTAAATCCCGACTGGGCTTGGCCCTCTCTCACACTTAAAGGGCATGATGCTTTTGGACCGTTGGATTTAGGGATTAAATCCCAGCCATCCTTTGTACACCATAAATACTCCTCTCTCACATTTGCCCTAACCGAACTCTCACTTTCCTCTCTCTTGAGCTGCTGCGCCCATCTCTCTGTGAGAAAACTGATCACTTTCTCTCTCTCTCACTAATCTGTTCCCTTCGTGACTTCCCTTGTGAGTGTCACCGTGAGTGCTGTCGGAGTGCCGCCATAGTGCCGTCGCCACCGTCGTCGAGCTCTAATCGCCGGAGGCGAGTCTCTGTTTGAGACGTGAGCTTAGGTGACGGGGAGACCGGGTGCGTGGCTCGTGTGTGAGGTGCAGCCCGGGGAACGGGCCGAGGAACCGGGGCTGCCGGTCTTGGTTACCACCGAGCCGCGACTTACCGAGGGTGCCGGAAAGAAGGACGATCTGAGCCGGGAGAGACGACTTCGTGTCCCTCTTCTCCAGTCGCCGGACAAAGGGAGTCTTTCGTTCTTTTTTTTTTCTTTCATTTCCTTTCCTGAGCATTTTACTTTGTGTAATAGCTCGAGTATTGTTGTTATTAACAACCATTAACTGTGTGTTTGCGTTTGGGTGTAATCGGGAGTGAAACGGGCCCTTTAAGAGAACACGTGAACCAGCCCGGGCCCGAAAGTGAGCGGTCCGTGTGGCCTGTGAACGAGCAGCATAACCGGTAGCTCGAGAAGGGGCTGCAAGCGGTTAGAAGAGCTCAAGACAAGCTTCCGCTGCCAATGAGTCTATCGGTGGTATCGGGACGGCCACACAACAGTGGTATCAGAGGGTGAGCCGTCCCGCCACTGCGTAGGTAAGTCGAGCACCTAACACATAGGGCTCGCTCAGGGATATTGGCTTGGACTTAACTTTTACCGCTTTCGTAGTTGTAGCCCCTGGCCGGGGATTGCCTGTTGGGAAACTAGCTGCTAGATCACTAGGTTAGACATGCATGTTATGTGTTAATTTGCTTATCCCTGTTGTTCTGAGCCTGTGGCTATTCTCATTGTTTCGAGCATTAAATTTCGTATTTTTTGATGCTTTGAGTTAATTTCGGTGAAATTTACTTTGTGTTGAATTTCTGCTGTTTTCTGAGTCTGTGTGTCACGTTTTATGCTGCTCGGTGTTTAATTAATTTTTCTGTGACTTTGTGCCAAGTTGTTGCTGTGCATTGTGCTGAAAATTGTGTGTTTAAGTGTTGAAAAATCTGATTTTTTGCTGAAATCTGTGTGTTTTAATTGCTGAAATTTGTGTGGCTGTTTAGAATAGAAACTGCTGTGTTTTCTGTGAAATGGCTTCGTTTCCAGCTTTTAATTTGGCCCCGTTTGACGGGAAATCTGATTTTTCAATTTGGCAACAAAAAATGAAAGGGATTTTAATTCAACAGAGGGTGTTTAAAGCCGTTGAAGGCTCGTTTTCACCCGATGAGCCTAAAGATAAAATTGCCGAAATGGATCAATTTGCTTATTCGTCAATTATCTTGAATTTGTCTGACTCTGTGCTTAGGAAAGTTGGTAAACTAGATTCGGCTAAAGATCAGTGGGAAAATTGGAAGAATTGTATATTGAAACCTCGTTGCCAAGTAAATTGTTCTTGCTTGAAAAAATTTTCGGTTTAAACTTGATCTTTCGAAAGACATTGATGAGAATCTTGATGTGTTTACTAAACTTGTTCAGGATATTAAATTGACCGGTGATAAGCATATTGATGATTATACTCCTATTGTGCTTTTAAATGCTATTCCTGATTCTTATAGTGATGTCAAGTCTGCTATTAAGTATGGTAGGGACAATGTGACGCTTGACACTGTTGTGAATGGGTTAAAAAGTAAAGAATTAGATTTAAAAGCGCATAAGGGGAGTAAAAATTCGGGTGAGGTTCATTTTGTTAGAGGGAGGCAACAAAATAGATTTCAAAATCAAAAGCCCTCTAATAATAATGGTAACCAACCTGCTGAAAAGAAAAAGGGTAAAGGAAAAAGCCGTTCTAAATCTCGTCCTAAAAATCGTAAGTGTTACAATTGTGGTGACGTTGGGCATTATGCTAAAGAGTGCACTAAATCAAAAAAGAATCAAGTTAATGTAGCCTCGTGTAGTGATAATCTTGGTGATGTGTTTGTGGTGACTGAAATATGTGATATGCATGCCGATGTGAATCTATGCATTCCTATCTTTGTGAAAATGAATGGCTTGTTGATTCCGGTTGCACTTTTCACATGTCTCCATTTAGAAATTTGTTTTCAAACTACAAAGAGGTTAAAAATGGCTCTGTTTCTATGGCAAATGAGAAACTTTGTGATGTTGCTGGTATTGGTGATGTGTGCCTTAAGTTTAATTCCGGTTATGTGCTTTGTTTGAAAAATGTTCGTCATGTTCCCGATTTGTGCCATAACTTGATATCTTGTGCTGCCCTTGAGGATGACGGGTCAGAGGGTAAATGGGGTAAAGGGATTATGAAAATTATGAAAGGTTCATTGGTTATTTTCAAAGATGAAAAAAGGATAAACTTGTATGTTTGCACTGCTACTTGTGAATCACATGCTGAAATTTCTGTGAATGCTGTTCATGAGGACCAAACCGATATTTGGCATAGACGTTTAGGTCATATGAGTAGTCATGGTCTTGAAATTTTGCATAAAGCGGGCTGTTTTGGTAAAGATAAATTATCATGTGTGCCGTTTTGTGATTCTTGTGTGTTTGGCAAGCAACGTGTTAAATTTCCTATTTCACCTTCCCCTAAAACCTCTATATGTTCGGAAATTCTTGAATATTTGCATGCCGATGTTTGGGGTCCCGCTAGTGTTTCGACACATGGTGGGAGTAGGTATTTCTTGTCTGTGATTGATAATTTTTCAAGAAAGGTCTTTGTGTTCCTTTTGAAAAATAAGTCTGATGTGTTTGAAACGTTTAAGACTTGGCAAATCTTGATTGAAAACCAAACCGGTAAAAAGATAAAAATTCTTAGGACTGATAATGGGCTTTAATTTTGCAATAATTTGTTTGATGAATTATGTGCTCAATCCGGTATTCAAAGGCATAAAACCGTGCCTTACACCCCTCAACAAAACGGTGTTGCCGAGCGGATGAATAGAACTTTACTTGAAAGGGTGAGGTGTATGTTATCTAGCTCGGGTCTTTCAAAAATGTTCTGGGGTGAGGCCGTTTTAACTGCTGCATATTTGATAAATAGGTCGCCCTCTGTGCCTTTAAATGGTAAGTGTCCTGAGTTTGTTTGGTCTGGAAAAGAAATTGATTTTTCAAACTTGCGTGTTTTCGGTTGTGCTGCATTTTGTCACATGAAACTTGATAAACTTGAACCTCGTTCAATGAAATGTGTTTTTCTTAGGATATCCTGAAGGTGTTAAAGGTTATAGATTGTGGCTTAGAAGTGTACCCGGCTTTAAGGTCGTGATAAGTCGTGATGTTGTGTTCAATGAATCTGAAATGCCATGTTTAAATGCTTCTTTGCCTGCTCCTGCTCCTTTACCTGATGAATCTGAAAATGCTCCAAATGCGGTGGAGCAATTGAGTGGTTTAAGTGATTTCGGAAATTCTGAAAATTTGCATGCTGAAATTGAAACTGAACGTGCTGTGTTTGACAATTTACCTGCTGAAATTGCTGAAAATGAACCTGTTATTGCTGAAACTGAAAATCAGCATACTGAAAATGGTGAAAATGTCGATGTGCATGATGAATATGTGGAAAACGTGCCTGAAAATGATGTTGATTTGCATGATTATCAACTTGCTAGAGATAGGACTAGAAGGGAACGTAAGAAACCTTCTAAGTTCGATGATTTTCACATGACTTCATATGCTTTTGGTGTTTTCGAGTCAATTGATAATTGTGAGCCTAAGTCTTATGAGGAAGCCCTAAAATCTGTGAATTCTTTGCAATGAATGAATGCTATGCGTGAAGAAATTAATTCGTTGCACGTGAATCATACTTGGTCTCTTGTTCCTAAACCTGATAATTGTTCCTTAGTGGATTGCAAATGGTTGTATAAGGTTAAACAAGAGAATGATTCTGTTAGGTTTAAGGCTAGACTCGTAGCAAAAGGCTTTACTCAACGTGAGGGTATTGATTATACCGAGATTTTTTCTCCTATTGTTAAATTCACCACTGTGCGTATCATGCTTGCATTAGTTGCTCATTTTGATTGGGAATTGAAGCAAATGGATGTTAAAACTGCTTTCTTGCATGGTGAATTGGATGAAAAAATTTATATGAAACAACCTGTCGGTTTTGTGGATGCTAAGAAATCTGATTATGTGTGTTTGTTGAAGAAATCCTTGTATGGTTTGAAACAATCTCCTAGGCAATGGAACAAGAAATTTGATATGTTCATGCTTTCTTTAAAGTTTAAAAGGATTTCATATGATCATTGCTTGTACTTTAAAGAAAATGTTGTTGTTCCTGTTTTTCTGCTCATTTATGTGGATGATATGTTGCTGGTCGGTCCTTGCATTAAGTCAATTGAGCATGTTCAAAAATGTCTTAGTGATAATTTTGATATGAAAAACCTTGGAGATGCTAAAAGGATTCTTGGCATGAACATTATTCGTGATAGGAAAAACTCTGTGATTTTTCTTAATCAAATTTCTTATGTGGAGAAGATTTTGAGTAAATTTTCTATGTCGTCCGCAAAGTCCGTGAATGTCCCTCTTGCTGCCCATTTTGTGTTTAGTAAGGATCAGTCTCCCAAGACCGATTCTGAAATTGATTTGATGAAAAATGTGGCTTATTCAAATGCAATTGGTTTGGTGATGTACCTTATGGTTAGTACTAGGCCGGATATTGCTTATGCTGTTAGCTGTTTAAGTAGGTACATGTCTAATCCGGGTATGCCTCATTGGGAAGCTCTTAAGTGGTTGTTACGTTACTTGAATGGTTCTATGCATGTTGGTCTAAAATTTTCTAAGTGTTCTGAGGGTGTTAAACTTGTTGGCTATGTTGATTCGAATTATGCAAATGATAGAGATAATAGGAAATCAACAACTTCTTATGTGTTCACTTTGTGTGGCTCTTGTATAAGTTGGAAATCACAACTACAACATATTGTTGCTTTGTCTACGACCGAATCTGAATATGTGGGTGTTACTGAGGCCTTGAAAGAGGTTGTTTGGTTAAAGGGCCTATTATGTGAAATTGGTTTGCTTGAAAAAGATGTTGTTGTGTTTTCCGATAGCCAATCGGGGATTCAATTGTGTAAAAATCCTGTTTTTCATGATCGCACTAAGCACATAGACGTTAGGTTCCATTTCACACGTGACATTGTTTCTAAAGGCTTAGTTAATCTTGAAAAAATTGCATCCGAGTTTAACCCCGCTGATATGGGAACTAAATGTTTACCTGTTGAGAAATTTAGATCATGCATGAGAACTTTGAACTTTGATTCGTGTGATTGATGTGCTTGTAAGTGATGTGTGTGCTAGGGTAGTATACTTTGTGTTTGCTGCCTGTTTGATACGTGTGCGAGCTTCGTGAAAAGTGTAGGTGTCGTTAGGCGATGATGAAAGTCCTCCCGTCCCTCAAGGTGTCCGGTATTCGGTGGTGGGCCAAATCGATGGAGAAATGTTAGGATATTTGGCCCAAAACCAAATCCTTATCTCAGGACCAAGGATATCTCGGCCCAAATCCCGACTGGGCTTGGCCCTCTCTCACACTTAAAGGGCAGGATGCTTTTGGACCGTTGGATTTAGGGATTAAATTCCAGCCATCCTTTGTACACCATAAATACTCCTCTCTCACATTTGCCCTAACCGAACTCTCACTTTCCTCTCTCTTGAGCTGCTGCGCCCATCTCTCTGTGAGAAAACCGATCACTCTCTCTCTCTCTCACTAATCTGTTCCCTTCGTGACTTCCCTTGTGAGAGCCGCCGTGAGTGTCGCCGTGAGTGCTGTTGGAGTGCCGCCATAGTGCTGTCGCCACCGTCGTCGAGCTCTAATCGCCGGAGGCGAGTCTCTGTTTGAGACGTGAGCTTAGGTGACGGGGAGACCGGGTGCGTGGCTCGTGTGTGAGGTGCAGCCCGGGGAACGAGCCGAGGAACCGGGGCTGCCGGTCTTGGTTACCACCGAGCCGCGACTTACCGAGGGTGCCGGAAAGAAGGACGATCTGAGCCGGGAGAGACGACTTCGTGTCCCTCTTCTCCAGTCGCCGGACAAAGGGAGTCTTTCGTTCCTTTTTTTTCTTTCATTTCCTTTCCTGAGCATTTTACTTTGTGTAATAGCTCGAGTACTGTTGTTATTAACAACCATTAACTGTGTGTTTGCGTTTAGGTGTAATCGGGAGTGAAACGGGCCCTTTAAGAGAACACGTGAACCAGCCCGGGCCCGAAAGTGAGCGGTCCGTGTGGCCTGTGAACGAGCAGCATAGTCAGTAGCTCGAGAAGGGGCTGCAAGCGGTTAGAAGAGCTCAAGACAAGCTTCCGCTGCCAATGAGTCTATCGGTGGTATCGGGACGGCCACACAACACAAACAACGCGAGAGAGAGAGAGGGATGATGATATCGGGACTGAAGAACAAAATCCCAAAAGCTGCGCGAGAGAGAAGCTGCGGGATTGATCTGGTTATCTCACGAGAGATTTGTGATTGCTGCGGGATTTTCTTCTCACGCCAAGAGGAGTATCAAACATATAAAGAAAAACCTAGGTTAAAGTCTTGACGTGCAAGAAAGAAAATCACACGCATAGGTCTAGGAAAACCGGGTTTGGGCTGGCCGCATGGTTCGGTTGGCTCGCGGGTCGATTCGCGACAATAAATCGACTCACGGGCATGATTTCGGTTCAAACGGACATTCTCGGGCCCAATTTCGGTTCCAACGAAAATTTTCGGGCTCGATAACGAATTCAAACGCACGATAATAAATAACCGAACAATATATATTTTACATATTTTAATACACATTATTCACATTTAATAAAAATAAAATAATTACGAAAAATAATTTGACAATTAAATATTTAGCACTTTAATCACATTTTGGCAATTAATAATATTATGGCATTCAAGAAAAATAAATATAAATATTATCACAAAATAATAATAACAATAATAATAACAATAAAATAATAATAAGATTCTCAAATAATCCACAAATAAATGGGGCATTACATATTTGCAGAATTGAAGCAATGGATTTTCCTCTAAAAAAACATGGTAACAATAATTACAACATCATAGGCCTCCGAGTTTTGTTACAGATTTATACAAAGTACTTATAGCTTAGCTAGCTTATCTAGATATTGGACATTGTACAAACAAACAAATTGAAAAATATTAATATATATCTTGAGAAGTCCAAATATTTGGAAAAAGTCTCATCTGGATTGGTGGATTGCCTGGTGGAGACAGTTCAAAGTTTTGTGAAGGTTGAAAAAGCCCATGAACCAGAATTCGAAATTGTCCTCTGTCACTATCTTCAAATACTTATGTGTTGTTGTTTTTTTGGCACTCTGAGCTTCAATAGCTGTGTCTATTTTTCTGAGTGGAATCATAACCTTGTAATGTACTTTTACAAGCTTCCCAATTGTTGGGGATGAGACTTTGATGGATCTCTCACTGCAAAATGCAATTCTGTTATTGGATATAAATAGTAGTCCTGCTATTGGCCCTGCTGTTGTCCATAAATAACACTGAGAAGCCTTTAAAAGTGTTTCCTCATTATTTTTATCTCTAATGTTGAATTTCTGCTTGAACACTTTATCTACTCCACCAACCTGAAGGATTCTTGCCCCCAAGCTTAATTTTCCTTTCACTGTCTCACTTAACTTGGGACTTAGTTTCACTGCATAACAATATATATTGCCAAAATGTTAGTATGTTTGTATATAAAAATATCCGCTCGAAGTGAATTTTTTTGGTTAACTGGAGTTAATTTTGAAAAAAGTAGTATAATTAGTTGTTATTGAGATTTTTATTTTCTATTGAAATAATATTAAAATAAAATAATTAAAGTTGATTAATTTGATGTAAAAGTATGAGAGAGATGATGCGAAGTGATGGTTACTTGAGAATTATGTGAGTAGATGAATAATAAATTATGTGAGTAGATGAATTATGGGATGTGTAAGAATGATTGGTTTGTAATATTTAATTATATTGTATAAAATTGAGAATAGTGGAGTTGAGTTAAAGTTGAATTAAATTCTGAGTATAAATTGAAATTTTTTTATATACAACTCAAAGACCTTTTAACAAGTTCTTACCATGCTCCCGGATTCCTTTAGAAAAACTATCAACACATTCACCGAGTTTGATCATCTTAGCAATCACAGAATTCACTCCACCTGCATATTGAAACCAAATATCGAAGTTTGAGACTTTTTTCACTAATAATCAGAAAGCTTTAGAAATTGTGGATATATAGCGGGCTTACTTACTGTGTCTAATCTTGGAATAACGTTTTGATGGAGATTGCATAAGTTGATATTGAGCAGGTAAAACTGCTTTTGGGGGGCTTCTAAAGCAAATTTTGTATTCTGATGACATCTCAATAGCATGTGTAATATGCTTGCTGTTTGTCTTCACACTTGTTGATTTGCTGTTTATCTGATCCATTTTACTTGCTTCTTTTTGTTGCATAAAAATGAAGTGAAATGAAATGAAATGAAATGCTGTCAACCACAAATGTTCTGTGTTGGTCTCCAAACTGCTTAGACAAAATGCATATATTTATATGGGAAAAGAAAGGGATGTTTGGGGTTCACTTTTTCAGTTGCATGACTCAGCTTTGGGTCATCAAAAACTTAACATCAGCTTTACAACATCTTTTTTGAATCATTCATCTTTTTTTATATTTGCAACCACCAAGTTGATGGTGGCGCCTTTAGGCACCACAAAGATGTTGCGAATGCGATTATCTACTTACCCTTCTTTTACTTTCCTATATATTGTTAAGAAAAGAGCTTTAGTATTAGAAATTTCGTTTGTAATTTAGTAGTTGGTATATAATTAATATTGTGATAAAAGTTAGGGTGGTGGAAGTTTGTCGAATCATTCAATTGTAATTAGCTCTGTTTTTTACAATTAGTATTTTTTTTAAGTCATCCTGACTGTACGCATGTGTGGCATTAGTACTCTTTTTATTAAAAAATAAAAAATAAAATGTGCTTTCATATTTCCTTTGTCACGAACCTCAACCAACTTCTAATGATGAGAGAAAATATATACTATTTTGTATGCAATTTAAAATGTTTAGATGCCTTTGAGAATGAGAAACGAATTGCATAGGCTGACATGGCCTCAACTTGACTACATTCAATGGCAAAAACTATGAGTTCAATGTATCAAATGTATGCACAATAAAAAATAAAAAAAGAATGGAATTGATCACAAAGCTTGTAATCTTGTGTTGTTGTTTTTTTGTTTAAATTTATTTTGGATATGGTGAAACGAGCTGTTTCAATACATATACTGATTTATTTATTATGTTAACAGATGGTTTCAAGGAAAAATAATATTGAAATATAAAATAAATTGAATTTCATGCAGTGCTTTGCGTAACCTTAAATATTTTGTCATTTGCATTTCTTTATATTAATAAAACTGTTTCTTAGCAGTGGAAGCAAAGTGAAAAGCCATAGTCTTCCCACATGTAAATGTTTAATACCAAAGCTTTATCCCGACGTGTAAAGGCTTTCTATATTTGTGGATAAAACAGTATTTTTGGTCAGCATTGCTAAAGTTATAATTTCCACGTTGAATCTGTTATGTGGGCATGACACTACGTCCATAAGGATATTTGTCTGCCCCACATGATCTCTACCCTTTTTCTCATCTTTTGTTTGAATGACACTACGTCTACTTCGGGATTTGTCAAATGTCATTTGTAAAAGTTTTATATTATTCTCCTGTTTTATATTACGTCTGATTTTGGATTAGGGATGTCAATAAAAGCGTAGGGTCGGATTATCCGTGGTTACCCGCATTTTCGAGTCGAGTAAACTCGAGATGATTGAGTTTTGGGTCGGGTTCGAGTTGAATTATACTACCCGAATCCCGGGTCGGGTGCGGGTATAGTAGGAAAATCCATTACCCGACCTGATTACCCTACCCGTTTACCCGTAACAATTGAATCTTATATATATAACTTATTATAAATATAAAAGTAGTCATGTGTTATCTTTAAAAATTAGATTATCTATTATAATTTTGATTAATGGTTAGATTTTATTTTATTTTTATAATTTTATTATTATTTTATGTTAATTGTACAATAATAAATTAAATACTTAATTTTTAAATGTTATAATATTAACTAGACTATGAGAGATGAATAATTATATCTCATTATTTATTCTAAAAATAATATAATTTTTTTATAGTTTTTTATTGTCAAACTTAAATACTTAATTTTTAAATGTTATAATATTAACTAGACTATGAGAGATGAATAATTATATCTCATCTACGCCGGCTGCGGCAGGTTCCAGCCGCATAGGGATACCAGCACCGGGGAATGGCAGCTAAACCGCGAGCGGTTTGCGGTGTTTTTCCTGTAGCAAACTGGGGCGTCGACAAGCATCTTGTCCTATGCTACGTTTTTCACGTGCGCTTTTGAACGGGGACTACGGGGCCGCCGACTATGACGGGCCGCCGACTATGACGGGCCGCCTATGTTTGATGAAGAGCAACCAACGACTGATGAACTTGTCTGCGACGATGTGGGTCCTTTGAAATTTACTGACCTGCAAATGGCTGATTGGGATTGCACATATATTTTATGCATTAATGGGGTGTTTCAATGAAAATGTTGGTGGGATAAATCACAGACTATCTACGAATTAAACCCTAAGCGCAGCGGAACTAGAAGCGAGGGTTCAAAGCGTACCCTTTTTAAATTTTTCCAGACTCAATGGATCGTTCCCCGTCCAAGTCGGATCATCCTGGACTCACCGTTACCTCACCGGAACCCCACGAACGTGCCCGACTACAGCTGGACCACCCCTGGACCACCTGGTGCGAGCTGGGCCGCTGCTGGTGCGTTCTGGGCTCTTTAGGATGTCCTGGGCCATCTCTCTGTGTGTTGGGCCGCGCTGGAGGTGCACTGGGCTGCGGAGCAACGCCATTGGGCCGTGCGGAGTGGGCTGGACCAAGGCAGGTGAGCGCGGGCCTGGATCGAGTTGGACGCGGGGCAAAAGCTGGGAGGAGATCAAGCTTCGCGGGCTGGACAGCTCGCGCGCCTTCTTCTCTTCCTTTGGCTACCTCCAAACGGGCCTTGCGCGTATTGGGCTGCGCAACCGGTTGGGCTTTGCGCTTCAGGCTTCCTCCCATGCTGGACTGCGCGGCATTGTACAAGGATACTCCTTACGTGTGGGCCGTGGACATAGGCTGCCACATGCTGGGCAGTCTGGACGCCTGGGCTGCATGTCTGACCAACAGGATGGGTTGCGCATGAAATCTGCCAGTCGGACTGTGGTGGCGCGTGGGTCTCCATCACGGCAGCGTCTGGCAGCGGCTGGTCGCCGGAGTCACGCCGGTCGTCCTGGGATGGCCGTCGGTCACTCCCAATGCATCCGATTTGCACAATTATATTTTTTCGTGAAGAACAGACAACACCGCGAATTACAGATAAATTACGGGGTTGAATATATATATATATAGACAAATATATATAGATTGCTCGACAACCTCAGATCTTTTGTTGTATAACCCGACATCTCATCCGATCATCTTGGTGGGTGATAGATCGAAGGTATCTCTACTGGGATTACTTGGAGAAGAAAAAAAGAACACAAGAGAGAGAAAACACAAGAGGTGGCGTGTTTCTAGCGTATCTCACGTGAATGAGGTCTTGCACTCCTAATCCCAAGAGATGTGATGTATTTATAGGTCACAATAGGGATCCTAAGTGTTTGTTGCATTTTTGTTGCATTTTTCGTGTTTATTTTTTCTTTCTTTTCTCTCGTTTTAGGTATTTTTTTCGTTTTTAGTCCATTTCATGTTTTAATATGTGTTTTCGTTCATTTTGAGTCTTTAGATGTTTTTCGTTTGTTTTGGTCTTTTTTGTGTTTTGTCGTCTTTGGTGTGTAGGTCGGGAGCTTCGGACGAACTTTATCTTCAGGAAAAATTGGTTTCGAGAGCATAATTGGATAGATGGGTTCTTTAGCTACACATAAGAAAAAACGGAACTCAATTCCGAGTTCGGACGAGCCCAAACGAAGCCAAAACGTAAAGTAGCGCAGTGCAGCTCGGGTCGCGACCCGCGACCCGCGACCAGCCCCTCGCCCAGCAGCAACGCGTGCCTCGCGACTGTCCATGTCGCGCCTCGCGAAAATGACAGAGACGCCCCGCCCCTGTGACCCTGCTGACTCGCGAGTCGCGACTAGGTCGACCCTGTTTTTATTTTTCTCCGTTTTTACTCGTTTTAGCTCCGTTTTTCGAGCACTATATATCAAAACGATCCTTAGACTCGTGGAAACAAGCCCCAATATTATTTTTTTTCACTTTCTCCTACTCTAAAAACTTGGATTTTGGTCGTTCTTTTGCCCAATTCTCTCTACTTTTCTAGATTAAGTTGTTCATCGGATTTGACTGTCGTTTCTCTATTAATCATAAGTTATTCTTTTCATCTTATTCTTGAATATGAATGCTTGGGTTGAGAAGAATGCTTATGTTGAATTCCATATGAGTAGCTAATTCGTTTCATTAGGGATAGGGGATGATGGTGATGTTTAGAATTTAATTGTGATTATCATGCTTGTTGATCGTTCAATTTATGCGAGTTGTGCTTAACTAGGTTTATAATTATCGTACATTGAATGTTGAATATTGTCGAAGAGTGACACTTCGATTAGCAATTGATTTCCATTTCAATATGATTCGTTCTTTTGTGATGTGTTTAAATCCAACGAACTAGTAGATTAACAATCGTCTAGTATAATCAATCAACTCTTAGAACCGAAAGGGGAGGAGTTGATCGATCTAGGCTCGCATGAAATAGACTTATTCGGAAACGTATTGTCTCTGTGTTGTGTGATTTGCGTGATTTACCGTCTATGATACCCTCTTGTTACGAAGAGTTATTGAGGACTATCGCTAGACGTCAGGTTGTTCAAATCATTTAAACGCATGTTCTTAGGTTGATATTTGCATTGGTTAGAAAATCATCATCCCCGACTCCTTAGCTTCTTATCATCATTTGATCTTCGTCTTAGCTTTTTAATTCGATTTTGTATTGTTTGAATTCTATTTCGTACTTGATAATTAAAAACCACTATCTTGATTAGAGTGTTTAGGATTTAATTTTCTTGTATGTGTTATCAACACCATTCCTAGATTCTGAACCGCCTTCCTCGAGAGATTGATCCGGGGAACGAATCTTTCGATTCGGTACTCGGTAAAAATATATTTTGCTACAACAAAATTGGCGCCGTTGCCGGGGAAGGCAAGTAGGATATTTAGTTTTGGTGTTGATTTTATTTTCTGTGTTTCTCTTTATTTTGTGTTTTATTTGTGTTTTAGTTCTTTCTCTGCATCTTTGTTTTTCTCTTTGTTTTTTCTTTTGTCCTCTTTTTTCTTTCTTTTCGTGGCTACGCATGGTTGTTTTGGTTCTTGTGTGCAGAGATTTGACTGAGGAAGCGCAATGTACCGAAACCGTGTGTTCCCCTTCCCGCACATTCAATCTTGGAACAACGGGCCGAGCTATCACTCCGAGCACTGCAACCAACCATCTTCGTACTCTTATGAGCAGCAATGGAATTTGGCACTGGTTGAGCAGACCTATGAATTTCAGAAGCGATCCTCAGAGCATAATGAAAAGCTCGACCGTATTCTTACCTTTATAGCAGCTCGAGAAGAAGAGGTCGCATTCAACGAGAAATTTGATCTAATCCTCAAACAGATGATGGCCCAATGTAATGCCCCGTTCGATTATTAGATTTTTTTGAATATTTTTATTGGCATAAATATTATTTATTTTATTTAAATGCCAGAGTAATGTTATTTCTTGAATTATATATATGTGTGAGATATATATGTATATATTGTCGGGGTAATTATTTAATGTTCCGGTAGCCGATATTTTCTACCCGTTTTCGGTACCATCGGTTTTTATATTTCTCGACTTCTTAGCAATTATCGAGACCAACTTTTAGCAATATTTTCAGCCCCATTAAGCTTATTCTTTTCCGGCCATTTGTAAATAGTAGAAGCACCCATATAATTATTTATATGGCATCATTTTATTTGATAAATTCAAATAAAATTCCAACCATTTTTGGTATGCCTTTTTGGGTTTATTATCAACTTTTAAGAGCTGAATGTACCATCCATTAGAAATATTTTTCCCGTCATTATGACCTTATTTTATCCGGCCTTGTGGTCAATTAGCACTTGCAAATTTTCTTTTTCTTTAGTACAAATTTTATTTAAAAATCAAATAATTCCTTCAAGCACTTGTGGCATTATTATTGTGAGAATTAGACAGCCTTTGGAGCTGATTAGCATACCTTATCGCACGCTTAATCCACCAAAAATTAAGGAAGGAGTTTGTTTTCTTTCCATCTCTTTAATTCCCTTCCTTAGAGCATCTCCAATGCTATAAGTGTGAAAGACCATTATTTTTAACACATGTCAATTAGTAATTGTAATGTTAATCCACACTGGAATAATGTTAAAAGACTAGAAATTTCAAAGGAACTAGTATCTCCAATGCATCAATTTGATAAGAAGTTATTTGTATAGGTGGACCAATTAAATAATTCATTGATACAAAAAAAAAAATAAAAAATAAAAACAAATATAAAGTAAATTGATGAGTCATCATGTTTAACATGGTGTTAGATAACTATTTGCAGAACCTCATCGATTTTGAAGCAATTATAATCCTCTGTAAATTCAGATCGGGTTGAACTTAGGACGCCGTGATACTTGTCGTCAACGCCGGGCTTGAGCGGGCCCGATCTCTCCTTGGCGTAATCGTACAGCCTCGCAGCGAACATTACCGTGTGGAGGGCCGCGGCCTGCACGAACTCCAGGTACTTGAGACTCTGCTCCTCATCGTCGCCTTTCACCTGCATAGACACAAAATCAATTTAAAATATAATAAAATACATATCACATATTTTCAGATTCAAATAAATTGCAGAGAATTCGTGTTGATTTCATACCAGCAATGAGGGTTGGAATCTGCTTCGGCCATGATCGATTGCGATGAAAAAGAAAAATCGAAAGATTTATGATCGGCCATGATAATATCTACGTGATTGGATTGTTGCCTTTGTTTGCTGGAGAGGATGAGTGAGAATAGGTTGGACAGAATAAAATCCCATGTGATCCTTCTTTCCTAATTAAAGGATAAGTTACTAAAATTTAAATTCTAGTATAATTGAAAATATTTGTAGCTTCTTTAGGTAATTTTAAAAATAAGTATATAAGGGGTGGAAAAGTGTAATATAATTTAAATGTCTTAGTATGGGGTGCAATTTCCTCAAAATTCTAATACTCCCCCTCACTTTGAGTCCTTCATAAGAAGGACAAGCCCATCCTTCATAAGAAGCCCAAGCCCATATACGGAGCTGGGTGCAGGCTGGGTAAACGGGTACGTTCCCACGCTGCCCATATACGGAGCTGGGTGCAGGCTGGGTAAATGGGTACGTTCCCACGCACGTGAAGCGCACCATAACAGGGAAAAGCCCAGATGAAGCCCAAGTGAGGTTTCATCCCAAAACCAATTGGTAGAAAGAGGAGTAGCCCATTAAACTTATAAATCAGGCCTATTTTTCCTATATAAACGATGTGGGACATCTCACAAGTGAATATTCTCATAAAGAAATCCAAAACATTGTTGGTGCTCTAATAGATATGTAGTGTTCTACTAATTCTAAAAATTAATTTTTATGATTTCTACTGCTATAAGTTAGGAAGGCGGTGTGCAAGGCCAATTAAAACTAAGTTTGCTTTTGTTTCTCAAGAAGTATGTTCAAAATTTCATTGTCATCGTTGATGTTGATGCCTATGATTTATTGTATATTGATTTCAGTTAGAATAAAGGGCTTCTTTGTNTTCTTGTCTGCATATGTGTTGGGGGATCATAACTACCAAAGCCGAATTTATCTAGTAAGAACAATCTGCTCTGTGCTTATTTGTGCTTCTCTGATATGTTTGAACAATTGGGTTTCAAAATCTATATGGTGAATCTGGTTAACAATCAGTTGTTAGTTTCGTTAAAAACACAACTTAATTAAGTTGATGGATTTTAACATTTTGTGTCGTATAAGTCATAGTTATGAGGATAGATTTGCCCTGAGAGCTAGAGTCGTTGATACAAGTGAAAAAGTTCCCCAGAGTTAGCATTCCATTTTATATTGGTAATATTTGCAGAATTGAAGTCCTCTAAAACAACATGGTAACAATAATTACAACATCATAGGCCTCCGAGTTTTGTTACAGATTTATACAAAGTACATATAGTTTAGCTAGCTTATCTATATATTTGACATTGGACAAAACAAAACAAATTGAAAATATAAATATATATCTTGAGAAGTCTAAAAAATTCGAGAAAGTCTCATCTGGATTGATGGATTGCCTGGTGGAGACAGTTCAAAGTTTTGTGAAGGTTGAAAAAGCCCATGAACCAGAATTCGAAATTGTCCTCTGTCACTATCTTCAAATACTTATGTGTTGTTGTTTTTTTGGCACTCTGAGCTTCAATAGCTGTGTCTATATTTCTGAGTGGAATCATAACCTTGTAATGTACTTTTACAAGCTTCCCAATTGTTGGGGATGAGACTTTGATGGATCTCTCACTGCAAAATGCAATTCTGTTATTGGATATAAATAGTAGTCCTGCTATTGGCCCTGCTGTTGTCCATAAATAACACTGAGAAGCCTTTAAAAGTGTTTCCTCATTATTTTTATCTCTAATGTTGAATTTCTGCTTGAACACTTTATCTACTCCACCAACCTGAAGGATTCTTGCCCCCAAGCTTAATTTTCCTTTCACTGTCTCACTTAACTTGGGACTTAGTTTCACTGCATAACAATATATATTGCCAAAATGTTAGCATGTTTGTATATAAAAATATCCGCTCAAAGTGAATTTTTTTGGTTAACTGGAGTTAATTTTGAAAAAAGTAGTATAATTAGTTGTTATTGAGATTTTTATTTTCTATTGAAATAATATTAAAATAAAATAATTAAAATTGATTAATTTGATGTAAAAGTATGAGAGAGATGATGCGAAGTGATGGTTACTTGAGAATTATGTGAGTAGATGAATTATGGGATGTGTAAGAATGATTGGTTTGTAATATTTAATTATATTGTATAAAATTGAGAATAGTGAAGTTGAGTTAAAATTGAGTTAGATTTTGAGTATGAATTGAGATTTTTTAAATACAACTCAAAAACCTTTTAACAAATTCTTACCATGCTCCCGGATTCCTTTAGAAAAACTATCAACGCATTCACCGAGTTTGATCATCTTAGCAATCACAGAATTCACTCCACCTGCATTCAAACCAAAAATATCAAAGTTTGACACTATTTTCATTAATCAGAAAGCTTTTTTCGGATAGTGGGCTTACTGTGTCTAATCTTGGAATAACGTTTTGATGGAGATTGCATAAGTTGATATTGAGCAGCTTGGCCTGGTAAAACTGCTTTTGGAGAGCTTCTAAAGCAAATTTTATATTCTGATGACATCTCAATAGCATGTGTAATATGCTTGCTGTTCGTCTTCACACTTGTTGATTTGCTGCTTATCTTATCCATTTTACTTGCTTCTTTTTGTTGCATAAAAATGAAGTGAAATGAAATGAAATGCTGTCAACCACAAATGTTCTGTGTTGGTCTCCAAACTGCTTAGACAAATGCATATATTTATATGGGAAAAGAAAGGGATGTTTGGGGTTCACTTTTTCAGTTGCATGACTCAGCTTTGGGTCATAAAAAACTTAACATCAGCTTTACAACATCTTTTTTGAATCATTCATCTTTTTTATATTTGCAACCACAAAGTTGATGGTTTTATCATAATCTAAAGATTATCTACTTACCCTTCTTTGACACTTATTATATGTTGTTAAGATAAGAGCTTTAGTATTAGAAATTTCGTTTGTAATTTAGTAGTTGGTATATATTTAATATTGTGATAAAAAGTTAGGGTGGTCCGGTGGTGGATGGTTTGCAAATCATTCAATTGTAATTTGCTCTGTTTTTCACAATCAATTTTTTTTTTTTTAAGTCATCCTGACTGTATATGCATGTGTGGCATTACTCTTTATTTTTATTTTTTATATTCATTGTGCTTTCATATTTCCTTTGTGACGACTGACGAACCGCAACCAACTTCCGATGATGAGAGAAAATATATACTATTTTGTATGCAATTTAAAATGTTTAGATGCCNTGTTTATATTTATGGTGAAACGAGTTGGTTCAATACATATACTGATTTATTATGTTAACAGATATGGTTTCAAGGAAAAATAATATTAAAATGTAAAATAAATTGAATTTCATGCAGTGCTTTGTGTAACCTTAAATATTTTGTCATTTGCATTTCTTTATATTAATAAAACTGTTTCTTAGCAGTAGAAGCAAAGTGAAAAGCCATAGTCTTCCCACATGTAAATGTTTAGTACTAAAGCTTTATCCCAACGTGTAAAGGCTTTCTATATTTGTGTATAAAACATTATTTTTGGTCAGCATTGCTAAAGTTATGATTTCCACGTTGAATCTGTTATGTGGGCATGACACTACGTCTATAAGTATATTTATCTGCCCCACATGATCTCTACCCTTTTTCTCATCTTTAGTTTGAATGACTACTTTTGGAGTTTTGTCAAATGTCATTTGTTAAAGTTATATATTACTAGTTTCAACTCGTGCATTTGCACGGAAAGCAATATAATAAAGGAGAAGGTCATCAAAATACAAAAAGTCGGAGTTGTGCAATACAGTGACTGGAAAATGCAGTAGCGTGGATGGATCTAGGCGGAGTTGTGGCGGTGCCTGAGCTACTCTGGTTTAGAAGTCGGTCGGACAAAGAGGCCGGCGAAATCAAGAAGAGGATCAGTCTGCATGTTCTCTCTCTCTCTCTCTATGTGTGTGTGTGTGTGTGGGAGTATCTCATGATTTTGTTCTTTTGTAGGCCTACTGATACAGAGGCGCGAATATTGAAAATAANATTGGTGTTGGGAATTGAATAATGTCTAAATTACTCTTAATGAGTTGGTTGGCGCCCGGCTCTTCGGCTTTTAGATGACGTGGTTGGGCTGCTTTACTCCGATTGCCATCTAGCGGTGGTCGGAGCCAAGGTTGGCCCTCTCTTTTCCCTTTTCTCATGTTTCCCCTAGTGTTGGGGGTAGGTCCCTCTCGGTGGTGGGGGTCGCAGCTCCGATGGGCGTGGCGGCTTGAGTTGTCAGTGGTTGATGAGGGGGCTGGATTTTAGGGCTAAAGTGGTGCTCGACTCTCCCCTGGTTTTCCTGTCACCCTGGAGTTGAGCGATGGGCTCCGCTGGAGATGTGGGTCGTTGGGTCCAGGGGTTTGTCGACCTCCGGCTGCTGAGTAGTGTAGGGTTCGTGTTTTGGGGCTAATTTCTGTTGTATCGAAGGTTGCCTACCTGTTAGAGGCTTGGGGTATGGGGGTTGGGACTTGTTAGGCGTTTTACTGCAGTTTCAGATTTGACGTCGTGGACCGAGTCTTTGTCCTTGGAGGTGGTAGCACTCGTTGGTTGGTGGCGTGGTTACCTGTGGTGTTGTTTGTCGATTGTCGATGAGGGCTTTAGTTTAGTTATTTATTAGTTTTGTTGTGTGTGCATGTGTCTTTCGTATTATTATTATTCTCTTTGAGAGTGTGTATGTATGTCGTTTTATTATTATCCTTTATAGTAGTGTGTATTCTCCTTCTTGGGAGTGTATTCACCACATGTGGGAACTTTTTATTTTCTTTAGTATTGTGTTGTGCTATTTAGGCCACCTCGAGTAGACATCCTATTTCGACTATTTAGCTGTTTATAATTACGTGTTTGCGTTAATAAATCTATCGTTTTAAACAAAAAAGTGTAAAAAAACTGATTTTTTCTACCATTTTAGATTTATCAGATTTGATGGTGGTTACGATTTATTATTAATTCATTCACCAAGCACCATTCTCATTTAAACTCATTCATATATATATATATATATATATATATAATAGAAAAAATCATTCGTCTACCTGTTAATGGATCTACCGAAAATATTTGCTAGCACTAAAAAATAAGAAAAATAATGGCAAGGAATATTATCAATAAGGGGAGCATATAGCTTTAAAAATGAGCTTCCATTGAACAAAGGTACATTACAAATCTGCACCACAAAGGTCTTACACCGAGACTTGATAACCCAGGCCCAGGCCCAGGCCCTACTAATTATCTTGACTACCCACAAGGAGAAAAATGTGTATAAACTCAGAATACAACACGACTTCGCCTATACACATACATACGGGATGAAGTTTTTATCCTAAGCTTATTCCAAATTAGACACGAAAATAATGTTCGATACATCCACAAAAAAACCCTGTTCAGTTTCGAAATCCTCACCTGGAGTGCGGCACAGGGTACGTGATCGGGCCCATAGTCAAGGGAGCGCCTGGGACAACTGGCCCATACCCAATGGGCTGGGGGAGGTTGACGGGCGTGCCAACTGCAGAGACCCCAATGGGCTGCCCAATAGCTGGGGCTGGGGCTGGAGGCTTGTTGGGCTTGGTGCCACTGGGCTGGCCCGTAATTGGGCCCCCCTGGCCCACCGACACCTCACCACTGCTCACATTGGTGATGTCATGGATGCTCGACCGCCTGCGATCCTTGTTCATAGAGTTGAGACGAATGAAGTATTTCTGGGCATGACTCGCCACTTGGGTTGGGGTTCGTGTCACCACAAAGTTGCGCGAAATGCTCCGCCAATCGCCTTTCCCGTATTTGTCCAGCCCCAGAAGGAACAACCTATTCAAAATTCACAATCATTTTATTTTCTAAAAATAATAAAAACATATGTAAAAGGAGGCATCAGAATTTCAAGTTACTACTACAAGCTTGTTTTATTTCTAGTTTTCCGCTGAATGTTGGTTTAGCTTTTCGGCTTGCTGTCTAACTGATTTTGAAATACTGATTCTTGATTATCCAAGTGGCCACAATAAAAGATTTCTTCAACTTCTTCACTCACAAAACAAACTAATAATAAATGTACATAAATCATCATCAATAATATAGTAGTCACAACTCATCAGTCTTATTGGTGCCTAGTGCCTACCTTTCTTCAGTTCTTCAATCATACAAGCAAAAACTAATAATAAAAGTAGATAAATCATCATCAATAATATGCAGTCTATTTGTCATAACTCGTCAGTCTTATTGGTGCCTACTCTACCCATTTTCAAGTCTTGTGGTACTTAGTTTTCTTTTTATTTTTCTTTTATTGCGCTTCCGTTGACTTCCTTGCTTTCAATTAAGTTTGAATGCTTGATTTAGTTTAATTTAACCAACCAACTTCGCGAATAGAGTGTTTACATTTTATTTTCGTTTTTCGTGATGATCATTGCTTGAATTTAATTTCGAACAGTGCGAGGAAACACAACCCGAGGTCGGAATCTTTCCGTACTCGACTAAAGTAAAACAACTGATCTACAAATCCTTCCACCTCAAATGGAAGGTCCTGAAAGCTCCTCAATCTCTATACGAATGGTCTCGGAAATTCTAGAATGTTCAAGAATGAGGGTCTTTCTCTAAAACTCTAGCCCATCTATTATACACAAGACCCTGCCACAAGTATCTACATAGGTCCACAAGGTATCACATGACCTTTATTAATCCTTTAACTTCCTTCAATTGCTATACTTGAGTCAGAGTTACTACTATTGTCAAAGTTTATTCATTTTCGCTTGTGAGGCCCAATGTTAGCCATTAAACACAGAACAAAATGTGTGACTTAGATTTAATATTTTTTAAATATTAAATTGACAGTAAACTAAATATGCAGTGCGTATGAAATAAATGTGCACTCGAACATGCATGTACTCGATAAGAACTAAATATGCATACAAAATTAAATATGCATTTTTCATAAACTAAATGTGCAACGGTGATATGCAATAGATATCAACTAAGTATGCATTATTCATGAACTAAATATACATTATGTATAAGATAAATGCAATTGACAGCAATATCTTAAATCCTTACTGCAGTTATTTGTCTTTATGTGCAGTTATTGTCTTTATGTTCTAAAGTAAGTATGCATTATACATGAATTAAAAATGCATTTTTTTTAACTAAACTGCATTGTTAATGAACAAAATATGCACTGTCTATTATCTATATTATTATGTATGAACTAAATATGCATAATAAATAAACTAAATGATGTAGGAAGCGTACGAGTGGGAAAGATAAACGAGATACTCTCTCGATAACTCACAATCAATTCATATTCTTATTCATAATCAACTACTCGTCACACAGCAGAAGAATTCTTTAAATAAATCCCACAAACTAAACCTAGCTTATTCACTAAGCTACTATTAATTATTAAATAATAATAATAATAATAATAATAATAATATACTTATATTTATTCTGCATCATTCTCCCTCGGTTGAGCAGGATTCGCCCTCGAATCCGACCAGTTCCCGTTGGAGACGTCCTAAAGACAAGAATAGCCCGAACGTTTCCCCCGATCGAACACGAAGGTTGAAAGTCGTCCAACAACCCCGAAGGTAAATCTAATCTTGGGCAAGGATTGATCTGTTGCAAAGGCACATGTACACGCCTCCATACGCATAACCCACAAAAGACACAACGGAAGTAACGCCAAACATACCACAATGTTCGCCACGCTCAAATCTATAACTACGACCAAACATCCCGGTGTTAGGAGACTTCGGGAACAACAATCGAAAAATGGCCCACCATTTATGGAGTCTCGACCTCGGCTCCCAAAAACCATCTTTGGCCAAAATATCCAAAAAATCGGGTGTGAATGACGGCTGCCCATTCGAAGACTCAACCATTGCGACGTCCCACGCAGAGCCCATACTGCGGCAAAAATATGTCTTCGTCATCGGAGGCTCCTCATCAAAAATTGGTGGATCGTCGTATAATGGCCCGTCAACGTGCTCCTCGTCAAATTCGGGGATATCAGTGCGAAATGAGCCCACCCATTGACCAAATTCGCAACCAAAATCCCCAAGCATAGGCCCAAATTCTGCAGCTACTTCACAGGCCCTAAAAAGGCTTTCGAACTGCTTCTTCTCAGGCCCAAAATTAATATCAAATTCGCCTCCTTCACAAGCCCTTTGTATCTGTATCCTACCTATGTCGAATCCCAAAAATGTAGCACCTCTGAATCCAGCCTGGTTCTCGCTGCCTCGCCGCGCATCTCGACCGCCGTCACCTACAGCACTGCGCCACCGGTCGCGAAAACCTATCGCATTCTGCCTCCAATCGCGCTCGCCGGCCGTGGCAAAACCCTCAGCGTCCCAGCGCGGCTCGCGGCTAAGGGAGCCGCCGCCGTCGACAGCGATTCGATGACCCTCCTGCGCCACCGTCGCGCGCCCCCCTCACCTTCTATAGCCCGACAGGAATCACCATTAAGGGCTCTGCGTGACCCTCTGCCTACAGCAGTTCGCCGAAAATAGCCGACTAGGGTTATGCGATTGGGCGAAAATTGGTAATGAAAACCCTCCTCAGGCCCTCGTTGGATGCGAAATCGGACCGCACCTCGAGTGTCCTCGTCGTCGCGGTCGCCGCCATGTACGAAACTACCTCCAGTCCGCCGCTTCTGGCGAACTCGGGGCTGACCAGGGGTTTCTTGTCCTCGCCATGGTGGTCGATCTGTCAACTGGATAGCCGACCGGGTAAAGTCGCCATCCGTGATGCCGTTCAGAGGTGGCGGGGACCGCTGCCATGGCGCCCCGACATGGCTGCGTCCCCCACAGCATCCTCTGTCTTCCCCGCGAAAGTCACGGCCCACAGCCCCATCGCGGTTCGTTTGCAATTCCGAAACAACCATGTTGTTAAGCGTCAAATGCAAATCCTCGATCCCAGCGAAAGATCGGCAAACTAATCCGTGAAACGCATGTTCAATTGTTCAAATCGGTAGTCGATCTGTTGAAACCGATCGTTGAAGGTTGCGTCACGTCGTTCGTCTGCGGCATCTTGTTGTACCGGCGACATCGCGAATCGTACTGACTGATGACTGCTGATACCAACTGATGTAGGGAAGCATACGAGTGGGAAAGATAAACGAGATATTCTCTCGATAACTCACAATCAATTCATATTCTTATTCATAATCAACTACTCGTCACACAGCAGAAGAATTCTTTAAATAAACCCCACAAACTAAACCTAGCTTTTTCACTAAGCTACTACTAATTATTAAATAATAATAATAATAATAATAATAATAATAATAATAATAATAATAATAATAATAATAATAATAATAATAATATACTTATATTTATGCTGCATCAACTGAAGTACGGAAGCGTACGAGTGGGAAAGATAAACGAGATACTCTCTCGATAACTCATAATCAATTCATATTTTTATTCATAATCAACTACTCGTCAACTACTCGTCACACAGCAGAAGAATTCTTTAAATAAACCCCACAAACTAAACATAGCTTATTCACTAAACTACTACTAATTATTAAATAATAATAATAATAATAATAATAATAATAATAATAATAATACTTATATTTATTCTGCATCACTAAATATGCATTACTTATATAATAAAAAACAAGAGCCAGAGTGACTGCAATAACTCATAAATTTTTGAAATTGCAACTAAATACGCAAAATTTGTCTAATTTCCAAACACAAGTTCCCGGCCTCCAAATTCTGGTTTTCAGCCCAATCCTCCACCAATTCCATCTTCCTCCTCCTACTACTCATAGTCGCCACCGGCCTCAACAACAACAGTCCGTACCAAGAACCCGAGACGATGCTCGAAACCCTCATACGCGACACTTACGCACTTTCCACCAACGCCATCACTACCTTCGACCTCAAATTTCAGCTCCTCACCACCATCACCAACGCACCTCCATCGGAGAGTCGGCTTCACCGTTCACTCTGACCGACGAGCTCCTCTATGCACTCAACATGGCCACCGACACTAACGTCTATGTCAGCACCCTGAAATACCACGTCATCCCAAACCGACGCCACACATTTTTCTACCTCCAAAACCTGACTTCCTCCTTCCTCGAAACCCTACAGCCCAACTACTCTGCCCTGATGCAGAAAACCCTCGACCCGCGGCGGTCGCGGTGGACAACGCCACAACTGTCGACATCATGGTGGACAGGGTTCGGGTCACCAACCCGGATCTGCTTTTAGGGAGATTTTTTTCGTCGGCCGCCGGTCAATTTATTTATTTATTATATACTTAATTTAAATATAATATTATTAATTTATTATATAATTAGTAAAAATCCCAATTAATTAGTATGAGTCATTGATCTACACAAAAATCAATGGCTAGAATTGGCCTCACATCCTCATCCTCATTTTAAGAAAGGGTCCTATTAGAGCCACCCCTATATATATACATATATGAGCACATTTTATGAATCAAGACGTGACTCCTAAGCCAATAATATCAATATAGTTAAGTTTATTTTTTGTGTAAATAAATTTCACCACCGCAAGTGTCAATGTTTGACACTTTGATGCCAAATATGAAGAGGTCGGTACCAAATATATTTTATTTCATCGATTATTTTTGCCTATTTAATAACAACACGAGGGATTCCCTATCTATATATGCACATAATACCATAGAGTTTCACTTCTTGGGTATGGTTTGGCAAAATGATGGTAAAACGAGGGGCTCCCTGTTCGTGGATGTCATGTGTTCGAAAAGATTTAGAAACTCTTCACCTCAAACGAAACATACTAGGACTTACCTCGGGTTTTCTTAATTGGTTTTTATCAGTATAGAAAATTCCTATAATAGAGTGGTCTAGAAAGTGCTACAATGTTCAAGACGTGAGGTGTTCTCTAGATCACTCTTCATAAATCTAGCCCCATCTATTTTACAAGATTCTAGGCCTATCTTAGTATGTACAAGACTCTTCCACAAGTATCTACACTGTTCTGGAATTTCCCAGATAATTCTAATTTTGAAAGCAAAAATCAATCTCCATCAACTGCAAGACACTTGGCCAAATTCTGGTAAGTGTTGCAAACTGCAGTTAAAAATGTATGGGGCACTGAACTTAGCAGGGATAAGATGAAAATATAGGCGTATAACAGAATCTGCACATGCCCACAGACTTTCAAGTGCAGTAGCAAAGCACAATAGAGATTGTCTAAAACAAAATTGTTTAAAAACTTTAACAACTATTCTAAGAGTTTCATTCACACAAAAACCTCAATGTCTAGCCTAATTATAAACACAGCCTCCAATAATGAACTCCCACTCAAAAGTCAATCGAAAAGCTAATTTTTAACCCAAAAAATAATAATAATAAATAATAATAATAGCCATCTACCAACAGGACTAGCAGAAGTTCAATACTTTTGAGGCTTTAGACAGAGACAATAATTGACATGGAAAGGTGATATCATGGGTATCATTAAATTAATTAATTAATTAATCAACATTAACTGCCTAAAACCAATTAATTAATCAATAGTTTCATAAAATATCAGATACATGGCCCCCCTAATCCAGATTAGTAAATATTATAATGAATGAAGAAGAAAACTTTGTTTTCACCTGTGTTCATCCTCGGTCCACGCAATCCCCTTACGCCGCTCTTGATCCGACCTCGAGGCCTTGCTCGACTGTCCAAAACTGCCTGTTGCCACCTCATCACCGGTTGAACCATCCGAGGAAGTATTGTAACACGGGACTTGCACGAAACCCGATTCTATCCGGCTGACATCATCGACTAGGAGCTCATAGTGCTCCTTAATCTCCTCCACCGATTTCCCACAAACCTCCTCTGCAATTTTCTCCCATCTATCAGCCGAGGCTTCTGGATAAGTAGCTATTGCTTTTTCGAATTGCTTGTCTTGCTCTCTACTCCACACAGAGCTACTAGATTCATCGGCCGCCATCTGTTCTTTGTGCTAAATACAGAAGAAGCAGATAAAATCTCCTATGAGTGAAAATATAAAAAAGAGAAATAAGTTTGACCCGGTATTCTTGAGAATTGGGGATTTAGAGCAGAGAGATTCTACAGATGGCAGAGTAAAATAGTTAAACCCAGGTAGTAGCAGCAATAAATATCACCTAAGAAACAGATGAGCAAAATTTTAATTCAGATTTTTTGTCTCACAATTCAAGAGTGGGCCTTCTTGTGAAAAAATGCACACAGGTGAAACAGGTTTTTGGTTAAACCGTGTGAAATTACCCAAAAAATATCAACAAATGGCACCAGAGTGAAACTCAAGTGAAAGCAAAAGGACAGAGAAATGAGGGGATGTGAAAAAGACCACAAGAATAGGTAGCAATTACCAAGATAAGAAGAAGACAAGCTAAAGAAAGTATAATACGGAAAATAACACTGTTCAAATGGCCACGCCAACATCTCATACTCATCCCTACAGCTTTTCCCAAAACCCAAAAGCCCTTATTTTGCTATCGCCAGTTTTCACCACCACAGAGCCCACACAACAAATTATACCCAACTTTTTACAGTCCCGCTGCTTTTATCCTATTTTGTTCGTTTGTGCCCAGTGAAAATTCCAAAACGAAAAAAAAAGAAAGAAAAAAAAAACACTTCACCACAAAATCTAACTTTTCCAGAAGGAGTGGCTTTTGCAGAACATGTAAAGGCACGACCTTTCTTCTACAGGTGAGGGCAATCAGTGAAAAAAGGTGCAAAGTGAAAAGGGAAAAATCTCCAGATACTAATTCCTTTTAACCATGGATTGAATTAACAAAGCTAGTAAACTAACACCAAACTGTACGATTCGTGTTGATTTAAACAAAAAATGTAATTATAAAAAAGGGTACACAAATAGAAAACCGCAAACCATGGGATTCCTAATTGTCACCACCATTCCAAATTACACACCAAGAAAGTGACATGAGGAAGCGTACAAAACTTTGATACGAAACGCAGTTGAACTTTCCACCAACATTTTTTTTTACCTAAAACAGTAGTTAATGAGTTTTGACAGACTGAAGAGTCCACGGAGAACTTAGGGGCGCTTGTTTATGAAATATTTCATTCAAAATGAGTTATTTTGGTTAACTAGAGTTAATTTTAAAAAAAAATAATATGTGTTAGTGGAATTTTAAGAATGTATTAAAATAATATTTAAAATAAAATGATTAAAATTAATTTGATGTAAAAGTAGGAGATAAATGATTGGAAATTATTAGAAATGATAGGTAGTTAAAAATATGTGAGTGGATGAATAGTGAATTAAAGTTGATGTGATGTGTAAGGATGATTGGTTTGTATTATTTAATTAAATGAATAATATTAAAGATAATGGGGTTAAGTTAAAGTTGAGTTAGATTTTGAGTATGAATTGGATTGAAAATGAATTAATTTGTAAACAAGCATGCCCTTAGCACATGACTCAATCGAATATGAAGCAGTAAAAATATGATTGTGTGTGATTTAGGGGGTAAAATACACAGGACTCCCTGTGTCATAGAAAATCTGCGTGTTTTCTCCTGATCTTGATATTTTAAAAATTGTATCAGATCCGCTTGTATTAACTAACTGTTGCACGATTCCCGTGTTTTCTCCTGATCTTGATATTTTAAAAATTGTATCAGATCCGCTTGTATTAACTAACTGTTGCACGATTCCCTCAGATCCGCTTATTTTAAAAATTGTATTAGATCCGCTTGTATTAACTAACTGTTGCACGATTCCCTCAGATCCGCTTATTTTAAAAATTGTATCAGATCCGCTTGTATTAACTAACTGTTGCACGATTCCCTCAGATCCGCTTGTATTAATTAAAATAATATTTAAAAATTTATTTTAAAACTAAAATTTACTATTTTGCCCCTACTTTTCTACTCATTATTATGCAAAAATTGCTACTCCTGAGATTCGATCTTGGGCCAAAACTTCAATGGACAAGGCTTCCACCACTATACCACCATTATTCTTTGGTAAATATATAACACACATTTATTTAAAACTACATAACACAAGAAAACTAATCAAACAAAAATTAAAAAAATAAAACAATCACAAGATAAAGAAACAACAGAAAATATAATTAAAATAAAATATAATAAAAATAAAATATGAAAATTAAAAATAATTAATTAATATATTACTATTTAATATAAAAATAAAATAATAATTTAATTTTAATAAATTAATAAATATAACTATAAAATAAATTTTGATATGAATTTTAAATATACGTTTTTATGAATTGAGGTAATATAATATATATAAATAAAATTAAACTAAATTAAATTAAGTGAAATTAAATTTATTTATAATAAAATAAAATGATAATTCTATATATAATATATTATTAAAGTAGTAATTTGTAAATAAAATATTTTAATCTATAATTATATATGTTTTGTATATATGTATTTTATATAATTTTTATATTATTTTATATTTTTTAAATGTTCGATAAATATATAATTTTTATTTTTTTCAATAAAATTATTAATTTTGAATTTGTTATAAATAATTTAAGTACTATTATTTATTCTGTTTATTTATTTTAAATTTTTGGTAAATATATAATAAATAAAAAATAATATTAATAATTTAAAAAAAATTAATTAAAGTATCAAGTATCCTTTATTATGAGCTTTAAATATTATAAATAAGTGTATATTATTTTAGTTATTTTTAAATATGAATAAATATAATCCTTTATAAAAATTTTAACCTTATTTGTAATTTAGAATCTTTTTATTTAATTATTGTATTATTTATAATTTTTGAATAAATTCACATAATTATTATATCATTTATATCTAGAATCTAACTTATTCATTTAATAAAATATTTATAATTTAGAATATAATTACTTAAATATACATATTATAATGATAATTATAAATTATAAGTAATATAATACTTCAATATTTATATTTTGTAATAATTGAGTAAATAGATTCTAATATATTATTAATAATTTAGAATCTATTTATTCAATTATTATAAAATATATATACTGAATTATAATATTACTTATAATTTATATCCATCATTATATTATTTATAATTTAGATAATTTTATTTAATTATTATATTATTTATAATCTTGAATTTGTTTATTAAATTATTACAAAATCTATTTATTTATATATTATATTATTCTAAAATTTATAATATATTTTATTAATTATTATATAATTTATAATATAGAACATTTATAATTTATAATATATTTATTTAATTATTACATATTAGTAATTTACAATAGATTTAATCAATTATTATATTTTGTACTCTAGAATATATTTATTTAATTATTATATATTAGTAATTTATAATCTACTTACTTAATTATTATATTATTTATAATTTATAAATTATTTTCTTAATTATTTTATCATTTATAGTTTAGAATATAGAATCTATTTATTCATTCACTATATTATTTATAATTTAGAGTATGTTTATTTAACCATTACATTATTTATATACAGAATCTATATACCAAATTATTATATTAGTTATTATATTATTTGTAATTTAAAATCTTTTTACTTAATTATTATATTATTTATAATTAAAAAATATTTAATTATAATATTATTTATATCTAAATATTTAATTATATTATTTATAATTTATAATCTATATACTAATTTAGAATCTATATTCTTAATTATTATATTATTTATAAATTAGAATCCATATACTTAATTATTATATTAGTTCCGCTATATATTATGATATAAATAAACAAAGTCACATTAATAAGAAAACACCAAGTAGCCTAGTTGGTGAAGGTGGCTTTTTATAACCCAAAGGTAGTGGGTTCAATCCCCACCTTTGGGATTTTATTTTTAAGTCATCATATATGATAATAAGGGTATAATGGTAAATTCAAGGATAAAGTAAAGGTATAATAGTAATTTCAGCTAAAAGTAACGCCGTCAGCATTAAAAGTCATGCCGTTAACTTACAAGGGAGAGTGTGCATTGAAACATTAAATACAGGGGGGTTTGACGCAATTTTTGAAATACCAGGGAAAAATGCGCAGATTTCATATAATACAGGGGGATTTAGTGCAATAAACCCTTTTAATTTTTAAGTCTATATATTGACAGCAAGGGTATAAGCGTACTTCATTCATAAAGCAAGGGTATAATCGTAAATTGAACGAAAAAGTAACGCCATCAACATTAAAGTAACGGCGTTAACATAAAATGGCGAGTATGTATGTAAACATTAAATACAAGGGGGTTTGACGCAATTTTTGAAATAGTAGGGGAAAACGAGCAGATTTAATATAATACAGGGGGATTTGGTGCAATAAACCCGTGATTTATGTATGTACTACTACAACACACCTTGTGTTACACGGGTCCTTATTAAAAAATTTATTTTTAAATTTTTAAATTAATGAGAAAAAGTGTTTTAAAATTTAAATACTTTTTCACAAAAAATATATATTATTATATATTTTAATGACACTTGTTACTTGTACGACTTACATATGTTATATTATAATAATTTTTCTAATTTATATCATATAACTACTTGAAAAACGACTTACATATATTGTATTATAATAATTTTTATAACTTATATCATATAACTACTTGAAACATAAATATATTAATTGATAAATAATTTTATTTTTTTAATTAATATGGACAAATAATTTTATTATTGTTATACGGATAAATATAATTTATTTATTTTATACATACAATATGGATGTCAAATCGAAGCTCATTAAGTGATGGTTAATTTGATACATTTACAATTCATTGGTTATAAGAAAAAATGATACAAAAATGCAATTAATACATGTAACATGACCATAGATAATGATGAACATATTTATGGATAATCCAAACCTAATTATTTTTATTCGACGTAAATTATAATCTATCCAAGTCATAATGAAGCATATAATTTTGCCACATAGGATCCCGAAACATATGAGCATGCTACTTAGACTCAGCACATTTACGAATTATATATAAAACGATATCCTGAAAGCTAACTTGTGAAAGCTTGCCAAAAATTTTATTTATTTCTTAGTCTATCCTTTTCTCCTTTCAGCACATTCACGAATTATATATATAGGGATTGGTTCCAATGCATCCACTTATTTAAAGTGAGGACATGAGACTCATTTTTAGCCACAAGATTTGGTACATCATGTGTGGCCAAGATTTGCTCTTTTATTTTTATTATTTTAATTATTATTTTGACCCGTTGACTCCGACGTTGACCGTTGACTTTCGGTGTTGACCGTTGACAACTAACCTTCCAACTAGGTTAGTTCTATGTAGTTGCTAGGCTAGTTCTCTGTAATTGCTAGGTTAGTTGTCAGTAGTTGCTAGGTTAGTTGTCTGTAGTTGCTAGGTTAGTTCTCTCTAGTTGTTAGATTTTTTTTTAAACAAACAACGCCCCGGAAAGACGGGGGATTGGGCTGGATCCCAACCTGTGCATAGATCTGGACCCTAAAACGGGGGCCCAAAATATCAACAGTCTACAGTCTACAGAGTCTCACAAGCAAAACAATAAATAAATAACAATACAAAGTCTGTCTTCGGGCTAACAGGGGCCCAGAATAAACCGATCGAACTAAAATTTTCAGTTTTCGAATATCTTTTCTACATTAAAAATTTCGGTTCGATATCGACATTCATTTTTTTTTCAAAACAACATAATAGTATAATATTTTTTTATATTTTTGATATAAAATATAATATTTACTTTCAACAAACAAAAGATATATAAGATATTAAATACAAATATCTAAATACTGATTTTATTTTTATAACGTAAATAATAAATTATTTTGAGTATTTATGATAATTTGGTTAACTGATAGTATAAACAATGCACAATTGTGTTGTACAATTGCACATAAATGACTGACATATTGCACAATAGTCGACTTCATTTTGAGTATTTATGGCAATTTGATTATCTGATCGAATAAACCATGCACAATGGTGTTACACACATTGCACATTAATGACTGACATATTGCACAGAAGACTACCTAAATAAACTAATCGATACTGAATTTTATATTTCGTTATTTAATCGATCCGGAATTTTATATTTCGGTGCGGCTATTGTTTTCACTTTTAAAATTTTTGATTATTTTTTGTTTGGTTCCAAATTTTATTTTTTATATTCTTATATACATATAATAATTATTTTGAGCAATTATATATTTAAATTATTAAACAAATAAATTAAAATATAAAATATATTTTTATTAAATTTACACAATTTACTTTGATCATTTAGGTTAAATCGATTAGCCGACCAAATGAACCTAGTAGTTATGTTCGATCTTAATTCGATTTTGGATAACAGTTCGGTCGGTTCATATTTTCCAAATGTTCGACTGGATTATTTCAGTTTTAACGTTCTGGTCGGTCAGTCCGACTGGTTAACCGATGGAATAAACTGATTATATCGGTTCATATTTAGTTTGGTCCGGTGCAAATCATAAAAAATGAATGCACTGTGAGTGCACAATAATGATAGAAGAGTTGCATATTAATGACTACCAAATTGCACAATAGCGCTCAAAACCGAAAGATTTAAATCTTGTTATTTGAAATTTTATATTTCAGTTCGATTAATTTTATTTATTTTTAAAAATCATGTTTAAGTTAGTTCGGTGGCGACTTTATTTTTTAAAATAACTTAAACAACAAAATTATATGAAAATAATTTTATTATTTTATATAATTATATATATGAAGATTGCACATTAGTGCTATACAATTGCACTTTACTGACTATTTGCTTGGACACTAATATATACTAGGTTGCACATTATTAGGCATTTTTTTATTATTATTGTACATGTATTGATGTTCTATTAAATTACATATTTGCCCGTAATACTAAATTACAATATATTAAAAGTTATAAAATTGTATTTAAGTCCCCACAACTTATCAAATTTTTGTTTGAAAGTCCTCGGTCACAATACGCATCCCAACCTCCCCAACCGGCCACCAGCATCGCCAAATCCACTAGCCACCGACCGCAGGTCCTGTCGCCGTCGCCACAGCCCAAGTCGTCGCCGTAATTGTCTCCACCGCAGGTCTTGGACAAATGAGATGTGCATCTGATTTTCCGTTCAATCTCCGGACTCCGGCGACAAGCTTGGGCTGGCTCAGACGTATTTTTCCTCCCGGCAGAGAAATTTCACAAACAGCTACTCGTCGTCGACATGGGAGTTCTGGCGGCGCGCGACGGGTCTGATGGAGTCTGCCTAATGGGGCGGTGGCTGCGACATCACTGTCTGGGCATGTTGCGAACTCCGGCGACGAGCTTGGCTCAAACGAATTTTTTCCTCCCGGCAGAGAAAATTCGCGACCAGCAAATCGCCGTCGACATAGGAGCTCTGGCGGCGGCGGGTCTGACGGCATCGGCGTACTATGGCGGCTGCTACGACGTGATTTTCTGGGCATATTGCAGCGGCGGTTCAGGTTTGCGGCTGGGATGTGGGCTGGCGGCCGGAGGGAAGAAGTGTGTTGTGTGTGACCGTGTGTGTGTGTGCAGAGATTTGGGATCTGATCGTGAGGAAGAAAAGGGTAATGAAAGAGAAAAAAGTGTTAATTGGTGTGTGGGTCCCACACAATATTATATATGTGTATTGACCAACTTACCCTTAATTATTGGTCAAATACACATATTTGACCACATTATGATCAAATAATTACTAGATTGCCATTAATGATTGACCATATTTTGACTTCATCATCACTATTGATATGGTTGATCCCATGGTCCAGGTTCATTCTTATTTCTTTCACTATCTCCCATTCTCATATATATATATATATATATATATATGAGAATGGGAGATAGTGAAAGGAATAAGAATTTGTACCATTCGATCCAACATATCAGTAGACATGATGAAGTCAATTTTATTTATTAACGGCCAGGCAGTCAATGTCAATATCGTAAATAAGTGTTATATTGTGGTCAAATGTATAAATTTGTCCACTTAGTAAGGGCATTATGGTCATTGTACGTTCATCCACTATCCACGTGGGCCCCACCAATCACAATAAAAATCACACATCTCTTTCACAGACAAACACACACTCAATAAAATTCACACATCTCTTTCTCACGCACGAGACACACACACACATTCACACAGTCAGAACCGTCGGCGATAAACTTCCTTCCGCCGGCGGTATCGCCGGCCACCTCCTTCATTCCGCCCGCTTCATTGCCGCCTTCAGCCGGTTGATATCGACGGCCACCGGGCGCAGCTTGCAGGCGGCAAAATCCGGCACCAACCAACACAAATTCCGCGGCCAACAACCGATGACAGCCAAATCGGCAATTTTACCGGCGGTTCTCTCTAGAAATCTCTCTTCTGACGTCAAGGCCCTTCGATTCGACGGTCAGTTTGTGTCCTCCTCCACGATCCAGATCCCGCGGCCACCGGAGATATTCATCTTCCTTCACCGCCCCCTTAGTGACATTCGCATCCGCCAAACCACAAGGACGCGGTCTTAATCACCGGAGGTCCGTTCAACAGGACCGACGCCGGAGGTTGGGGCTGAAATCGAGCAGTTTGCAAAATCAGATGTTATGATTTAGATTTTGGACGTGTTGTTGAACATTTGACATCCCATAGGGACTCAGTTTCAATTTTAGGATTTTTAATATATTACAATTTGGTTTATGGTTTTATGGGTTAAATATGTAATTTATTAAAAATATGATAATTTCATATTATTGTTCAAAGCACTGCACATTAATGCTCGTTATATTGCACATCAATGATAAATAAATTGCACAATAGTGTGTGTGTATATGCACGTTAAAAATTAAAACATTTACAAATTTATCAACGCTCTGCATAATATGCAATATTGTAGATCGGTTGGTTCGGCAGAATTGACCTACCGGAACGTTAAAACTGAAATAATCGAGTCGAACATTTAAAAACTCTGAACCAATCGAACTATTATCCAAAACCGAATTAAAATCGAACCGAAGTACTTGGTTCATTCGATCGGCTAACCGATTCGAATTGAAAAAATTTAGTTCGGCCGGTATCATTTTTTAGTGTATAATCTAATAGTCATTAATGTAAAATTTATGCAACACTAATGTGCACCCGGTACATAAAAATGAAAATAATAATACTAATAATAATAATGATGATGATGATAATTTTCATATTCTCTAATTGGCGCAAACAGAAATTTTGTCTCAAATCAAGTTATTTATGTTAAAATTATATTTAATATATTAATAATTTTATTTATTATTTTTATTTTGTTTTTGGTTGAAAAACTTTGAGTCCAGTCGGCTTCGATATCTATCGTGCAATCTGATAGTCGTGATAAAGTGCATCGTATTGATCTGTAAAGTGCAACATATTATTTTATAATAAATTAGAGAATTATCACAACCAGCACAATTGAAATTTCACAAAATTTACCAAAATGAGACAGAATACACAATAGTATTAAAATGAGAGCACATTAATGACTGCGCACAACAGTGTTAAAACGAGTGCACATCAATGACTGTTAGACTGCATAATAGCGTAATAGTGCATTGTAGTGTAATGACTGAAATACCTTGCGTAAAAAATTAAAAGTCCACTTATTTACAAAAATACCACCGCGTGTTTGACTAAAGCTAGACCCTCTGACCGTGTTTGGAGTGTTGATATATCACATCTACTAGCTAGGATTCATTCTTACTTTTCTCACTATTACCCTTTCTCATTTAAGAACGCTTATATTTGGGATGAGTTCACATGAGAATAGTGTTTAGTGAAATAAATGAGAATGAATCACAGCCATCACATCGGATAATATAGTTGTTGACGGACGTTTCCGGTCAACGGTTAAAAAGGTAAATAATGAGAAGATAACGAGAAAAAGACAAGAAGATGTGGTTTAATTATGATTTTATAAAAGGATCACGAGGTCGGCCTCCCGTACGAGGTCGGCACTTGCGATATACTTACAGATTCTTACACGAGTTCCTTACAAGTCTAGAGGAGAAAATGTAGAGAGAGTTTAGACAGTTGAGATTCAACAACCCAAAATAAATGCTCAAGGTTTCTACTTATAGGGTCCTTAAATGTGATACTGCTCGGATACTGTTCACGGGTCTCGTCGTATAGTAGTTCGGCGGGACGGGCCGGCGTTTCTCTGACTGATTGGGAGTGATTTCTGGGTCTTCCAATCATTACCTGCCACACATTTAATGTTAGTGTGGACTGCATTTAATGCGGGGCATGCTCCTGGGCTGGGCTAGATGTCCTAGACCTGCTGACTAGTCTGGGGCGTCCCATCGACAATCATTAGTCGACAAATGGCTTTATTTCATTATTTTCTGGGTTCCTAACCCATTCGGGGGGGGGGGGGGGGTATGGTCCCAAGCTGAACCATGATAGCTCGTCCTCCAGTGTCCGTAGTCCTTTATCGATCTCGGCGCTGAGTCAGGTCGGCCCCACGACTGGGATGTCAGGGTGCTGACCTCGAGAATGGGCGAGGTGCCGACCTCGAGACCAGCCCTGGCAGCCACCCCCTTTGACTTCGACTCCTACTCAGCTCGGCTCCTACGAACAATCTTGGTGACCGGCTTTTTCGGTTCGGCCGGCCACCACCTGACTCCCGGTCTCGCAGACCGGTATCCTCATAGGAGCCGGACTCAAATATTAACTGTTGATAATATTTTTGGGCAAGTAATAACCGAGTTACCCGACTCGGGTCGTTCTCTAAGGAAGGTTAGCCGGATTAAATTGTATGTTTATTCAATTCACAAAAGAGAAAATATTCCTAAACATTCTAATTCAATTTAATAATGGGGTTTTAAACTAAATTAAAAGTAACATAAATGCTATCATTTTACTCGGAAAACCTTTCAAATGATAAAGTCGTTTTACTAGTAAATACTTTCTAACGATAAAATCGTTTTACTCGTAAATACTTTGAAACTAAAAATTTTTTCTACTAGTAAAAACTTTCAAACAAATAAATTGTTCTACTAGTTAAATACTTTCAAACTATAAGTTGTTCTACTAGTAAAAACTTTCAAACAAATAAATTGTTCTACTAGTTAAATACTTTCAAACTATAAAGTTTTAAGGAAGAAAAGAGAATAATTAAAATGACAAAAATAAGTTTTAATAAATATAAAAGTCTAGGGTATTGGGGATAATCAATTCCTGTTTTATTAACATTTATCGGTAATTAAATTACTCAGTTAAACGATTCACTTAATTTACTCATCTAGAGGTTTATCCGTACTAACTCTCGTAATATACGAATAAACTTAAATAAATGAATTAGTGGAACGGTTAACACATAAACAATACGTTTCCGAACATGTCTATTCTAAACAAATCAAGTTCTATCAACTTCGCCCCTTTCGGTTATGAAATCGATTATGTAGATTAAAATGGTGATCAAACATTTAACCATAATATTAATAAAATTTGTAAAGATTGAGCAATAAAAATACTTATAAACGATAATAAACCGAAACGATTATCCCCTAACCCTAGTTAGGAAATTAGTTACTCATAGTAATTTTAACATACAAATTCTTATGTAAATAAACCATTATAAACATAAAATAAAAAGAAAACTTACTAGTAATCCACAAGCTAGAGCAAGTGCAAACTTAATGTCCAAACTTCAACAATCTTCAACAATTTAATCTTACAAATTCAAACTTACAAATGTAGTAAAAATAGAAATGTGGAAAGATAAAATGATATGGAAAAATTCCCTTTTCTTTTTCCTCCCCCTTTTTTTTTGATGATAATGTTGCTATTTATAGATATAAATAGCATACTAACATCAACTAACATCAACCAAAGTTCAACAATAATTCAACCACCAAGAAAAATGCAAGAAAAGGTCAAAGAAGATAGGAAAAATGAGAGAAAGGTTGGAATTTTCGGACAAAATCCGAGAGTGCTTTTTCCGCGCGCATTCGCGCACGTCTCGGGCAGCTCTGCTTCTCGGGCTCGTTTTGGGCTCGTCCGAACTCGGAATTGAGTTCCGTTTTTTTCTACGCGTTGCTAACGAACCCCTCTATTCAACGATGTATGCCAATACAAATTTCACCCAGAATACAATTATCTAAGGATTTTTAACTTCCAAGGTGTCGGCAACTCGCTCGATTTTACTCTTTGGTTCCGTACGAACTCATCCGAACTCGAAATCGAGTTCCGCTTTTTCCTGTGTGTAGCTAACAAGCTCCTCTTTCCATTAATGTTATCATGCTCAATAACTTTCCAAAATCCTGCTCTTCCGAGATTTTCGACCGTTCCTTTATTTTACAAATACTCGAAAAATACAAGAAAAATATACAAAATTCCACACAAATACTTAAATATTACAATTTACTAAATAAAACTAAAAACTACCCAAAATCCCACAAACTTACTAAAAATACATAAAAATAATAATAAAAAACATTAATAAAAACATAACAAAAATAACACTAACATTAACAATAGTGATTGATAAAAATGTTAGAATTATACCTTCGTTAAGGGTATTTCGGGCATTTTTATATATTTCTAGTGGATCCCCAGACCCACCAACACGTGGTATTTACTCATCCAACCCACCCAACCCACACACATTCACCATAGCAGACCCCACCCCTCTCTCACCCACCCCCACCTCACCCTTTATTCTCTCACACACACAGACACACACAGACACAAGAAACACACACAACCCACAAACGGTGACACAGACCCGTCGATACCAATCACCGGCGCCCGCCGTGCGCCGCCAATCGTCCGTCGTCGCTGCCAGTTGACCTCCAAACAGAGTCAGCCACCGTCATCCTTAGCTGCAACCGCCCTCCTTAGCCGCTGAGAAGCCCCGACTCTCGTTGGCGCACTTCACTGCCACCCCGACTATCGCCAACATCGTGTGTGACAGACGGCCTAGGCGCCGCTGCATGTCACCAGGTACAGCCGCCGCGGGACATGGTGGATATCCGGATTGTCGGTCTTAAACTTGACTTCACCGACATCATTCTCCAGTGCCAAGCTCTGACTCACTGGAAATTGGCTATCGTTGTCATCGTCATCCTTACTCCACCTCGTCGATTGAGATTCAACGGTGCCGGAAAAAATTGACCTTCAAGCTCGAAGGTCGAGCTTCAATGGCGGGATTTAAAAACAAAAGGCTGAAAGTCGCAGGAAAAATGACCTTCAAGCTGAAACTCGTCGATCCATGGGCTGCGTGATGATGGGGGAGAATCTTGTTGGGTGCGGCGAGGGGCTAGAAGTCGAGGGCCGATTGACAGGAATAAGGCCGACGGGAATTGGAATTTGTATATAGGGTCATCATTGGAAAAATTGATATGTTCTGACGACTTGCAAATTTTAGAAATTTTAATATATTGCAATTTAGTTCATGGGTCAATTTGTAATTTACAAAAAATAAATAAAGAGTATTATTTTTTTATATATTTTTTATGATATATATATATATATAATTATATGTAATTTTCATCCACAAATTATATAAGGATATTAAATAAAAATATTAAACAACTAATTATATTTTTATATTATAAATTTATAAATTAGTACAATTATTTAGGTTAATTCGATTAAACAACCAAATAACTCAATAATATGAAAATTCACACTGCATAATGCGCAGTAGTAATCATAATTATGCACATTAGTGAATACCACACTGTACAGCAGTGTTGGACCAAATGCATGTTAATGCATTCGAGAATGCACATTATCATAACGGTATACAGTGTATATCTAGAAGATTTTCTGACCTGTGCTCTCTGGTTTTTCATGTGTTGGTTGTAATATTCAGCTAGGGGTTGTATATTTGTACATATTGTGCGTTTTCATATACAAAAAATGCTACTTATTCTTGGTCTGGTTTCGGCTTTATTTACAGAGAAATTAAATAAATACCTAAATATCATAATCGACCGAACCATATAAAAAATATTAATTTTATAGTTTGTCTATATATAATACTTATTTTCAACATACAATAATATAAATTATTGAATAAAAAAATAACATTACTAACTAAGTCTATTATATAAATAGATTGATAAATGGAAAACAATGTTAAGTGAAAATGCATTATTAATTTTCTAAATTTAAATGAAAGTAAAAATACCCAATGAATATACTGCATAATAATGTTATGCGAAATGCACATTATTGAATGTGGGCATGCACAATATAGATATTGATTTTTCATTATTATGTATTTTCCAAATATATATATATAAAACATTACATATAAATATTAAAATACTAAACATATTTTTTTTTTATAGTATAAATAACAAACATTTCGATTAGATAGGGTAATTTCGTTAACTGATCAAAAATCGATTTTTCAGTTTGGTTTGGGACACATCATTATATATGTATGTACTGAGAATGCACAATAGTGTTATACGTATTGCACATTAATGATTATCATATTGCACAATAGGGACCAAAACCAACCGAGCTGAAATTTTCGATTCAAAAAAATTATATTTTGTTTCGAATATCTATTTTTATTATCAAAATCTTTGTTATCGCAGTGGCATTTTAATTAAACTGTCTAATTTTAAATTTGTAAGTGGACACAATTGTTTAATTTCGTAAAGAAATACTACATGAATTTTTATTGTGCAAGTCTTCCGTAAATAGTGTGTATCTTACATAACATTATTGTGCATGTATATGTCTTTCATTAAATTAAAGATTTGTCCCATGCACCTAATTGCAAATAAATTAAAAGTTAACAAAATTGCATACAAGTCCCTTGAAAACATCTAATTCACCAACAAAGGGCCCAGCCCCCAAAATCAAATCTTCCAGTTGAGTAGCGCCGCCGTTAGCCGTCCCCGACTTCCAGCTTGGTGATCGATCGTCGTCAGCCATCCCCACCAGTCCGACGTGACAGTTCAAACAAATTGTTCCTATTTGAAACGCATGCACCGCCCACCACGACTGCCATCCCAGCCGGCCCGGTCACCAGCACTACAGCTGCCATCGACACCCAGGGACGGTGTAACACCCCGCTTATCAGAGTAACTTTTTCGCAACTTTTACTTCAAAATTACTTATATCTCTTTCGAAATATTTTGCGAATAACTCGGGATGCTACTCACCCTTATCATCTTGAAAATCCATTTATCTTTAAACTTTGTCTAATACTTCTTTTAGACATAAAGAAATAGATTTCCTTTAAACTTGCATTTAACCATATTCATACTTCTCACTTTGGTAAAAACTTCAAATCATAAATTCATTAAAATGTAAGTTCAATATTCAATGTGCGTAGCGGAATTACTTAAAAACGTAGTTAATTTTACAGACTGTTATAAATGTCCATAATAAGCTTGTCGTCATCTGAATCCACGATCCACACCAACACTGCTCCACTCACACCTTCTCTTCGACCTGTCACCTGAAACTAAAACTCATGGGGGTGAGTAACGATAAAGATAATCATATACCGATATCTGATCGGTAACCAGAAATCTGTTCTGGTACTTAAACTTAAACTTTTCTCTTTCTCTTCTGATTAAGTACATGTGCACATTCTAATGGATACTTCTCAGGCAACTCGGCGGCCTCCATCAGAACTTAGGATATACTCATGAGACAACTTAATGCCTCCTCATCCCAAGCGTATAATCATTACTTAGGATATACTCTGAGACAACTGATGGTCTCCTCATCCCAACTCTATCGATATCGTACTCAATGTGATACCCGTTCAGGGTCCCCACCTTTTGATCTTTGAAATCATTTGTAAATCGATAAGTGTTGTGCTATAACGGAATCTGCAAGTTACATCAAATATAAACAAATATACTAAGTACTATGCTCGTATACTCAATAAGATTTTAGGATTCTTAACTCATCCAATCTTATAGAAATTCATTAACATGCTCTTTCTCAAGTTAATACTTAACTTAACTTTTCTTTTATCTTTTACTCAAGGTCAATTACTTAACCTTATAAATCATGTCTTCATAAACATAAATATGGTATTAAACTTATCATGTCATAACTCAAATGTGAAAATAACTATATTTCACATTTATACTTGATTAAGTACTTAAACATACTTAACTTTTAACATCATCATCATGATATATAAATTCATCTTGATCTTTAACTCAATCAAGTACTTAATCCATCATACATCTTATCTCCCAATTTATAGATATTGGCTTATACTCACTTTTCACTTAAATAACTTGAAAGTGAAAATAAACTCAATTATAATCATCTTCCAAATCATCACTTTTAATCATGATATTAATATGTCCTACTTAATATAATCTTTATAAGATTTTATATACTCAACATATTATACTAAAACATCATCAAATTACTCATTACTTATATGAGAATTACTCATGATAATCTCATTTTAACAACTTAAACATTGCATATATACTTATCTTTACATATATGCTTTCTTATACTCATAATTTATTCATTTCTCATCTTTACATTATGAAACTTAACAGTCATAATCTCAACTTATAATTAGACATGTCATCAAAATTTCATAATTTTATCATGCATATTCATCAAGTTATGAGAATTTAAATTCAATAGTGAACATAAACTTCATCTTACATGTTCATCTTCAAAAATTCATAACTCAAGCTATACTTTGCCAAATCACTTAATTCTTGTTCTCATGTACTCCTCTTTCACATAAGAATCATTCATTTAAATCATACTTCTCCAGCTTATTCATATCTTTATCAACATCTCATCAAATCAAGCACATATATCATATAATTGATCTTGAACAACTTTAACACTTTATATTCATAGAATCAATTATAAACTTAACTTCTACATCATGATATACATACTTATAAACATGTAAACTCATTATCAAAACATGAACTTAAGCATGTAACTTTAAGATAAGTAAATTACCTCCTTCTTGCTAGAGTAAAAACTTGATTCTTTACTTCAAATTCTTCACTTCATCAAAGTTTCTACTACTTATTCTCACTTGCACTCTTATGTAACTTTTGGTACTTTTATTTGGTGTACAAACTCTGAGTTTTAGGCCTCTATTTATAGGCACAAATTGGCAATACATCATAATGGAGTGAATAAATGATCATAATAATTAATTTAAACTTATAAACTTATTTAATCATAAACTATTTTATGCTTAACTTGTCTACACATCAAAAACTTAAATAATCATAAAAAATAGCCTTTGGTAGAGATCACAATCGGACTCTCAATGATCATATAAAACTGTCGGCAACACGACTCGTGTGGCTAGTCACACGACTCGTGTGGCTATGTCACACGAGTAAAAACTTGATTCTTTACTTCAAATTCTTCTTTTTTTCCCGAAACGATAGATAGTTTTATAAATCAAAATGCACAATGTGCGAATACAGCAGCCAACGGCTGAATACACAGCAGCCAACAGCTGAAAAAGTGGGAGGACAGGTCAGAAGCCCGCCTAGAGACCCGCTAGCAACGCTAGAATAAAAACTCGCACCAAACAGACCAACTACAAAACACAACAAACAATACAAAGACCCCAACAGGGTAATACCGAGTGTCGGACCCCAACAGGGTAATAAAGGTGACACTCGGACGCACAGAGGCCAAATGGCCCAAACCTAAAAGACAAGAACAACACAGACACAAATACGACGAAACACAAAACAACATATAAAACTAAAAAACTAACAGCCCTTCCCTGACGAACGAGCTAGCACAAACCAGCAGTGAACGATCGACACAAGACAAATCCGGCCAGGAGTCTGCTACCGAAACTGCAATCAAGCCTATACAGTAGTAGAAATCTAACCCGAACCAATCCCCGAATCGACACATCCATGACTGAGAGAGCCGTGGTCCATCCCACACCTAATCCATCCGCACTCTTCTAACACCACTAGACGAGTCCGAAAGGACCTCCCACGCCTCCTAACACCACTAGTCGACGGAGAACAGAGCAAGAGAGAAACAGCCCTCCCCCCGACCGCCACGACAAGGAGTGCCGCAGTAATCAGGGACCCACCCCACCCGGTGACACATACGCCACCCAGAACCGCCTCAAATAGCCCACGACAAAAGGCGCGGCCTCGCCAGAAGAGGAGAAGCACCGCCAGAAACGACCAAGTCCAGCAATCACAAACAGAGGGAAGAAAAACGGGACTTACCATCAGAGTCGCAGCTCCTCCAGTTATTGGAACTAGGTTCCGATCTCCGGCCTTGCAACGAAATCGATGAAGCGCCACCACCGTCGTCGACTCCATCTGTAACCACGGACCTGACGCCTCGTCGCCAAACTATCTGAAGGTGAGAGGAGGGCACATGTCGCCAGGGGGGAGAGGACAGTTTAGGATGACCGTAGGCCGAGCTTAACCGACGCCGAGGGAGGAAGATTCGCCGGAATTTCGTGAGCTGAGGAGGTAGGGTTTTGGTCGCGAGAGGAATTGGGGGAAAAATTTTAGTTACTTCAAATTCTTCACTTCTCCAAAGTTTCTACTACTTATTCTCACTTTCACTCTTATATAACTTTTGGTACTTTTATTTGGTGTACAAACTCTGAGTTTTAGGCCTCTATTTATAGGCACAAATTGGCAATACATCATAATGGAGTGAGTAAATGATCATAATAATTAATTTAAACTTATAAACTTATTTAATCATAAACTATTTTATGCTTAACTTGTCTACACATCAAAAACTTAAATAATCATAAAAAATAGCCTTTGGTAGAGATCACAATCGGACTCTCAATAATCATACAAAACTGTCGGCAACACGACTCGTGTGGCTAGTCACACGACTCGTGTGACACCACACGACTCGTGTGGCTATGTCACACGACTCGTGTGAAAAAGCCGAAGCTAACTTTCATCACCTTAACCTCCCACACGACTCGTGTGACCTCTCACACGACTCGTGTGGCTTCACACGACTCGTTTGGCACTTCACACGACTCGTGTGGCTAGTTCCTTGATCAACTCTTAATTTCGAACCAATAACTGCATATCTTGGTCTCGAAATTACCTAAATCTTGGAACTAAAACTGTTACTTTCTTAATAACTGAGAGGGATATTACAATCTACCCCCCTTAAAACTATTTCCGCCCTCGGAAATACTTAAAACTGAGATATATACCAACTATATATATATATATATATATATATCTATATATATATCATAACTCGAAATCTGAAAAACGAGTGCTAATATCAACTTCTCACTTTCCAATGGCATCTAACTCGATATGTGGCGATTCCATTTATACTAACGAGGAAATATCTCAATTCCTCAGCCAATGAACCTTCTGGTCCAAAACTTCTATCGGCTGGTCCTCGTAGGTTAAATCTTACTGAAACTCAATGTGCAAAAGCACATACTCTGGATCGCACACATACTCACGTAACATTGTTACGTAAAACTTTATGCACACTGAATAACTTTAGAGAAGAATTGATATTAAATACTTGTCTGACTAACTATGCGATACATTGCATACGATTTACCCACTACCCGGGGCCCTTCAGGTGTGGAACATCTATATACATTGTACCTTAATGTCAATGTCACTTGTAATCATTAACAAGTCACATCTCCATTCTATACTAACATCTTACTATACTAAACTTGCTTCTCTTTTGAGAAACCTTTTTACTCAATATCACTATTGATATTTACTTCAACTTCTCCGACTTAACTACAGTCGAGAATTTCGTTGAAAATTCTGTACTGATGTGGAATAACTTGACCATTCTGTGGTTATACCATAATTCCAATCATTAAGGTAAACTTTATTTACCTTTAATAATTCAACTGCCATAATAATGTTACAACATCTCACTTATTGCGGATATCTCTAATCTGATTTCGACTGCCTTAAATGCTTGCTGGCTGTGCATTCTGACATTCAGTATAATTTAATCATACTCGAAAACTTATCTCGTACTCATATTTCTTCTATAAATCAACCTGGTAATCTTTCTATCTTCTTCAACAATGGTCCGAATCACCAATGGATTTAGCACTGCTAAAAATCCGAAAATTCTATTCCTTTCTCCCTCTTAATATCATAAAGAGAATTTATCGAGCTCGAGTAGAAAGATTGAGAATACTCATGATCAATAATATCCAAATGATATAAGATGGCTGATTGAAGCAAAAGTTCGTATATCTGGCGAGTATCCCAATGCATACAAGTATCTATCAGGTATGGGTAAAAGCACTTTTGCCAAGAAACGTAGAGCAAAAAGAATAGGCGGTTGCTATAAATGTGCTCGATGGAACTGTGACACTCGTTGTACTTCTTTGGGCTTTGTCTTAAATAATCGAGAGGATAAAATAACTTTCATCAAGAATGGCTTGAGAAATGAATCTCTGGATCAAACTATTCAACAGATTCTTGATACACATTCTAGTGGTTATGTGCATCGAGAACTGATGTCTTTATGTCTTCTGCTCAAACATGAAGAAAAACTCTATAGTCTGGAAAATATTATTTCCAATGATCATGTTTGTCAAAATTGTTCTTGATAGTACCGCTGTACTGTACGTGAATCTTATCACTTCTGACAGAGTCATTTAAGACTCAACTGCTTTCTTGTCTGAACTTTCTTCTTTAAAAGGCGATTCTATCTTCATAGCCAAATAGCTCTCATAATAAATGGCTACTGCTGAGTCTTCTCAAGGTACCAAACTTCTTCAACCAATCAAAACCGTGTGCGTTCTTGGTGGTTCTAGGTTTGTACTCTTCCCTCATAACATCTATGTTATAAGTGAAATGGTGAAAGAATTAGGAAAACACCAGATCAACATACTTTATGGAGGGACTAGTATCTTTTTCTTTAACAACCTCTTAATGGCTGCTAAATGCTTTGATATTGAGGTGAGAAGTATCCTTCCTTTTTATCTCACTTCCTCAAATATTATCAAAGATTCTGCTACTTTGATGATAACTCTTTAAATTTATGACTGCTTGATGTCAATGATATTTGGTTGCGATGCTTTCATTGTTCTTCCTGGTGGATATGGAACTTTAATGACTGCTTTTACCCTTGTTACTTGGGTAGAAGTGAAATTTCATACAAAACCTATTGGTTTGTTGAATTTCAATAACTTTTTCCACAACTTACTTGGATATCTAGATGAAGGAGTATATCAAACTTTTATCTCTCCTTTACAAAGAGAAATATTCAAGTCTGCTAATACATCCGCTGAACTTATCAAGAAGCTTCAAGACAACATCTCAACAGTTCAAGATTCTGTGGAAACTCCAGGATACAAACGCAAGCGAGCATTTGATCCTTTAGATTTATCTTTGTGAACTACAGCCATACTGGGTGGCAGAGTTATGGAGTCTTGTGCTCTTGAGACGCACCCTCCCTTTATGTAATATAACTTTGTATTTGTTGAGGATTCTCTTTTACTTGTCTGTATCTCCATTTTCTATTATTTCTGTAATATCTCTTAGAAATAATAAAATCCTCAACAGTGTGCTTGCATCTTTGTCTATCTCTTTGCTTTCAATGATACTAGAATTTCTATCTTTCCAGTATATTGATTTCTCAAAATCTTATTCTTCTTCTGATATATGCTTGATTCACATATCAATACTCTTTGACTGAAAACTCTTTATTCAATCAAAATTTCTAAACTTTACTCAATTACGGTTTTTAAAACTCTGCTTCGCAGCATTCTGAATAACCACTAATCATTTAACTTGAACTGTATAACCATTAATAAATAGCTATACTAAACTTGAGAATTTATTAATATACCGAAAACACCTAGCTTGTGCTAGAGTTCCGGTTTAATCTTTTTCTTACTTGCTTCTTCTCGCCATTTCTCACTTATGGCTTTAAACTCATCACTTCTTATTGAGAATAAATACTTGCTCTCAATACATTAAAACATATTAGTCTTTGCTTTAATAAAAAGACTGTCTTTAACTTTCACATATCCAGATTATTCTTTCTTAACTTCCAAAAATTCTTTCTAGAATTTTATATAATCATCTCGTATCTGGATTGTGATACTTATATCTTTTAAGGTTCGATTTCAAGTCTCCAGGTAATTCGGACTTAATAACCCTTATTTCAGGTTTCCATAATTTACCCAGCGTATGTGACTATTATATGTCGATACCTTAACTTATACTCATTGATTTCTCAAAATATTTTGTATACTTGTACTGTCACTAACAAGTATTAATACAAAATAACTTATAACTTGATCTTAAACTTTGCCACTTTTTAACTCATGATATATAACTGATAATATATCAAAACTTCTGATTTATAAAAATTGACTATTCTCTTGAAACTTCATTTCTTACGATTCAGTTTTCAAGCCTACAGGATATGATCCGGCTTTTTGGTTCTTATTTCAAACCCCCATGATGTTCCCCGTACTTTTTGGCTATTATAAACTGAAATACCGTTACTTCTTATACTTGGCTTAAACACATCGTCAATCTTTATAATCATATCTTAACTTGAATCTCATTCTTATGGCTTAACTTAGAATGTTCGAGTTCTTTCTTAATCTAGTCAAATTGATAAACTAGATTTCAAACTTCAATACTTGAACATATAAACAAATTTCTATAGTTCGTATATCTGAATTCTTATTGAGCATAAACTTAGTAAATTTGAATATATTGAAAAACTTGAATAAAACTTTTAACAGCACTTACCTGGTAGTCGACGAGGTGTGAGCGAGGTGTGGTCGGGTTTCCTTGACACTTTCTGTAAAGATTTTTGACTTCTCTGAAAATCTTTCTTTCAAATACTTAAATTTTTAGTATACAGAGCTCTTAAAACTCTAGCTCTGATACCACCTGTAACACCCCGCTTATCAGAGTAACTTTTTCGCAACTTTTACTTCAAAATTACTTATATCTCTTTCGAAATATTTTGCGAATAACTCGGGATGCTACTCAACCTTATCATCTTGAAAATCCATTTATCTTTAAACTTTGTCTAATACTTCTTTTAGACATAAAGAAACAGATTTCCTTTAAACTTGCATTTAACCATATTCATACTTCTCACTTTGGTAAAATCTTCAAATCATAAATTCATTAAAATGTAAGTTCAATATTCAATGTGCGTAGCGGAATTACTTGAAAACGTAGTTAATTTTACAGACTGTTATAAATGTCCATAATAAGCTTGTCGTCATCTGAATCCACGATCCACACCAACACTGCTCCACTCACACCTTCTCTTCGACCTGTCACCTGAAACTAAAACTCATGGGGGTGAGTAACGATAAAGATAATCATATACCGATATCTGATCGGTAACCAGAAATCTGTTCTGGTACTTAAACTTAAACTTTTCTCTTTCTCTTCTGATTAAGTACATGTGCACATTCTAATGGATATTTCTCAGGCAACTCGGCGGCCTCCATCAGAACTTAGGATATACTCATGAGACAACTTAATGCCTCCTCATCCCAAGCGTATAATCATTACTTAGGATATACTCTGAGACGACTGATGGTCTCCTCATCCCAACTCTATCGATAACGTACTCAATGTGATACCCGTTCAGGGTCCCCACCTTTTGGTCTTTGAAATCATTTGTAAATCGATAAGTGTTGTGCTATAACGGAATCTGCAAGTTACATCAAATATAAACAAATATACTAACTACTATGCTCGTATACTCAATAAGATTTTAGGATCCTTAACTCATCCAATCTTATAGAAATTCATTAACATGCTCTTTCTCAAGTTAATACTTAACTTAACTTTTCTTTTATCTTTTACTCAAGGTCAATTACTTAACCTTATAAATCATGTCTTCATAAACATCAATATGGTATTAAACTTATCATGTCATAACTCAAATGTGAAAATAACTATATTTCACATTTATACTTGATTAAGTACTTAAACATACTTAACTTTTAACATCATCATCATGATATATAAATTCATCTTGATCTTTAACTCAATCAAGTACTTAATCCATCATACATCTTATCTCCCAATTTATAGATATTGGCTTATACTCACTTTTCACTTAAATAACTTGAAAGTGAAAATAAATTCAATTATAATCATCTTCCAAATCATCACTTTTAATCATGATATTAATATGTCCTACTTAATATAATCTTTATAAGATTTTATATACTCAACATATTATACTAAAACATCATCAAATTACTCATTACTTAGATGAGAATTACTCATGATAATCTCATTTTAACAACTTAAACATTGCATATATACTTATCTTTACATATATGCTTTCTTATACTCATAACTTATTCATTTCTCATCTTTAAATTATGAAAGTTAACAGTCATAATCTCAACTTATAATTAGACATGTCATCAAAATTTCATAATTTTATCATGCATATTCATCAAGTTATGAGAATTTAAATTCAATAGTAAACATAAACTTCATCTTACATGTTCATCTTCAAAAATTCATAACTCAAGCTATACTTTGCCAAATCACTTAATTCTTGTTCTCATGTACTCCTCTTTCATATAAGAATCATTCATTTAAATCATACTTCTCCAGCTTATTCATATCTTTATCAACATCTCATCAAATCAAGCACATATATCATATAATTGATCTTGAACAACTTTAACACTTTATATTCATAGAATCAATTATAAACTTAACTTCTACATCATGATATACATACTTATAAACATGTAAACTCATTATCAAAACATGAACTTAAGCATGTAACTTTAAGATAAGTAAATTACCTCCTTCTTGCTAGAGTAAAAACTTGATTCTTTACTTCAAATTCTTCACTTCTCCAAAGTTTCTACTACTTATTCTCACTTTCACTCTTATATAACTTTTGGTACTTTTATTTGGTGTACAAACTCTGAGTTTTAGGCCTCTATTTATAGGCACAAATTGGCAATACATCATAATGGAGTTAATAAATGATCATAATAATTAATTTAAACTTATAAACTTATTTAATCATAAACTATTTTATGCTTAACTTGTCTACACATCAAAAACTTAAATAATCATCAAAAATAGCCTTTGGTAGAGATCACAATCGGACTCTCAATGATCATATAAAACTGTCGGCAACACGAATCGTGTGGCTAGTCACACGACTCGTGTGACACCACACGACTCGTGTGGCTATGTCACACGACTCGTGTGAAAAAGCCGAAGCTAACTTTCATCACCTTAACCTCCCACACGACTCGTGTGACCTCTCACACGACTCGTTTGGCACTTCACACGACTCGTGTGGCTAGTTCCTTGATCAACTCTTAATTTCGAACCAATAACTGCATATCTGGGTCTCAAAATTACCTAAATCTTGGAACTAAAACTGTTACTTTCTTAATAACTGAGAGGGATATTACAGACGGAGCCAGGATTTATAACTTACTCGGGCTAGAATTATACTCCCTCCTATTTGTTTTTTTAAATGTCGTTCTGTGCTTTAACACATAAATTAAGAATTTTTTTTCTTGCCAATATTTGCCTTATTTAAAGCAAATTAATATTAATTAATTTCTTTCTTTTAATCTTTTTTATGTTCTTTTAAAGGAGAAAATTTATCGTTTTTCACAACTTTCCTCCCAAAACGTGTAGTTTATTAATTAAATGATGGTAACAATGAAAAAATATGTATAAAAGATCCAAAACATCAATTATTTAATTAATGATTAATAAAGCTAAAATGGCAAATAAAAAAAATAGGAGGGAGTAGCAGATATTAAATAAAAAAATTATGATAAAAATTATTATTTTTTAAGTGCTTTTGCAACAAACATTTTTTTGAAATATATATATATTTTTTTTGTTTCGGAACGATAGAGGTAATATAAAAGTGCACAAAAGTGCAAAAGGAACAAATTAGAAGACCCCAACGGGGTAATATCTAAGGCCCCAACAGGGTAATGAGACAGGGGCCAACAGCCCAAACCAAAAACACGCCTAATAAACAACAGAAATAGAAATCTGAGAGGACACGCACGTGGCGGCCTAGAGAACTCCACAAAACGAAAAAAAAGAAAATGAAAAACAGAGCCACTGCACAATGCCTAGCATGTATTCATTTCCCAATAAAAAACGAACAAACACACCGAACACAGACTCGAACAAACTACAACAAAACACGACACAAAAACAGACACAGACAACACAAACGAAAGCAACACAAACTAAAAAACATTGACAGCCCTTCCCCGACAAACTAACAAACCCAACCAGCAGAGAACAATCGACACAAGATATAATCCAGGCCCGAGATAACACTACCGAAACTGCGCGAACGTCTATACAGTAGCCAAACCGAGCCCCAAATCAATCCCGCATCAATCCATCAACAACTGAGAGAAAACGACCCGCTCCCACACCAGCCCGCCCAAGCCCGACTAACACCACTAGCCGAGCTCGAGAAAACCAGATCCCCCTCTGCCTAACACCACTAGCCAAAGAGAGGAGGGTGAGAGTAGGCCGGTCCCTCAACCCCGACAGCCGCAACTGAAGTGTCGCAGCAACCGAAGTTCTGCCCCACCCGCAATCTTACACGCCTCCCTAAACCACTGCAGATCTCCGACGACTGGAGCCCAAAGCACCCCCGGAAACCCACCTTGAGCAGCGAAGCCGACCAAGAATACCTCCAAATCTCCGAACAGAAAAGATGCGAGTGCTGCCCACTCCTAATCGATGACCGCCAGCGACCAAGAAGAAGACACCAGACGCAGATCGAGGGTGCGACATCGCCCAACGCAGCCACGCCGGCGACCGAAGATGGACCAGCGACCGAAGGGAAGCCACATCTCGCGGCACCTGCAGAGTCCATGGAGACACAAGACGTTAGGGTCGGGCCGAGCGGTCGAAGACGACCGCTAGCAAGAGAATTGCCATCGCCGGGGAAGGCGATTCAACCAGAAATTAAGTGCAAGCGGCGGAAATTTTTGAGCGACGGGAATTGGGGGTAGGGTTGAGCCCGATAATTTTTGAAATATATTCATTTAACTAAAATATATATTTTTTGCTTAAACTTCGGACTAGACTTAAAAAAATCAATGACACTTCATTGTGACACCAAGAACACGAAAATAAAAAGAGAAAAAGAACACTTATTAGGAACAAATTTAACTTGTTGAATAATTATTTCTTTTTNTTTCATTTTGAAACTTCAACTTCATATTTTTGATAATAGTATTTTTTTTTTTTTTTTTTCCAACGATATGAAATCTCCATTCAAAAAACAAAATAAAGCCCAATAGGCTAATGTACATACAGAACAAAATCGCATCCTGGGTAAACTGAGAGGAAACACCACAGCTTCCTAGACCAAAAGCAACCTATCACCAATACATCAAACTAAATCCCTACAAAGCTGCCAACATACTACAACAATACAGCAATCTCAGAACACTGCAACCAACCTAAACAGTACAAACTGAAAAGATATACAGGCCATGACATAACTAACAGTACCAACTAGATAAGCCACTGACACTAGACCTAACTCATCTACAAAGTACTTATGCATTCACCTGTTGTTGTGTTGGTTGAAGTCCCTCCAATCCCTCAAAGCAGCCCTAATGATCCAAACTTCATCCTGCCAAACTCCTTCAAAAACACAGTGCTTAAAAGTCATCCTCTCATGGGGAACTCTGTTCCAAGTTACAGGAGAAAGCTGCCAAACAACCCTAGCTTTCCTACACTGAAATAGAGTATGTTCCAGATTTTCCTCCTTTTCACCACAAACCCTGCAGATGGCCTCCACTTCAAGTCCTCTAGCCTGCAAGTTGCTGTTAACAGGGATGATATTAGAGATACATTGCCAAATAAAGTGCTTCACCTTCCCCATAACTGCTAAGTCCCAGCATCTTCTTCTAGCTTTCTTGTTGCCCCTTGCCATTGCACTACTCTCAGCCACATTGTTCCTACACATTTTCTCAGACAGCAGCTTGGAATAGGCTTTCTTCACAGAAAACTTCCCTTTGCAGAGGAATGAGCAGTTCCATTTATCAGCTATTCTTGGATTCAGAGTTTGGATATCTAGAATTTTATCAGCATCCACTTCAGTGAACAAAGCTCTGACTAATGTATGATCCCACTGCATTCCTCCTGCACTTAGCAAGTCTTTCACCCAGAATAAGTTCCCCTCAACTTCAATTCTCAGTTCAGGTTTCCTGCAGCTAACCCCTGGCACCCAATTCACCTCATTTATTTTAGTGGTTTGGCCATTTCTAATGACAAGATTTACCTGATGTTTCAGCAAAGGAAGGTAGGAAGCCCAAGACTGCCAAAGCCAAGATGCATTCCCAGATTTTGCCCAATCAAAGATGGAACAGTTTTTGAAGTATTTACTCTTGAGAACTCTGCACATCAGCAACTCAGGCTGCTCAATGAGCCTCCATAACTGCTTCAGGATCAGAGCTTTATTAAAGAGCTTAAGGTCCAAAAAGCCAAGGCCCCCTTCATCCTTTGGAATAGACAATTTTTCCCAAGAAAGCCAATGCAAGTTCTGCTTCTGTTGATCTCCCTTCTTCCACCAGAATTGAGCCACTAACCTGCACACTTCTTTACACACCCCAACAGGCAATACAAAGCAAGACATGACATAAACTGGAAGAGCACATAACACAGATTTCACCAAGACTTCCTTTCCTGCAGTTGAAAGTAAAGAATTTTTCCAGCTACAAATCCTATCCCTAACAGCTTCCACCACAAACTGGAAAGTCTCAATTTTTGATGCCCCAATCCCTAAAGGTAAACCCAAATACCTAGATGACCTCTTCACCACAACACCATTCAGAATAGAGGAAATCCTCACCTTCAGATTCTCAGAACTGTTTTTGCTCAGAAATAAAGAAGATTTGTGCAAGTTCACTTTCTGGCCAGTAAAGGTTTGGTATTTTTGAAGAATATCCAACAGCAGCCTTGCATGATCTTCATCAGCTTTACAAAATATAAGAGCATCATCAGCGAATAACAAATGTGACAGCATTGGCCCTTCTCTAGATACTTTAATACCCCTAAAACAGCCAGTGAACATCTTATGTTGCAGATAAGCAGAGAAAACTTCAGATATCAAAATGAACAGGTAAGGGGATAAAGGATCCCCTTGCCTAATGCCTCTACTAGATGTTACATATCCACAAACTCTGCCATTCAGATTAAAAGAGAAACTGGGACAAGATATGCAGTTAATGATCCAGTGAACAAACTTCCCATGAAAGCCCATTTTTCTCATAACCTTTCTAACACACTCCCATTCCACACGGTCATATGCCTTTTCCATGTCAAGTTTGACTGCCATGAACACATTTGGCCCAGAAACATGTCTATGAAGGAAATGAAAAACTTCATGAGCAATCACTACATTATCCAATAATAATCTACCAGGAACAAAGGCAGTCTGGGCTTGACTAACACAAACCCAAACAGCATTTCAGTCTCTCAGCCAAAATCTTTGCAATAATTTTATACAAAACACCACATAAACTTATAGGCCTGTAATTGCTTAGCTTGTCAGGATACATACATTTAGGGATAAGAGTTATAATAGTATGTTTCCAATTCTTCAGTAAGTGCCCAGACCTAAAAAAACTGCACACAGCCTTGCATACATCATCTTTCACAATGTGCCAAAACTTTTGGAAAAACAGAGCAGACATACCATCATCCCCAGGGGCTTTTTCAGGAGCCATGCTAAAAACCGCAGCCTTTATTTCCTCCTCATTCACAGGTCTGACAAGATCATTATTTAGAGCCTCTGAAATGGAATGTGGAATATGTTGAAGTAGTTCATCGCCTCCACTAGATCCCTCAGAAGAAAATAAATCAGAGTAAAAATTAGTGATATGCCTCTCCATGGTCTCATGAGTATCACAGACATCACCAGAAGGGGTAATAAGTTTGGAAATAGTATTTGATCTCCTTCTCTGAGATGTAAAAGCATGAAAAAATCTTGAATTTCGATCCCCGGCTTTCAGCCACAGTGCTCTAGATTTGACCCTCCAGTACATTTCCTCTTCCTGATAAGCATCGTCCAGCTCAGATTTAAGAACTGCCCATTCTTCCCAATCTCTGTCCTTCCCATCAGCCCTCATCTCTTCCAACTTTGCATTGGTGGTGGAAATAATTCTTTCATTATTTCTGTGATGAGGCTTGTGCCAGGCAAGAAGTGCCATTCTGGTACTCTTCACTTTCTGGTGCACTTGGAACATATAAGAACCGTCTACTTGCACATTCCATCCTCCTTGCACAGCATCTTGCACTCCTTCTAAACTTGCCCATTGTTGGCTGAAAGAAAATCTTTTGTGTCTCCTGTCAATCTCTTTATCAGTGTCAAAAAACAGAATATTATGATCTGAGGCTGATCTATAATAATTGGATGCCTCCATATTAGGAAAATTGGTCAGCCATTCATAAGACACAAAGATTTTGTCTAATCTCTCCTCCACATAGCCATCATTTGCTCTGTTATTACCCCAAGTATAAAAGGACCCCTTCTGAGCCACTTCATGCATCTGCATATTCATAATAAACTGTTGAAACCCAACAAAACTACTAGCACTCCTTCTCACACCCCCCCTTTTCTCCTCATTACAGACTATGTCATTCCAGTCACCTGCTATCATCCAACATTGCCCCCATTTAACCTTACTCTCTTCAAGAAATTCCCATTGATGAGTTCTTTCCCTTCTATCTGTGCTCAGATACACAAAAACCAACCAACATCCAGCTGACATATTAGGCCCTCTCACTTCCACTTGACAGCAGAACTCATTCCCCAGAATTTGGAGAACCTCAATATTAGGGTCCCATAGAAGCAATAGACCACCTCTTGTCCCAATAGGTTTTTCCAAATGCCATCGATCCTGGAATCCCAATTTCCTACACACAGTCCGAGTAAACTGAACAGATTTCTTAGTCTCAGATAAAAAGATAATATTTGGGTGATGGATTCTCCTCGAATCCTTGATCTGGGAAACTGTCGAGGGCCCACCCAATCCTCGACAGTTCCACACCATGACCTTCATTGGTCACACTTGGGCCATTTTTGGCTGGCCTTCTCCACCAAATATTGTCCACCATTTCCTTTCATTCGCTTCTCAGAACCTCCTTCTGCTTCTGGTTGGCCCCCCTCATAGATTACCAGAGCTCTACTTCTCTTCATAGAACCTTTTTCATGATGTGTGCAGTAGGTTTCAGGGATAGAGATCACATTCCTCTTTGATGGTACTCTTCTTCTCCACCCAATAGCTGGCTTCTTTCTCAGATTATATTTACACACAGGTCTCTGACCAAAACTCTCAGGAACTGCCTTGTCTGTCTGTGTTTCTTCTATTATCATTGCCTCTTTACCAGAACCACCCGCTTCATGTTCAAAACTCTTTGAAAGCTGTTGACACCCAACATTCCCCAAGCTTTCCCCTGGTTGTTTAGAACTAGCTCCCCTAGCCTCATTACTCTTTATTTGCTCTGGCCCTACCCCATTTTGGTTAGCATTTGCTGATACCCATGATTCCTGAATAGGACTCCTATTAGGTGTAGAATCCTTGTCATCTGGACTGTCGGACTGCAAACTTCTACCCCCTGGATATGTCTCAGCAGTCTTTAGCCACTCACCAAATTGACCAGCAACTACACAATCATTTTCAATATCTTCTCCCTTCTTGATACAATTCCTTTCCAGATGCCCAATCCTCCCACAATAGTAGCACAGGTTGACAAGCTTCTCATATCTGAACATCACCATTGCCCTTTGAGTCCCCAACTTAATAGATGTGCACCGAGGGATAGCCTCATTTACATTAATAACCACCAGCAGCTTCAAAAAGCTACCCACATCTCCCCCAACCTTGCAGACAACCACATTCTTAACTTTGCTAAAAATCTTACCCACTTTCAGACCCACTTCATTACTCATCCAATTTAAGGGCACATTCAACACTTGGACCCACAAGGTTATCTCCTCAAAACAACAGTGCTTGCTATGTAGACCCGGAAACCACTCTTTTAAGATTAGATATTGGTTTTCATACATCCAGTTAAAACCGGCAGCTACTTTCTTCTTATCCTCTTGAGATAGAAAAATGAATTGGAAGAAATTTGCACTGATTTCCTTGACCTCCATAGTATGCTGCAGTCGCCAGATTGCTCCCATCGTTCGTTTAATGCCCAGCAGCCCTGCGTGCCTATCACCCACTACCTTACCAAAAAGACTCCGCGCACACTCCTCTTCACTGGCTATAATGTCATCCTCTTTGATTTCCACATCACCTGCTTCCTTGGCTGATAGCGACATCTGTATTAATTTTCGCAAAACCCCTTCATCGACTTCCCTAGCATCATTACCCCCCGGATCTTTGCCCTCCATTTCTAGACCGGCACTTCACCCCTATCGTCCCCAACGAAACCTAATCCCACAATATCGAAATTTGATTGAAAACCTCCCAAATCCCTCACACGAAGGAATTCAGCTCTCACCCAAGAAAATTTCGCTCTCACCCAAGATAATTTCGCTCTCACCTGAGAGAATCTTTGCACAGTAATTGTTGAATAATTATTTCTCAAATTTCAAAGAACTATTTAATTTTATCAAGATAAATTTCCTCAAAATTAATATCTATGAGATGTTTATTTAAATTTAAAATGGTTCGATAACTTTATTTGATGTGATTATGCCACATATTTTAATTAGTTAGACTAATATTATAAACATTGTTCTATTTCAATTTTAGTTATATATAAAATTGAAATTATTTTAAGTATATGTATATAATTAAAATTGTTTTAGCTATATATATATATATATATATATATATATTTATATATAGGGTTGAGTTCAAGCAAGAAAGGTGCTCAATGAAAGAATTAAGAATAAATCTTAGCCATTGGATTGGATGATCCAAAAATTGCAAAAAAGCTTAATTTTAAAACACATTAAGGATAGTGTGGTAATTTTTCTACCCAATTTACATGTGGCCCCCACCAACACCAAGTCAATCTAAAAAATTCTCACGTGGGATCCGGCTCTCTCCCAATCATAAAACACACACACCACACCCCTACAATCTCTCTCCCCGTCACTCTCTCTCACACAATTACACACGCTGTCACACATAGGGTCGCCGGCTATCTTCCATCCGTCGCTGCCGTCCTACAGCCCAATGTTTCCTCCGCCGCTGCCGAAAGTCCTTTGATGCTGATGTCACGCCGGAAAATCTTCAACTCCCGCCGTCATCTTCATCCGCCCCACCATATTCTTATTCCTCTGGCTAGCCGCCCTACAGCTCTGCGCCACAGCACTGCCACCAGTGTCTTCTCCGGCCATCCAAATGGCACCGTCGCTCTGCTCGACGCCGTCTGGTCTTCACCTGGTCTCATCCATGAAGGACGCAATCGTCAGCGTCACCGGTGGCCACCCGCTGCTTCTCCCTCCTCCGCAAGGCCCGGTCCACGAGGAGCTATGATTACGGACTTAAGGTTTCCGGATAACACGGATAACGCGTCGGCGACCATCTCTCGTCCTTCCCGCCACCATCGTCGACTTCCGTTGTCTCTTCCTCCGCCGTCTTCAATTGTCGTCCTCTGTCGAGTTCTGGATGACACTGATCAGAAAATTAAATACATGGACTCCAAGATCCAGAAACCTGCACTTTAAAGTGTTGGGGCTTTTTTCTTGTAAATTAGACATTATAAAGGGACTAATTTGTAATTTAGGAAATTTTACGCTACATATATTAAATATACAATTTAATAAATGTGATGGGTTGGTGAGTTGATAATTTCAAGACTCTATACATAAAATGCATAAATGCAATATTTTGAGTATATTTTAATTTATTACAAAACCAAATATGAAATTTATAGCTATATTTATATAAATGCATATTAATAATTAATAAAGTGCACAATGTTTAAAAATTTAATATGTAAAATTTTAATATATAAAAATATTATAATAACGAATATACTTGTATAATAATAAATAATAAAATATTTTAATTATTTAGGTTAATTCGATATATAATTATATCTACTAGATATAGTTTCCAAAAAAACCCGCAATTTAGGTGTGATCATATAAAGTAATGCACTTTATATATCAACACTTTATATAGCAGTACGTTGCACTTTATAGAACAACACGTTGCACCTTATAACACAATACGTTGCACTTTATTAACACACTCCACGTTTAACTCCACTTTATTGACTGACGTGTTGCACTTTTGTGTTAATGAGATTGCACCTTATCATAACAAATGCACGGTAATGTTAGTTAAATTAATAATATAAAAATATTAAGTACATAAATTATAAATACTAAATATAATATTAAAATATTATTAAACATATTGCCCTTTATTGACTGACGTGTTGCACTTTTGTGTTAGTGAGATTGCACCTTATCATAACCAATGTAGGGTAATGTTAATTAAATTAATAATATAAAAATATTAAATACAAAAATTATAAATACTAAATATAATATTAAAACATTGAACATATTGCACATTATTGACTGACTGTTGCAATTTTGTGTTAGTGAGATTGCACCTTATCATAACAAATGCACGGTAATGTTAATCAAATTAATAATATAAAATATTAAATACATAAATTATAAATACTAATTATATTTTTATTAAATAAACCGAAATCTATGCACATTAATGTGGTCGATATTGCACCTTATAATAACAATGCACATTTTCGCAAATATTAAATTTAAGTCGTTGCATTCCAAGTTCGGTTCTATTTACAAAAGAAAGAAAACAAATAACAGAACCAACCGGACCATAATTTTTTTTTCATATTTTATCTACATATATTTATTTATTTTAATCAAACGGCCATATAATTTTTTTTGGTACAAAGCAATACAAAATGTTAATTAAAAACTACAAATACTAAATATGTTTTAGAGCAAAAATAAAAAAATAATAATAAAAATAAAGCACTTTCAATGCAAACTAGTTTTACCTCCAGCATTTGCACGAAAAGCGATATAATAAAAGAAAAAGTAACTAAAAATACAGAATAAAATAAAAATCATACAAGATATGAAAAAAAAAAAAAATGAATCTAAATATTACTAAACACTTCTTTATAGTCTGGAATTTAATTTTTCAAAATATTTGATTTATCTTTGTAATATCCCAAAAAATATTTTTTTATTATTGTATGACAACAATAGAAAATGGAGATATTTGTAGTTATTCTTAATTAATTGTGAAATATATATTTATATGATACCAAAAAATATATAGTATCAATATAAAAAAAAATATTTTGTATTTCAGAACTTGAAAAGACGTTACATAAATGGGCACCATCCAAAATGAGATCTGTCAAAATAAATTGTGCAACTAAAAGATACATATTATTATTAAATGGTGAACATATTTTTATTAAATGAAAACCTATTTTTATTAAATGAACTCATATTATTATTAAATGCTGGCTGAATAAAATTTATTGAAGCTTGCCAGTAATTATATATATTGATTAGTAATAGTCCGATTGCACATTAACGGCAGTTAGGTTGCACTTTAGTATTAAACTGATACATATTAATATATGCCATATTGCACTATATTGACTTAACCCGACCGACTTTGTTTTTTGTGTACGAAGTTTATATCGGATTGATTATATATGTTTACCTTTAAAATGTTAGTTATTTTGACTCGATAACAACTTTATTTATTTTTTTAAATAACCAAAATGATCAGACCGAACAAACTATATAAAAAATATAATATTTTATATTTATTTTATAATAATACTATTTTTTCAATCAAAATGAATAAAGATTTAGAAAAAAATATTAAAGTGCAATTTAATTGTGGTTAACGTGCAATTTAGGTATCATTAATGTGCAAGTATTAAGAATTTATAAATTATAGTTTGGACTCATGAGGTGAATTGTAATATATTGAAGTTTATAAAATTGCAATTGAGTTCTCATAACATATCAAATTTTCAAACAAAATGCCCCAAATTCTATAATGTGTAACTTCCGTTCTCTCTTATGCCTGCCACTAGAATGACGTGTTGTGGTGGCGATGGGCCGAGTGGCGGCGGACGAGGGCCGACGCAGCAGGCTGGTGGTGGTTCTCGCCGCGGCGGGCCCGACCTACAAAATTTCGGGCAGAGATGAAGTGGGTCGATTACGGTGGTTTCAGGCGGCGATGTGGGGGATGTTGTCGGCGGTGACGGTAGTGACGTGACTGGTGGCGGCGACAGACCGGTTGCTGCGATTGGGAGAAGATGGTGGACGGCAGAGACGAGGCGAGGTTGCTGTGGCTGGACGGATGAGGCGAAATGGAGGAATGGTGGTTGAAAGGAGGAGGCGATGTGGAGGTTGTCGACGACGGAGATTGTGGTGGCCGTCGACTTGAGCGCCCTCTCCGTGAGATCTGGGCGAGTTGCCGAACTCGGCGATTGGTGGCCGCAGCAGGTCCGACAACGGCGGTGACATGACGGCAGGCTCGTTGCAGTGGTGGCGGCATGCCGGAATCAGCGAACGGTGGCCGGGCTGTGGTGAGCTGTCGGCGGCGTCGGGAGAGAAGACGATAGGTAGGAAGGGAGAGAGAAGAGAGAAGACAGGGGAGAGAGGAGAGAGACGAGAGTGTTTGTTGGAGATAATTACAGGTGGGACCCACTTAATTTATTATTTTGTGAAATTACACCACTATCCTTCAAGGTACTTATTTGTCCATGAGATAACAATATATTTACAGTTTTGCCACTAGGTTTGACCTTTATAATTTAATTTTGACTTCAACATCACCATTGGTATAATTGATCTAATGATCCATGATCATTCTTATTTCTTTCACTATATACTATTCTCATATGATCCCTTCTATATATATATATATATATATATATATATATATGTATATATGGTTCCAAAAAATTCTACCCGGGCTAAAGCCCGGGAGGAATTGTACATAGCTCCGCTCTTGTCGACACCTCCATTATTTCTCCCGCAACTCCATCCTCCTCTCCAAATCTCCCGACACACTGACTAAAAAAATAATAATAATGACAATTGTCAACGACGACGAATGTCGGTGGCGGACGATGTCTGTTGGCTGCAGGTGGTGTTATAGTGGTGGAAAGTTCTCCAACACGATTTTTCCGGCGAGATGGGGCAATAGAAACATGTAAAAGGTGAAAGATATGTATGCGTCCGGCAACGGTGAACGAGATGTATGCATCCGGCGGTGGTCAGGGTGTCGAGGGGCGAAGTGGCGGCGAATACGACGGCGCATTGGTGGTCGGCCGTCTGTGTGAAGGGGGTGTGTGTGTGTGTGTGCTGTGTATGTGTTTGTGTGTGTGTGTGTGTGTTTGTGGATGAAAGAGAGTGAGGGAGGGGGTAGGTGGTACCTGACACGAGTGTTGGTGGGAGTTTGACATAATGTGGGTGGTGGTGGGTCCCACAGGTTGGTTGATATATAACAATCTCTAAACCCTAGAGATTTTCTCTCTCTATAGGAGAGTTCCTTCTCTCATCGGGGAGTTCCCTCTCTCATCGAAAAGCTTCTTTTCGGTGTTTCCTTTTTATCAGAGCGAAGATGACAGTAATCCAGGGTGTGAACTTGTGGGAGAACCGGTGGTTTGTTGGGGTGATTTAGGGTTTATGGCAGAAGGAAGTTCGATGTCTCCAGCCGAGGAAGTTGAACTTCGGTTGAGGGCTTTCTCTTTATCGAAGGTTGAGGATCGTATTATTGATTTAGGGAACGGAGATGTCAAGACTAGCATTGAAGAATGTTACAAAAGTCTGTTCGGGAAGCTGGTGGGGAAAAAGAGGGGTAATCGTATGGGCATCAAGCGAGCTATGGGACTCATCTGGAAACCAAAAAATTCAATGGAGGTTCGTGAATTAGGTAAGGACCTTTTCCAATTTATTTTCGAAAATGACGAGGATATGAAGCGGGTGGCAAGGGGCACAAATTGGGTGTTTGATAACCAGTACCTTATCCTGAAAGGCTGGCAAGCTGGACTCCACAGCAATCACAGCTTCTTCAATGAACTGAGATTGTGGGTTCAGGTTCACCATGTCCCTCTGAATTGGCTTACTTCAGAAGTGGGCTTAAAAATAGGAAAGATGTTTAAATCAGTTTCTAATGTGCTAGTTAGTAACTTGGGCAGTCAAGGAGGGAGATTGATTAAACTACTAGTAACTGTGGATTTAGCAGAGCCACTACCTTGTTATGCATCTATTAGACTGGATCAAGAAGTGGTATCAGTTACCTTTAAGTATGAAAGGCTGATCAATCTGTGCTTTTATTGTGGGGAGGTTGGGCACATTGAAAAGGGACGTGGGCAAAGGGTGGAAGATGTGGAGAACCATTTCTTAAAGAAGACCAAGTTGGGGAGTGGATGCGAGCATCAGAGGGATTGCAGGGATAAGGCTGGCATAATGGAAGTTCCTCATCTGGACAAACCAGAGAACCTAGCCCTTTCAATCCCAACAGCAAGGCCTATGGGGAAGAAGATACAAGGATTAATAGTGAATCTAATGGGATCACTGGTAGCTCTGGTCATAATATTACTCATGGACAGAAGGTGGACTCTGGTTCTTCTCAAATGGGAGAGGGTACTTTCTCAACCATGGGTAAGGGGGATTTGGTGTTGTATGATGTAGCACAACAGAGCAGAATCTTAGGGGTGATTGTTGAAGAAACACCTCAGATAGAAGGTATGAAGGCTGACCAGATAGGGACAGTAGCTGTTGTTCCTATGGGGGAAGAGTACCTACTCAATAAGACTGAAGTGAAGACAGGCAAATCCAAGAGGACATGGAAGAGGGCTCTACCTAAAGAAAGGAGACTCATTAGAGACTGTGGGGTAGTTATCAAAGAGGATTCTAAGCAGCAGCTATTTAAAAGACTGAGGGATTTCGGAGGTAATCAATCTACTCCAAAGGAAGATGACAGTACACAGATAACAGTGGATAAGAAACAGAAAACTGCATCAGCTGAGGTGGAGAGGGCCAACCTTAAGGGGGCCCTCTAGGTGTCAATAAGAGCTGTGGTGTGGAATTGTAGAGGTCTGGGTGGGCCCTCTACAGTTCCCCAGATCAAGGAGGCCTTGAGGATCCACCACCCACATTTTTTGTTTCTTTCTGAAATTAAAAAATCAAAAAAATTTACTATCCAAGTTTGTAGTAGATTGGGTTTTATTAATATCCAGTTTATTGTTGAGCCAAGAGGTGCAGCTAGAGGTGGATATCAAGAAGGTGTATGGGCAAAACTTCTTTATTGTTGTTCAATTTATGGAGAAAGGCCAAGAGGTTTGGTATTGGGAAATATTTGTTTACCTCAGCACTTGCAGAAGGGAGAGAGCAGATCAATGGGAGTTTCTGATTTAAGAAATAAGTTCTTGGGGAGATGTCAGTATATTGGTTGGGGATTGGAATGACTTGCTGAGGCCGGAGGACAAAAAAGGGGGGAATTAGGAGGACTGCTCAAAGTTTTTAGGGTTTCAGCAATTTGTGTCTCAGATGGGTGTGCAAGAACTGCCTTTACAGGGAGTGCAAAGTACATGGGCCAATAACAAAGTTGGGGAGGGGTTTGTGGAGGAAGTGTTGGACAGAGGATTTGTATCATTGGAGTGGGCTGCGATATTCCCTTCTACTTAGATCTTCAGTTGGTTTAGGAGTGCCTCGGACCACTGCATGCTAGTGGTTGATTCTCAAGAAGGTACAACTAGACACAAAAAAAGGTTTGTTTTTTACAAGAGATGGGTTGTTAAAGAAGGAGTTCAGGCCATAGTTAAGGAGGCTTGGGAAGACTCTGTCTCTGGTACTCCTATGTTTGCTCTGAAGGAAAAAATTAAGAATACCAGGACAACTTTGATTAATTGGAGCAGGTATTTTCATTCCCAGCAGAATCAAAAGATTAACCTGTTAACTATGCAGCTTGAAGACATGAGGAAAGAAGGTGGTGATAGACATTGGGAAACCTGGGATAAGATTAAGAAAGAGTTGGACGAGGCTCATGTAGAGGAAGAAATGTTTTGGCAGCAGAAGTCCAAGGCTTTGTGGCTCAGAGAGGGGGATAAGAATTCCAAATTTTTCCATGCTTTTACAGCCCAATGGAGGAGGATGAACTCCATTGATAAGCTGTTGAATGATAGGGGGTCTTTGGTAGAGGGCCAGGAGGGGATTCAGAAGATCATCACTGAATACTATGGTCAGCTATTCTTATCTAGAGGTTCCTCAGGTGGCCATAAATTCCTACCACTCATTCCTAAGACAATAACTGAAGATATGAACAAGGCTCTCACTGGACCAGAGAGGAAGATGATATCAGGCAAGTTGTGTTCAGCATCCATCCAAAAAAGGCCCCAGGGGAGGATGGGATGATAGGGTTATTTTATCAACATTTCTGGTCTATTGTCAAGGGAGACATTTGCAATGCTTCTCAAAGCTTCTTCACATCAGGTCATATGTTGAGGTATTGAAAACATTCTCTTGTAACCTTGATTCCTAAATGTCCCAATCCTGTTTCCATTGCTCAATTTTGACCCATAGTCTCTGTGTTGTCTTTTACAAAGTCATTTCAAAGATTTTGGCAGTCAGATTAAGAGAATGCCTTCATGTGTGTATTTCTAAAAATCAGAATGCTTTTTTGCCTGGTAGACAACTACTTGACAATATGGTGGTAGGCCATGAAGTGTATCATTTTTTGAATAGGCACAGACAGGGCAAGAATTGTTTTATGGCATTGAAGCTTGACATTATGAAAGCATATGATTGTGTGGAATGGAAAGCTATTCAGTTGACTATGATTAGTATGGGATTTCACAGAGTGTTTGTTAAATGGATAATGGCCTGTATCCAAATGCCAACCTTCTCTTTCAACGTTAATGGTCAATGTGGTGGCTATGTTTCAGCTTCTAGGGGAATTAAACAAGGGGATCCACTAGCTCCTTATTTATTCCTCATTATTTCTGAGTTATTATCTGTCAAGATCAAAGATGAGGCTAAAAAAGGAAGGTTTAGAGGACTCAGGTTAGCTAAAGGGGGCCCCACACTCACTCACCTTATGTTTGCAGATGACACATTACTATTTTGTAAAGCAGATGAAGTTCGGTCAAGGCTTCTTGTTGATATTCTTAAGGACTTTCATGATTTTACTGGGCAACAGGTGAGTATGGGGAAATCCACTGTGTTTTTCAGTAAGAATTCCTCTGTAGAGGTTCAAAATACAGTGTGCAGCATGTTCAGAGGTATCACAAGGCACTCCTCTACCAGGTACTTTGGTCTACCCTTTGGAATTGGTAAATCCAAGAAAGAAGCCTTTGAATATATTATTACTGTGGTGAGGAACAAGATCTTTAGTTGGAAGAATAAATGGCTTTCATCTGCAGGTAAGGAGGTTCTCATTGAAGCTGTACTAAATGCCTTACCTGTTTTTGCCATGTCTTGCTTTGTGTTACCTATTGGTCTCTGCAGAGAAATCTCAAGTATTTGTGGCCAATTCAGGTTGGGTAAAGGCTCTGAGTTTAAGGGAGGGATGCACTGGGTTGATTGGAACAAGTTGACTCTACCAAAAGCTCATGGAGGATTGGGATTCCAGGATATTCAATTGTTTAATATAGCACTCATTGCAAATCAGCGATGGAAGATAGTCACAGAGCCAGAGAGGTTGGTCAGCAAAGTGCTTTCAAGCAAATATTTTCCAAATTCTAACTTGTTTAAAGCCCAACGGAAGCAAAGTTCTTCCAGGCTATGGAACAACTGGTTATCTGTGCTTGAGGTCTGTAGGAATTGGATGCAAGTTTAGGTTAATTATGGTAAGAGTGTCAGGGTGTGGGACCAACATTGGATACCTAATTTCATTGGCAAACCAGTGGGTTTGAGGGCAGGGGTGGATAGAAGGATTGTTTGGGTTAATGACTTATTATCTGAGGATGGTTGCAACTGGGATGAGGCTAAAGTGAGAGCCACCTTTGAACCAGATTTTTGCAGCTCCATTCTCAGTATAGATACCTTAGACCTAACTCAAACAGATGACTGTGTTGGGATCTGTGAGGATCTCGTTATGTACAAGTCACAAATTATATAGCAAACGTAAACATATGCGCAACGGATCTATAGGTTTGACGTAGAGAACTTACGGCTTAAAATTTATGTAGATCTGGTTGACCACGAACGGTTGACCGCAAATCACGTCTTGGGTTGCACGAACAAGATTAGATCAAAACCGGATCAAACGGGTGTAAATAGATGAAAACAGATTGAATTCAGACGGCTTCCGGCGGCGCGTGAGGGCGTGTGACGCGTCAGAATCCGGCGATCGTGGCGGCGATGGAAAGCTCTCGTCGAGACGGTCGTCTGGGTATGCTGTTCATCTCAATCGGACCTCTGGTTAGTTCTGTAGGACAAAATATATTTCGTCTCGGTTTACCTATAGATCTTCTACTGTATTACTCAATACACCCTTCTTCAGCTTGTATCAGTGGAGCAACAAGAAGAAGATAAAGCTCGGATGAGATCTAGATAGAGAGAGGCGTGGGGCATGTGTTTGTATATGACAGATGTCTTCTCTTCTCATGAGCTTAATGATGTATATATAGAGCTACAGTAGGGACCCTTAGGAGATTAGGAAAAGGGCTCCTTAATTAATTAGACTAACTGTGGGCCAAGCCCACTCCTCTAATTAATTAAATAATATTAATGGGCTACCAACATTATATTATTGCACTCTCTTTTCCTAGCCCAAATTACATTTGAGACTCTCATAAGAATTACTCGATTTACCTCCCCACGTTTAAGATATAATGTCCATTAATTAATTCGATTACTGACAATCAAGAATTAATTAATTTATTATTATTTCACCGAAGCTAGTGCTCGTTCATCACATTCTTATATATAATCAAACTAACAGCACATGGTGACCGTAAATATCCTAACAGCACATTCTATATATAATAATATTATCTAAAACAGTAAGAATATTAATCTAGCGAAGTGAACTCACCCATGTGAATCAAAGTAATATACATTATATATATCTGCCTGTTTAATATCTTACGGGTTAAGAGAACGCAGTAATTAACCGAGGCCTAGTTCATTTACGACGATCAGTATAAAATGAACTTCTCCTCTCTGGGATCCTGTTTAATACATAAATGTACTAGTGCAACTAATCAGTCAAGACAAACTGTACAGTTGACACTACAACTGTTCGGATGGGGTGTTCATGTCCATCTAGGTTGTGAACAACTATTCTCGTTCGCAAGTGACTGATAGAGTGATCTTCGGTTCGCCCGATGATGACCCACCCTATCTAAGTGCAGAACAACAGAACGTAGAACTTGTTTAATCTAACACGATTCTCATTCATAAAGGGCAAAAGTGTAATAACATGCAAAGCCAAGCTTTCAGTATATAACACTAACAGACTGGAGATGGACAGTGAGTAAGCAAGGTATGTTCTCAGTCAACTCTACTTATGCTCATTTGATTACTGAAAAAGTTCTGAAACAAGGGACTCCTCAAGGCAGTGGAAGCTTCAGAACAGATTCTAAAGTGAGGGGTAAAAGTTAGAAGTTAAAGGTCCTTGGCAAGGTTAAACATTTTGTATGGAGATGCTGTTTAGGTACATTGGCTGTCAATCAAAATCTTAGAGCCATAGGTGTTGATGTTGATCCCATTTGCAAGATGTGTGGAGAAAAGCTAGAAACTATAGTGCATGCCCTGTTTCATTGCCCATTTGCTCAAACTGTGTGGAAACTTGCTCTAGTATGGTGGGATGGTCCTAATGGCTCAGAGACTTTTCAGGATTGGTGGTGGTAGGTGTGTCAATTAGATAAATCAGAGTCTTCCGAAGCCCGTATCCAATTATCTACATATATTCTTTGGTGGCTATAGAAGTCGAGAAATCTGTGGATTTTTGAACAAGTCAGAAGGCCAGCTCAGACCATAGTAAGGGTGGCAGTTCAGGATTGGCAAGCTTTCTTGAAGAATAGTAGGTGATTGGTCTTGTTATTTTCTTTTTTCAGTCTGTTATGGGAGTGATGTTTGTGTTTGAGGAGATAAAGGTTCAGTAGATAGTTACTGCTTTATTTCCTGGTATTAGTTGGGGTTGTTTAGTTCATTTGTTTTGTCTTTGTTCTAGCCCACCTGTTGGTTTGTCTTTAGTTCATTTGGTGCTTCCAATTTCCGGCTGTTGGTTTGTTTGTTTTTTCAGTTTGTGTTGTACTTTGGCTTAGGCCATTCGTTTAATGAGTATTCTATCGTTTGGAAAAAAAATATATATATAACAAATGTCTAAATTGCCCTTAATTAGTGGTCAATGTCTATATTTGACCACATTATGCTCATTTATTTACGAAAGTGCCACACCATATTTGATGAAATTTATTAAAATTTATTAAAATTGTACTTGATAATGACCGTTAATATAATGGATTTCATGGTCTAGATTTATTCTTATTTCTTTCACTATCTTTCTTTATCATTTGATCCCTTATATATATATATATATATAGGGGCTCGTTCAAATAAAAACTAGTCCTGGTGTGAGAACCGTGAGAATCGTTTTTTATGCTATTTTTAATTGTGTATGATGCTATTTTTCATATTAGATGATGCTATCATTTTTACAAATGCAAATAGAAATTGTGTTGCTATTTTTATAAAATTCATCCGGGTTAAAAATAGCACCAAACACAATCAATTATAGCACTATGCATAATTAAAAATAACGGTTCTCATGATTCTCACACTAAGACTTGGTTCTCATTTGAACCACATCATATATATATATATATATATATATATATATATATATATATATATATATATATATATATATATATATATATATATATATATATATATATATATATATATATATATATATATATATATATATATATATATATATATATATATATATATATATATATATATATATATATATATATATATATATATATATATATATATATATATATATATATATATATATATATATATATATATATATATATATATATATATATATATATATATATATATATATATATATATATATATATATATATATATATATATATATATATATATATATATATATATATATATATATATATATATATATATATATATATATATATATATATATATATATATATATATATATATATATATATATATATATATATATATCTAGATTGTTAGGTGCTCCGTACTACTAAAGAAATAATATGACCTCATTTCAATTAGTAGTAGAGGTATATATGATGAGAAATGCTACACTGTCAACCTAGTGAACAACTAGGTTGACAACACAAGTAAAAAACATCTACAAAACTAAAAATAAAAAAATGCACAAATAGATGTTTCCACTTGTGTTGTCAACCTAGTCTACTATGTATCATTTTTCATATATGATTATGACATCATTGGATATATCCGAAATTTTAGGGAAAAAAAAACACAATTTATTCATTTTTTTTTTCTTAAATACAATTTCTAGTCACAAGATTCAAGTATCGCACCATTCATCATATTCAATTTTTTTTTTCTTGGCTGAAAACTCTTGGATGACTCAAATTAATAGAGATTTTTGATTTATAGAGAAAAGAGATGAATATATGATTTAATTTTAAAATTTTTCAACAGACACATATATTTTCTATAATATAAATTACATGCTAACAAATGAATATTTTAAATTACAAAAGTCAAATCCTGCATAATTTACGGGTATATTCGTTTTAGATTTGTAAAGACTTTTAACATTTTAGAAAACCTAATGTATTTAATTTAAACTTTTAAAAATTTAAATAATCTTGAGGAAATTAGTGTGAGATATTAAAAAGTCTTACAAAATTAACATATTGAAATTATTTGAGACTGAAATTTGTTAAGATGTTTTAAGATTTTTTGAGATTTCAAAATAAAAATGTATATATGAAATTTCAATAAAAAATTCACCTGAGACTTATGATTTCATTAATCCACCCTATATATAATTTTAGGACATGCTGAGCCTAAGTGGAAGGCACGCACGCTTCGTAATCCTATTTGGCACAATTATATGCTTTGGACTAACACGTAATTAGGCTTGGTTGCCAACTATGCATTGTAATTACCATAATATATAGTGTTATTATTTCCTTTTTTTACCAATCAATCTTATACTAATATCTTTTCTTTTATTTCTTCCTAATTTAAGGTATTCTTTTTCCTAATACCAATGATTAAATTGCGAGATGTATTTCTATTCAAAACCTATTTCTCTCATTTACAATATTTTGATATTAATTATTCGAAGACTAAACGACTTTGCCTATGGAAATATAATTATGACAAAAAAATTGAAGAGGAAACGACTTTGCCTATGAAAATATGATTATAAGAAATCTCATAATATTTTGTTGGGATTTAAAATATTTTTCATTTTCAAATATATAACAATATAGTATTTGCACAAAAATTCTATTGAGAAAATATTTTTTTTTTTCACTTAAAAAAAGAGAAGAAAAACTTGAATAAGTAATCCGAACATTATAATAAATTTAAGACCTATTAGATATTTGTATAAATAAAAAAAAATAAGATTTAGATTTAATCACCTTGTTGATATCCGGGTCGGGCTCCCGTAAAGGTAATGGTCCGAGAGACCGGGAACCGGGCGAGGCCGGTCTGGCCAGTGGGCCGGCTGCCATTCCAATTAGCAGGTGCCGATTTGAGTCTAAGTCAGTCAACCGGAGTGGCGGGCAACATCATACCCCGAGGTCGACACCTCAGCGCCTCCGTTATGGAGCCGACCAGCTTGGATATGGGGTCTGGAAGACCAGAGGACGTGCAGACTGTTGTAGTCCGGCTCGGGGTCCTGTCAGCTCGGTCCTCGTAGGGGTGAAGGATACATGAAACAGTTAAATAAGGCCATTTGACAATCAATGATTGCCGATGGGACATCCAAGACTAGCCTGCAGGTCTAGGACGTCTGGTCCGGCCGAAGAGCATGTCCGCATTAAATGTAGCCCATACCAGCATTAAATGCGTTGCAGGTAATGATTGGGAGATCCCTAAATCACTCACAATCAGTCAGAGAAGCGCCGACCTGTCTTGCCGAATTACTGTACGACAAGACCTATGAACAGTACCCGAACAGTATCTCATTTAAGAGCCCTATATATAGGAGTCTTGAGCATTTTTTTGGGTTGTTGAATCCCAACTGTCTTAGCTCTATATTTTCTCTCTCTAAACTTGCAAGAAATCTCTGTAAGAATTTGTAAGGATATCACAAGTGCCGACCTCGTACGAGAGGCCGACCCCGTGATCTTTTAATAAAACCATAATTAAACCGCTTTTCTTGTCTTTTTCCCATTTCATATTTGTTTTTCTTATTTCTTTAACCGTTGACCGGAAACCCCGTCAACAGTTTGGCGCTAGAAGGAGGGCACCATAAGTTACTTGGTGTCAATTTTTCGATCTTGTGAGACTCCACATCACACCCATCTTTTTCCTACTTATCACTCTGAAAGTTACTCAAAATTCCTTCATCCAGCCACGATGAGTCTACTCAGTAGTCCGGCGCCCAGTCTTGCCCGCGCAACGGCGGAGAGACCTCTCGCCGAGCTCAGCAGGGGCCCATAGTCCCTGTCCCTCCGGTCCCGACCTTTGCTGAGGCCATGCAGCACCCCGACGTCCTCAAAGCTCTCGAGGGGGTCTTTGCAAAGGCGCTCGTGAGCCAAGCAGCCGGATGGAACACCGTGGCCCCCACGGAAAACCCCGGCAACGCCCTGCTTCATACCCCAGAAAAGGGGGCCGGGGGCCAAAGAAGGAACCCAGAGAAATCCAAAACTACGGCCCAATCACCCAACCTTGAGGACCGGAATCGCCGCGACAAGAGCACCAGACCGGCACCTATCGAGCAGACGGGAGAGAGCCGTCCGGAGCTAAGCCTCCAGATCGTCCGCCGATCTGTTTACCAACGCCTGGGTGATAAGAGCCAAGCCAATCGTGACCTCCGGGAGGTCACCAAGCGAGGCAAAGCTACAGAGCTCGACACTGACGAAGTCGCGGCCCTCAAGCGCAGAATTGCCGAACTGGAAGGCCGGCACCCCTCGAGGAGTGAGCTATCGCTCCCTCCCTATCCACAATCTGGAGCACGACCGATCCCCTAGGTCGCGGACAACGCTTCACCTCTCTTCCCCGACATCTTACAGGAAGCCGTCCCGAAGAAGATAAAGGTGCCGCAGCTCGGCCTCTACGACGGGAGTTCGGACCCCGACTCCCACATTGGCCTGTACACCTCTTGGATGGACCTGCACGGTGCAACCGACGCCCTACGCTGCCGCATGTTCTCTTTGACGCTGGGGCCCAAGGCGCAAAGGTGGTATCACTCCCTGTACCCCCACTCCATCTCTTCATGGGGACAGCTCAGGTCGGCGTTCCGACCGCACTTCATCGGGTCGCAAATGGGCTTGGCTCCCAAAGAGTCCATCGCGACGCAAGTAGTGCAACCTGCACTGACCATCGCGCCAGGGCCCCGCGCCGTGAAGTCCGTCACGGGAGTTCTGCGACTCATGTTTTGCACGTCACGCCGTGGAGCAGCTCACGCCACGGTACCTATCTCCCGCCGCGCCGCGCTGCAACGCGCGGCACACGCCACGCCTGGACAGAGGCTGCAACCAACGCTCAGCCTCACGCCGTGAAGGAGCCTCGCGCCGCGGCTAGATCCTCTCTCGCGCCGTGTTGAAGTGCCACGCCGCGCCCATCGCTCCTCCCGCGCCGCGATACTGCACCACGCCGCGACGCACACGCCCAGCCTTCCTCCTCCTGCGCCATGATGCCCCGTCCTGCCGCGCCGCGAGACAACTTCCAGCACGCCGTGCGGCCCTTTTCCTCACACCATGCCCGACTAGTATAAATAATATTTTTGGGACTCTCGATAAACATCTCTCATTATCCCCTCATTCTGACGGATTCCAGAACACAGAAAGACCCTACTCTCGTTCTTTTCTCTCGTTTTTCATCGTTCTCTATATATTTTTCATCGTTGAACATGGATTTGCACTTGGATTTTGGTACTGCTTTTAGATTAATCTTGTTTATCAGATTCAACTCTCGATTTCGGTTTAACGTAAGATTTTTTTTTATTCTTCTAATCCATGAATATGATTGTCTTAATTTGTGAGATTGTTTGTGTTGAATCAATCATGAGTAGCTAAATTCATATGCTAGGGAATAAGGGATTAATGTCGTTGTAGTATAGTGGTGAGTATTCCCGCCTGTCACGCGGGTGACCCGGGTTCGATCCCCGGCAACGGCGCCAATTTTGTTGTAGTTTATTTTTCCGGAGTAGAATCGAAGGATTCGAACACCGGGTCGTGTCTCTCGAGGAAGGTCAGCCGGATTACTTTGCACGTTATTCAAGCACAAATAAAAGAAATAAAATTCCTAAACATTCTAACTCAGATGGTTTGGTTTGATTATTAACTACGAAGAATGACTGCAAATAAAGCAAATAAAATAGCACGCAACAACGAAGAACAAGTAGGATTTAATAAGCTAGGGAGTCGGGGATATCCGTTTTGGTTCGAGTTGTGACTATTGGGCAAGTGATCGTTCGGTTAAGTGATTTGAATAATTTGCTCGTTCAAGTACTCATCCTCAATAACTCTTCGTAACAAGAGAACAAACTTGAACGGCAAAATTAACAAGTCATTTATGTAACACCCCGCTTATCAGAGTAAATTTTTCGCAACTTTTATTTCGAAATTACTTATAACTCTTTCGAAATCTTTTTGCGAATAACTCGGAATGCTACTTAAACTCCTCCTTCCTAAAAATCTGTTTAACTTTAACTTTGTCTAATTATTTATTTTAGACATAACAAAACAGATTTATATATATACTTGCATTTAACTATATCATGTTCATATTTATGAAATGATAAAAACTTGAAATCTGAATTTATTTAAAATGCAAGTTCACATATTAATAAGCGTAGTGGAATTACTTACAAACGTGAATAATTATACAGACTTATTTCATTTACTACAAATGTCTTTTGAAATGAGTACTCGACCATCACCACCACTTTATTTGCTCACACCTCCGGCCCGACCTTGTTACCTGAAAAACATAATGGGGGTGAGTACTGGTCCTTTTGTACCCCGTTAATACCCATACTAAAGTAACCATCAATAATAATACAATATCATGATCTTTGGTATATATATAATAACTGTAACTTAATCTAGCCGATATATTATCGGATACTTGTGCACAATCTGATGGATATTTCTAAGGCACGTATCACCTCCATCAGAACTTAGGATATAATCTTCAAGACAAATTAATGCCTCCTCATCCCAAGCTTATAAACTTAAACTGTATACATACCTCGAACATGATAAAAATATTATACTCAATGTAATACCCAGTCTGGGTCCCCACCTTTCTCCTTTGAAATCGTATGTGTTGGTCTCGAGTAGCTAACTCTTCAAGCTACATAAAAATACGTAAACAAATATACTAAGTACTATGCTCGTATACTCGGATTTTCAACTCTTTCGGATAAATCATCCAAATCTTATAAAATCTCAATATTCTTGCTATGGTTCAAACTTTTCTTGATCTTTTACTCAATCAAATACTTACTCATATTATTTCTCCCAAATCTTATACATATGGCTTATACTCATTTTTCACTTGATTATTTCGAAAGTGAAACATAACTCAAATCATACTAAACTTTTCATCATAATATTAATATGTGAGATTTACAACAATCTTTATAAAACTGTATACTCAACATATTAAACTAAAACTTGGTCAAATTTCCCATCACTCATATAAGAATTTTTTTCTAAAAATTCCATTTTAAAAACTCTACCATGTACTAAATACTCTTGCATATAAAATCATCTTGACATGTATGCCATATAAATATTTTAACTCGTTCATTTCTCAACATAAAATCATAAAATTTGGCAGTCATGTTCTTAACCCATATATAAGCATGTCGTAAAAATTTCATAATTTTATCATGCGTATATATCGAGTTATTAAAATTTTAAAGTCACAGCTGAAATAAAGAACATAAAATTCAACTTGCATGCTTAACTTCAAAAATTTATAACTCAATCTATACTATGCCAAATGACATAATTCTTTCACCTATATACTCAGCACTTACACAAGAAATATCCATAATAAGCTTAACATATCAGGTTATGCATATCATGCTCAAATTCAAATCAAAACAGTACATATATAACATGTGATTGTGCTGGAAACGACTTATTATTTTTTTTTTTTCATGCTTAAAATTTCTTTAAAAATTGAATATATATTTATGGCATGAAAATACATCAATATTCACTTACTATGACATATGATAAAAAGGTAGCATCTAACCTTCTTCAAGAAATTTGAAAATGGAACTTCGGAAGTTGATCTCAACTTATCTTCGTCAAGATTTCTCTCGATTTTTCTTCCTCACTTTATAGCTAAGACTTTGCTTATTTTTGTGTGAATTTCGAGTCTATGGTGATACCCCTTTATATAGGGTAGCAAAGGAGACAATATCACCTTCTTCACATCAATACTTCATCATAATAAACTCATTAGGGCCCTTGCCATTAATGCTTTTCTAAATCATGCACAAAGTTGAGTAAGCTTTGAAAAGTACTTGTAATGCATGATTCATCTTGTATATATCAAGACAAACTCTTCCATTTGACCAATCCTCCATTATGGGTCGAATTTTGATCCTAAATGGCTCATTTATTGCTTAAAAATATAAAAAAAATGGTTATAAAAATAAATAAAGATAAAGAATAAAAATCATAACTTGTAAACTTCTCAAATCTATAGTCAATGCTTAGAAAGGGCCATCTTGTGATCCTAATCTAGTTTCCATGATAAAATTCGTGACTTAATGAAAAATCTCCAATTTACAGAACCGAATTCTGACTTAAAACGAACGGTTACCGAAAAATCGAAAATTCTGAAAATTTCAGATTTCCATCTTTTGCTTTTGGCCTTTTTCCTTTTTATGCTGAAAATTTTTAACTCTTATTAATGATCTTGAAACTTGTAAAAAGATACAAGAAAATAAATTTTTCGGAAACGAAATCGGACTTAATTATCGTCTACAACCGAACATCGAAAAACTCGAAACTTGCGAATATAATTTCGAATATACTCTTAATAATATAAATAGACCTTCTTGTCTAAATAACTTCTACTTAATCCTTATAACTTATCAAATCATATAAGTCACATAAAATACTTAGGCAATTTATAACATTTACTCGACTAACTCAATTTAATGAAAAACAATTCTGATTTAACTTTAATGTCGAGCCAACTGAAAAATAAAATTCTAAGAGATTTATTAAGGCTTGGAAATATAAAAGATCATTATTAATAAAAATAAAATAGTTCTACTGAAATAATTACTCTTATTAATTAATGAATGGGATATTACAATTTAACTCCTAGACAATACAGTTACGAACAAGTCTAGTTTGTACGAGCCTATTTCGACCGACTCCTACCCTTTCGGTTCTAAGAGTCGATTAGATAAGACTAGAGGGTTGTCAACCGACTAATCAATAAGAATAACCATTATCATGCGAGAATACATCGAATTCAATCGTAGATTGGAAATTGAAGTGTCACTCTTCAATAATCTTCAATACTCAGGCTCAATATTTGAAAAACCCTTTTGAAGCATAACTCGTACAAATAGAACGATCAATAGATCCCAACAATCACAAACGAATTCAAAACATTAATCCCTTATTCCCTAGCATATGAATTTAGCTACTCATGATTGATTCAACACAAACAATCTCACAAATTAAGACAATCATATTCATGGATTAGAAGAATAAAAAAAATCTTACGTTAAACCGAAATCGAGAGTTGAATCTGATAAACAAGATTAATCCAAAAGCAGTAGCAAAATCCAAGTGCAAATCCGTGTTCAACGATGAAAAATATATAGAGAACGATGAAAAAACGAGAGAAAAGAACGAGAGTAGGGTTTTCTGTGTTCTGGAATCCGTCAGAATGAGGGGATAATGAGAGATGTTTATCGAGAGTCCCAAAAATATTATTTATACTAGTCGGGCATGGTGTGAGTAAAAGGGCCGCACGGCGTGCTGGAAGTTGTCTCGCGGCGCGGCAGGACGGGGCATCACCGCGCGGGAGGAGGAAGGCTAGGCGTGTGCGTCGCGGCGTGGTGCAGTATCGCGGCGCGGGAGGAGCGATGGGCGCGGCGTGGCACTTCAACACGGCGCGAGAGAGGATCTGGCCGCGGCGCGAGGCTCCTTCACAGCGTGGGGCTGAGCGTTGGTTGCAGCCTCTGTCCAGGCGTGGCGTGTGCCGCGCGTGATGCGGATATGGCTAGGCAGCTGAAGAACGCCTTGAGCCGAGCCTATCACGCGCGCAAGAGGTTAGCACGACAGGCGGGTGAGACGCAGGCCATAGCATGCGAGGCGAGCGAGGACAGCGACCAGGGTCTGATAGGGCGATAGCGCGCGACTAGCGCGAAGGGAAAAAGTGGCCGCGAGCGTTAAGGCAAATGGCGCGGACAAGGGCGATGCGACAGACGCGCATGATAAGACCTCGGGTGGTTGGGACGCGCGCGAGAAGACTGTTGGACGCGAGGACTCGAGCGGAACGCGCAACGGAGGAGCACGCGCTAGCACGGGCGGCGCGACCTTAGTCCTCGAGGACTAAGGCAAGGCGCGCGGGTCCTTAAGGCGGCAAGTTGGGATGTTTGGCTTGGAGTGCAAGTCAAGACTTCCCAAGATCCCTTAGATATTTGGTTTCCTTATTCTATTATGATTTCTAGATTGTTTAGGACTTTAATATTTTATTGCTTTAATTAGTGATTTAGTTCCTTAGGACTTTATTTATTTTCAAGCATTAGGAGTTCTTCTTAGATTAGGAATAGACTTAGTTTGGCACCTATAAATAGGCCCTTTTGTCATTCGAAATATTCGTTCAGAAATTAATAGAAAAACCGAACTTTTGTTCAAACACTTTGCCTTAGATATCTTTTCGATTTCTTTTGCAATTTTATCGTTTCAAGGGGTGCGGTTGTGCAAACCTCGAGACACTTATCGGCGATTCAAGGCACTGGTTTGTGGCTTATCGGCAATCGGGACACGCGATCTTCATCATTGGTGCTTTCATTGAGTGGATCTAGATCGTGTGTCTTTTTCTACCCCATTCCTTTTCCTTTTTCTTCTTTATTTTCGTCCCCCTATACAAAAGAAAATAAAATAAAAAAAAAAAATCTCTTCAAGACGAGTCCTCGAAGCAAAGAACGAAAGCAAGAAAAGAAAGCAATGGCCAAAAAGGAGATGAAGGACAAGATCGACAACCTAGACGCTCAAGTCCAAAGTATGAGCGAAGTCATGGACTCTTTCGGCGAGGGGCTCGACACAACCAAGGCATCGGTTCGAGATCTAATGGAAACCGTGAACCGAGGGTTCGAGGAGATGGTACGGGGCTTCCAACGCTTTGCGCGACCACCTCCACGACAGCCAAGGCACGATCGACCCGAGGAGGAGGAACATCGTCCCGATGAGCGCGAGCACGAGGAGGACTTCGATCGACGGTCACACGCGTCTAACGTGCACGATCGCCCGAGGCTCGACAAACCGCGGCTCACGCTATCCACCTTCACCGGCACCGATCCCGAGGCATGGCTCAACCGGGCTGTGCAATACTTTGAGCTCAACGAGACCGAGGCCAACGACCGTGTTCGATACGCGGCCTATTACCTAGATGGCGAGGCCAACGTGTGGTGGCAATGGCTCACGAATGTATACCCCAAACGACAGCGAGCCATTAGATGGGGAGATTTCGAGCGCGAATTACTCACGCGTTTTGGGACCTCTAACTACCATAACTACGATGAGGCCCTTTCACGTATACGCCAAACCGGCAGCCTGCGCGATTACATGAAGGAGTTCGAAAAACTAGCTTGTCACGTGAGGGACTGGCCCGAGGCTGCGTTAGTCGGGGTATTCATTGGCGGGCTTAAGTATGATCTAGCCGCTGAGGTTCGATTGGAGCGGCCCGATTCGATGCATGCGGCCATGGAGATCGCCCGACGTCGCGACGATCATCTCGCCGCTACGCGAAGGGGACGGGCGGACGCACGCTTTCCCGAGCCACGACGCACGACGAATATCGCGCCCAACATACGGCCACCAAGTAACGCTCGACCACCTATCCCGGAAGTCAAGCGTCTGTCGCTCGAAGAGACAAGGCGCCGACACGAGCAAGGCCTGTGCTTCAAATGCGAAGAGAAATTCACGCCGGGCCACCGATGCAAGCAGGCGTTTTTAATCGATGTCACGGACTCCGATAATGAGGAAGAACCCGAGGTTGAGGAGAGCGAGGTTCGAACTGAAGTGCTCGAAGATGAAGCTGAAATTTCGATGCACGCCATGGCTGGTACCCGAGGGCCGAGGACGTTGCGGCTACCGGCGTGGGTTAAGGACCGCCGCGTGGCCGTACTCGTGGACAATGGGTCATCCCATAATTTCATCAACACCACGCTGTCCCAAAAGCTAAATTTGTCCACCACCACGATCGAGCCATTTGATGTCCGAGTAGCTAATGGTGAACGGTTGAGGTGCACCGAGTCCTATCGCAAGGTGCCAATCAAGTTCCAAGGAGTCACCATCAAGGCCGATCTCTACGCATTACCCCTGGTTGGACCCGATGTGGTGTTAGGAGTCCAATGGCTCGAAGGTTTAGGAGAAGTGACCACCAACTACAAAACTGGTGTCATGAAGTTCAAGGCAGGAGAACAGCAAGTCACCTTAAAGGCTAGTGAAGTTAGTGGGACCAAGGAGGTTGGTCTCAAGAGCATCGAGAGAGTTTGGCGCGGGGGTGGCCAAATTTTCGCCGTCGTGGTCGAAGACGCGAGCACGACTACAACCGAGCCCGACATACATCAAAGCGAGGTGCGCACATTACTCGAGGAGTTTGAGCAAGTCCTAGGGGAGCCTAAGGGCTTGCCGCCGCATCGGGAGTTTGACCATCGAATACCCTTGGTCAATGAGCAGCATGCGATACACGTCCATCCATACCGGTATGCGCACTTTCAGAAGACCGAAATAGAGAGGCAAGTTGGTGAGATGCTTGAGTCCGGGCTCATTCAACACAGCTCAAGCCCATTCTCGTCACCGGTGCTACTAGCCAAGAAAAAAGACGGCACGTGGAGGTTTTGCACCGACTACCGTGCACTGAATGCCGCAACCATTAAAGATCGATTTCCTATACCAAGTGTCGACGACATGCTCGACGAGCTAGGTGGATCCCGTTATTTCTCTAAGCTCGACCTAAGGGCCGGGTACCATCAGATCCGGCTACACAAGGCTGATATCCCAAAGACGGCCTTTCGTACGCACCAAGGACACTACGAGTATTTGGTAATGCCATTTGGGCTATGCAACGCCCCATCCACCTTCCAGTTTGCTATGAACTCCATCTTCAAGGACCATCTGCGCAAATTCGTCTTGGTATTCTTCGACGACATTCTAGTCTACTCAAAGATGTGGGACGAGCACATACGGCACTTACGTGTGGTGCTTAAGATCTTGGAGGCTAACTCGTTCTACATCAAGCCGTCCAAGTGCTCGTTTGGACAAGAGATGGTCGAATACCTTGGTCACTTTATTTCACATGATGGTGTGAAGGTCGACCCAAGGAAAATTGAGGCTATGGTCGATTGGCTGAAACCAACCAGCTTGACGCAGTTAAGGGTTTCCTAGGGCTCACAGGTTACTACCGAAAGTTCGTGAAGGACTATGGGTCCATTGCCAAACCATTAACCGAGATGACCAAGAAGGGCGGATTCAAGTGGACCGTGGCGAGTGAGGCTGCATTCGAGAAACTTAAGGGTGCAATGACATCGACGCCTGTTCTAGCCATGCCAAGGTTCGAGGTGTTGTTTGAAGTGCACACGGACGCGAGTGATGTGGGCATTGGTGCGGTGCTAGTCCAGGAAGGACGTCCCTTGGCCTTCCTTAGCAAGGCACTTGGCACGACCCGACTAGGATTGTCCGTGTATGTGAAGGAGATGCTCGCAGTCGTCGAGGCGGTACGATGCTAGAGGCCCTACCTCTTAGGGCGACGCTTTCGGATCGTGACCGATCAACAACCGCTCAAACACTTACTCGAGTAAAGGATCGTAACGCCCGAACAACAAAAGTTTGTCTCAAAGCTTATGGGCTTCGACTTCGAGATAGTGTACAGGCCGGGTCGACAAAACGCTGTGGCCGACGCCCTGTCGAGACGGACGGACGTCACTGAGCTCGAAGCCATAACCGGGCCAACATGGGCGATATGGGAGGAGATAAGGAGGGCGCAAGAAGGCGACACCCAATGTCAAGACTTACTGCGAGCTATAGAAGCAGGAGATGCGACCGTTGCCGACTACGAGTTGCATAATGGTCTCGTGCTACATCGAGGCCGAGTGTATGTCCCGGATAGTGGGCAACTCCACGAGCAAATTTTGCAACACTTCCACGACTCTAAGATCGGCGGGCACTCAGGATTCTATCGTACTTGGATGAGAATGGCCAATACCTTCTTTTGGCCAGAGCAGCAAGGTGCAGTTCGGGAGTATGTCGCGCATTGTGACGAGTGCCAGCGCACTAAGGCTGACGCACGACGACCGAGTGGTCTATTGCAGCCTTTACCCGTGCCCGAGAATATTTGGGAGGACATCACCATGGACTTTATCGAGGCGCTGCCTATCTCTAATGGGTTCAATGGGGTCATGGTCGTGGTCGATCGACTGACAAAGTACGCGCACTTCATACCGATCACGCATCCCTACACGGCAAAGTCTATCGCCAAGCTCTTCATTGAGTACGTCATGAAGTTGCATGGGGTGCCACGCTCGATTGTCTCTGATCGTGACCGGATTTTCATGAGTAGCTTTTGGTCTGAGTTCTTTAAGCTCCAAGGGACCAAGCTCTCAATGAGTTCTGCCTATCACCCACAGACAGATGGCCAAACCGAGGTAACCAACCGCACGCTAGAGCAATACTTGCGGTGCTATGTGCACCAATTTCCAAAGAAGTGGGAAAGTTTTCTACCATGGGCCGAGTATTGGTACAACACCACTTACCACGAGTCGACCAAGGCTACACCATTCGAGTTGGTGTACGGGCGCAAACCACCTACACTCGTAAATTATTCGGAAGGAGTTGCTATCAATGATGAAGTGGGGCGAGAACTTGAGGAGAGAGACTTAATGTTACGAGAACTGAAGAGGACTCTCGAGGGGTCGATTAACCGCATGAAAACCTTTCATGACGGCAAAAGGCGCGAAGAGAGTTTTGAGCCACGCGAGTATGTCTACTTGAAGCTGCGGCCCTTTAGGCAGCGAACGACGGCGCAAAGGGCTGCGACGAAGCTCGGGGTACGCTATTACGGGCCGTACCAAATTTTGAAGCGCATAGGGCAAGTAGCTTATCGCCTAGAGTTACCGGAGAGTTCGCACATCCATCCAGTCATACACGTCTCGCAGCTCAAAAAAAGTCTAGGAGAGGCGCACAAGTGGTGCGAAGAGCTTCCCGCGACGGCAACGGATTGGCGGGCCATTGTGAGGCCTAGTCGTGCGATCGAATATCGCCAAGTAAGGAAAGCGGGGCGCTACCGTTGGGAGGTGTTAGTTGAGTGGGAAGAATTGCCATCGGAGGAGGCTACGTGGGAGGATGTAGATGAAATGCGCGAGCAATTCCCTGATTTCATCCGTGAGGACAAGGAAGCGCTTGAAGGGGATGGGAATGATGCGGATGTGGCTAGGCAGCTGAAGAACGCCTCGAGCCGAGCCTATCACGCGCGCAAGAGGTTAGCACGACAGGCGGGTGAGACGCAGGCCATAGCATGCGAGGCGAGCGAGGACAGCGACCAGGGTCTGATGGGCGATAGCGCGCCACTAGCGCGAAGGGAAAAAGTGGCCGCGAGCGTTAAGGCAAATGGTGCGGACAAGGGCGATGCGACGGACGCGCACAATAAGACCTCGGGTGGTTGGGACGCGCGCGAGAAGACCGTTGGACGCGAGGACTCGAGCGGAACGCGCAACAGAGGAGCACGCGCTAGCACGGGCGGCGCGACCTTAGTCCTCGAGGACTAAGGCAAGGCGCGCGGGTCCTTAAGGCGGCAAGTTGGGATGTTTGGCTTGGAGTGCAAGTCAAGACTTCCCAAGATCCCTTAGATATTTGGTTTCCTTATTCTATTAAGATTTCAAGATTGTTTAGGACTTTAATATTTTATTGCTTTAATTAGTGATTTAGTTCCTTAGGACTTTATTTATTTCCAAGCATTAGGAGTTCTTCTTAGATTAGGAATAGACTTAGTTTGACACCTATAAATAGGCCCTTTTGTCATTCGAAATATTCGTTCAGAAATTAATAGAAAAACTGAACTTTTGTTCAAACACTTTGCCTTAGATATCTTTTCGATTTCTTTTGCAATTTTATCGTTTCAAGGGGTGCAGTTGTGCAAACCTCGAGACACCTATCGGCGATTCAAGGCACTGGTTTGTGGCTTATCGGCAATTGGGACACGCGATCTTCATCAGCGCGTTGCAGCGCGGCGCGGCGGGAGACAGGTACCGCGGCGTGAGCTGCTCCACGGAGTGACGTGCAAAACATGGGTCGCAGAACTCCCGTGACGGACTTCACGGCGCGGGGCCCTGGCGCGATGGCCAGTGCAGGTTGCACTACTTGCATCACTTCACATTTCGGAGTCGTTCGGGTTCGTTTGATATCGGAATTTGATTCCGCTTCTTCCTATGTATTGCCAACGAAATGCTCTACCCAATGGTGTTCACCCGGTCCAATTATCATAAAAAAATAAATCTTTCCGAACCTTTAACCCTGCACACCAAAGACGAGAAAAACCAGAAGAATACCCGAGAAACAAATAGATAGACCAAAATAAAACAAGACGCACAATAAACTAAAAAAAACGAATAAATACTAACGAAAAGACCTAAAACGGGGGAAAAAGAAATGAAAAATAAGAAGAAAAAACGTAACAAAAATGGGACAAACAATCGTCCAAGGAGAGGACGAGAGTCTGAAGGACTACATCGCTCGATTCAACGACCGAGTTCAGAACATGGATAGGTGCCACCAGACGAGCTGTTGATCACCGCTCAGGGCGGTCTGAGACCGAAGACGTTGTTTAAGTGGTCTCTGTGTCAGAACAAGCCGACCACTTACTAGGAGTTCCTTACCCGAGCCCAGGATTACATCATGGCGGAGGAGTCCTTGTCAATCCCAACCTTCGATGCCGCGCCAGCCAAGGTCAAGGCTAAGGAGGAAAGTCTGGAAAACCAAGCAAGTCATTCGCCAAGGTCCGAGCCCTGTGGAGACAAAAGGCCGAGGAGCTGAAGGAGAGTTATCAGAGCGTCTTTTCTGTGGGTGCCGCCGCAGTTTACGAAGAGATCAAGGCAAAGGGGTTACTGCCGGACCCGAAGCCGATGTTTACAGACAAAGACAAGGTAGACAAATCCCGTTACTGCACCTATCACAAGGCGCACGGGCACAATACCAACCAGTGCCGAAATCTGATCTCGGCACTGCTCAAGCTGATTGATGACCCACAACTCAAGAGGTTCACCCACTCCGGCGAAAAGAGGAAGAAAGGGGCCGTTTTGAGGACGGCCTAGACAGTGACGAGGATGCCGACGTGAATCCTTGGAGGAAGAAGCCGCAACAGGATGACCCCCGCGAGATCATGACCTTTCGCTCCGCCCACCAAGGTGAGGCCGGCACCTCTAGAGGCAGGAAACGAGATCGGTCCCCACGCCCCGGGACCGACCAGACCGATTACCCAACTCGGCGCATCAACACCAGCCGCGGCGAATCCCTCCTATCCAGGAGACAGACTAAGGCCTATGCCCGACAAGCTTATTACGCCGGACAGAGGGTGATGCATGCCGACAGCTGGCCCGCATCGGAGCCAACCCCAAACAACATCTCCTTTACCGATGAGGATGCCTTCCTGTTCGACCACCCCACTCCGACGCCCTGGTGATCACGGCGCCGATCATGGAAATAAAGATCCATCGCATCATGGTCGACACCGGGGCATACGCGAGCATCCTCTATTATAACACCTTCAAAAAGATGGGGATCGACAGGAAGGAAGTGCAGCCTTGTCGTGAACGGATCCAAGGCTTTAACGGACAGACAACGGCCCCCGTCGGCCAAGTCACACTGCCAGTCCGTTTTGGAGAAAAGGGGCAGCCCACGAAGACCATTTTGGAAACTTTCAAAATCGTGGACTACCCGAGTGAATACAACGCCATCCTGGGAAGGACGGCCCTCTACAAGCTGAAGGCCGCCGTCTCCATATTTTACTATTCCCTCAAGTTCCCGACCTCGGATGGAGAGGGGACCCACCGCGGGGATCAGAGAGAGGCGCGGGAGTGCGTCCTGACCATCCCGCGCGCGGAGATAAATGCGGCAGACCCTCTTGCCGAAGCCGAGGCGACCGACATCGGCCCGGCACACGATGGTCCTAGGGGCAACCGCATGATGGGAAACCGGACAGGTTCGCACCCCTTGACCTCGCCAAGTGCCAACCCCGTCGCCACGGGACTCGAGACGGAGGCGGCCAGCCCGACCCTCGATGCCGAGCTGGATAACCCCAATCGGGGGGACGACCACGAGCGGAAAAAACAAACAGGCACACTCCCCTCGGTTGACGGTAACGCCGACCAGGCCGAAGGATACTCCGGGGTCGAACTGGACCTGGACAGAGAGAGAAGGGCCGACAAGGAGCCGGTCATCGAAGAAGACAAGCTCGACCCCCAAACCCAGTATGAGGAGAAACGGGGGACGAAGAGGGCCGAACCTATGGACGAAGTTGAAGTCATCTTTATTGATGAAGAGACTTATCAGAAGCAACTCCAGATCGAGAGCAGATTGTCGGGGCCGCTCAAGACCGAGCTGACCAAATTCCTCCGGGAAAACGCGGACATATTTGCGTGGACCTACAAAGACATGGTCGGCATCGACCCCCGGGTCGCCTGCCACCGGCTATAGGTCGACCCCACGGCCAAGCCGATCGTGCAAAAGCGAAGGAAACTCGGCCCGAACCGACAACAAGCCTTGGAAGAAGAGGTGGTCAAGCTCAAGGATAATGAATACATTCGCGAGGTCCCGTATCCGACCTGGGTAGCCAATCCGGTACTCGTGAAGAAAAGCAGTGGAGCATGGCGCTTGTGCATCGATTTCTCCGACTTGAATAAGGCGTGCCCCAAAGACAGCTACCCCCTACCCCACATCAATTACATGGTCGACGCTACCTCGGGGCACGAGCTGATGAGCTTTATGGACGCATACTCGGGCTACAATCAAATTCCCATGCATCCGGACGAGGAAGAACACACCTCTTTCTACTCGGCACGTGGCCTCTACTGCTACACCATGATGCCGTTCGTATTGAAGAACACCGGGGCCACCTACCAGCGCCTAGTTAATAAGATGTTTGCTAGTTTGATAGGTGTAAGCATAGAAGTGTATGTAGATGATATGCTAGTTAAATCCGTGTACGCGTCTGATCATGTAAACGATCTCAATAAAATGTTTTCTATTTTGCGTGATTACTCGATGAAATTAAACCCGAAGAAATGTACTATCGGTGTCGGTTCGGGAAAATTTTTGGGATATATCGTCCGCCCGCGCGGTATCGACGCAAACCCCAAAAAAATCAAAGCAGTTCAGAACCTCCGACCGCCGGCCTCGATCAAGGGAGTCCAAAGCCTAACCGACAAGCTCGCCGCCCTGAGCAGGTTCATCTCAAAGTCCACCGACCATTGCAAACCTTTCTTCGACACCATCAAGAAAAATCACAAGTTCGAGTGGACGCCGGAGTGCCAAAGAGCGTTAGAGGCGATCAAGGAGACCCTCAGCCAGGCTCCGACAATGCAGAAGCCCCGCCCCAGATGAGATGCTTTATCTGTACCTAGGAATTTCCGACGTGGCCGTAAGTGCCGCCCTGATCCGAGAAGAGGACTCGAGCCAATTCCCGATGTACTATGCGAGCAAGGCACTTCACGATGCCGAGCTGCGGTACCCGCCCATGGAGAAGTTGGCCTTCGCTCTGGTGACCGCATCCCGGAAGTTGGGGCCATACTTTCTGGAATACTCGGTCACTGTCCTCATGGCCTACCCACTCAGACAAATCCTGCACTGACCTGACACTTCAGGTCGGCTGGTGAAATGGGCGGTGGAGCTAGGGCAATACGACATCCATTACCGACCCCGAACAGCAATGAAGGGGCAGGTACTATCGGACTTCATAGCAGAATTCACGCCGGGAATCAAAGAGGCGAACGACGAGGAGCCTTGGGTGATGTACGTCGACGAATCCTCCACTGCCGGACGAGCAGACGGAGCAGTCGTACTCGTGGATCCCCAAAAAAAACTCTTTTGCCATTCAATCCAGTACCTCTTCCCGGCGACCAACAACGAGGCCGAATACGAGTCATTGCTATCCGAGCTCGCTCTAGCCGAGGCCATGAGCTTAACCGACCTCATCATATACTCCGACTCGATGCTAATGGTCAAGCAAGTCTCCAGGGAGTTCGAGGTCAAAGAACCAAGGCTGGTTCCCTACCTGGGACTAGTAAAGAAAAAGTTAGCCAAACTCCAGACCCAAATAGAACACAACCCCCGGACGGAGAACGTGCCGGCCGATGCTTTGGCCCGCCTCGCCTCGAGTACCGGGGTGGAAAGCATTGAGTATGTACAAGTCGCCCACAAAGAACAACCTTCTGTGCTCAGCACTTCCGTCCTAAGTGCCGATCACACCTCCGAAGACAAGGAGCCGAGCTGGATGGTCCCGATCCGGTCGTATCTCGAGACCGGTGCGTTGCCGTCTGACCCAAAAGAGGACAGACAGCTCCGTACCCGAGCAGCTCAGTTCACGATCGTGGCCGGTGAACTGTTCACGATCGTGTGCGGGAACCACTCCGGAGGGTACGCCCTTGCTCACAAAGTCCTCAGGCAAGGCTACTATTGGCCGAGCCTAAAGAAGGACGCTTTGGATATGTGATGAAGATCGCGTGTCCCGATTGCCGATAAGCCACAAACCAGTGCCTTGAATCGCTGATAGGTGTCTCGAGGTTTGCACAACCGCACCCCTTGAAACGATAAAATTGCAAAAGAAATCGAAAAGATATCGAAGGCAAAGTGTTTGAACAAAAGTTCGGTTTTTCTATTAATTTCTGAATTGCATATTTCGAATGACAAGGGGCCTATTTATAGGTGCCAAACTAAGTCTATTCCTAATCTAAGAAGAACTCCTAATTCTTGGAAATAAATTAAGTCCTAAGGTATTAAATCACTAATTAAAGCAATAAAATATTAAAGTCCTAAACAATCTAGAAATCATAATGGAATAAGGAAACCAAATATCTAAGGGATCTTGGGAAGTCTTGACTTGCACTCCAAGCCAAACATCCCAACCCTAATCTCGCCGCCTCACGCCCCGACCGTCCGCGCACCTTGCCTTAGTCCTCGAGGACTAAGGTCGCGCCGCCCGTCCCCGCGCGTGCTTCCCCGCTGCGCGCTCCGCTCGTTTCCTCGCGCCCAGCGGACTCCTCGCGCGCGTCCGCGCCACTCACCTCACTCCTTGCGACCGAATTTCGCCCACGCGCTAGGTGTGCGCTCTCTTCTACCGGATCCCCCTCGCCGACCACGCTTGCCCCGCACGCGATGGCATGCGTCTCACCCGCCTGTCGTGCTAACCTCTTGCGTGCGTGATAGGCCCGGCTCGAGGCATTCTTGAGCTGCCCAGCCACATCCGCATCATTCCCGTCCCCTTCAAGTGCTTCCTTGTCCTCAAGGATGAAATCAGGGAACTGCTCGCGCATTTCATCTTCATCCTCCCATGTAGCCTCCTCCGATGGCAATTCTTCCCACTCGACTAACACCTCCCAACGGTAGCACCCCGCCTTCCTTACTTGGCGATATTCGATCGCACGTCTAGGCCTCAAAATGGCCCGCCCATCCGTTGCCGTCGCGGGAAGCTCTTCGCACCACTTGTGCGCCTCTCATAGACTTCTTTTGAGCTGCGAGACGTGTATGACTGGATGGATGTGCGAACTCTCTGGTAACTCTAGGCGATAAGCTACTTGCCCTATGCGCTTCAAAATTTGGTAGGGCCCGTAATAGCGTACCCCGAGCTTCGTCGCAGCCTGTTGCACCGTCGTCCGCTGCCTAAAGGGCCACAGCTTCAAATAGACATCCTCGTCTGGCTCAAAACTCTCTTCGCGCCTTTTGCCGTCATGAAAGGTTTTCATGCGGTTAATCGACCCCTCGAGAGTTCTCTTCAATTCTCGTAACATTAAGTCTCTCTCCTCAAGTTCTCGCCCCACTTCATCATTGATGGCAAATCCTTCCGAATAATTTACGAGTGTAGGTGGTTTGCGCCCGTATACCAACTCGAATGGTGTAGCCTTGGTCGACTCATGGTAAGTGGTGTTGTACCAATACTCGGCCCATGGTAGAAAGCTCTCTCACTTCCTCGGAAATTGGTGCACGTAGCATCGCAAGTATTGTTCTAGCGTGCGGTTAGTCACCTCGATTTGGCCATCCGTCTGCGGGTGATAGGCAGAGCTCGTTGATAGCTTGGTCCCTTGAAGTTTGAAGAACTCAGACCAAAAGCTACTCATAAAAATCCGGTCACGATCAGAGACAATCGAGCGTGGCACCCCATGCAACTTCATGTAGTACTCAATGAAGAGCTTGGCGATAGACTTTGCCGTGTAGGGGTGCGTGATTGGTACAAAGTGTGCGTACTTCATCAGTCGATGGACCACGAACATGACTCCATTGAACCTGTTAGAAATAGGCAATGCCTCAATGAAGTCCATGGTAATATCTTCCCAAATGTTCTCGGGTACGGGCAAAGGCTGTAACAGTCCACCCGGTCGCCGGGCGTCCGCCTTAGTGCGTTGGCACTCGCCGCAGTGCGCGACGTACTCCCGAACCGCGCCCTGCTGCCCTGGCCAAAAGAAGGTATTGGCCTCCTCATCCAAGTACGGTAGAACCCCGAATGTCCTCCAATTTTCGAGTTGTGGAAGTGCTGCAAAATTTGCTCGCGGAGTTGCCCGCTATCCGGGACAAACACTCGGCCTCGATGTAGCACGAGACCATTATGCAGCTCGTAATCGGCAACCGCCGCATCTCCTGCCTCTATGGCTCGCAGCAAGTCTTGACATTAGGTGTCGCCTTCTTGCGCCCTCCTTATTTCCTCCCATATCGCCCATGTTGGCCCGGTTATGGCTTCGAGCTCAGCAACGTCCGTCTGTCTCGACAGGGCGTCGGCCACAGCGTTTTGTTGACCTGGCCTGTACACTATCTCGAAGTCGAAGCCCATAAGCTTTGAGACAAACTTTTGTTGTTCTGGCATCACGATCCTCTGTTCGAGTAAGTGCTTGAGCGGTTGTTGATCGGTCACGATCCGAAAGCGTCGCCCTAAGAGATAGGGCCTCCAGCATCGTACCGCCTCTACGACTGCGAGCATCTCCTTCACATACACGGACAATCCTAGTCGGGTCGTGCCAAGGGCCTTGCTAAGGAAGGCCAAGGGACGTCCGTCCTGGACTAGCACCGCACCAATGCCCACATCACTCGCGTCTGTGTGCACTTCAAACAACACATCGAACCTTGGCATGGCTAGAACAGGCGTCGAGGTCATTGCACCCTTAAGCTTCTCGCATGCAGCCTCACTTGCTTCGGTCCACTTGAATCCGCCCTTCTTGGTCATCTCGGTTAATGGTTTGGCAATGGACCCATAGTCCTTCACAAACTTCCGCTAGTAACCTGTGAGCCCTAGGAAACCCCTTAACTGCGTCAGGCTGGTTGATTTCGGCCAATCGACCATAGCCTCAATTTTTCTTGGGTCGACCTCAACACCATCATGTGAAATAAAATGACCAAGATATTCGACCATTTCTTGCCCAAACGAGCACTTGGACGGCTTGATATAAAATGAGTTGCCCTCCAAGATCTCGAGCACCGTTCGTAAGTGCCCAATATGTTCGGCCCATGTCTTCGAGTAGACCAAGATATCGTCGAAGAATACCAAGACGAATTTGCGCAGATGGTCCTTGAAGATGGAATTCACGGCAAATTGAAAGGTGAAAGGGGCGTTGCATAGCCCGAATGGCATCACCAAATACTCGTAATGTCCTTGATGCGTACGAAAAGCTGTCTTGGAAACATCAGCTTTGTGGAGTCGAATCTGATGGTACCCGGCCCTTAGATCGAGTTTAGAGAAATAACGTGATCCTCCTAGCTCGTCGAGCATATCGCCGACACTCGGTATAGGAAATCGATCCTTGATAGTTGCGGCATTCAGTGCGCAGTAGTCGGTGCAAAACCTCCACGTCCCGTCCTTTTTCTTGGCTAGTAGCACCGGTGACGAGAATGGGCTTGAGCTGTGCTGAATTAGCCCGGACTCGAGCATCTCACCAACTTGCCTCTCTATTTCGGTCTTCTGGAAGTGCGCATACCGGTATGGATGGACATGTACCGCATGCTGCTCATTGACCAAGGGTATTCGGTGGTCAAACTCCCAGTGCGGCGGCAGGCCCTTAGGCTCGCCTAGGACTCGCTCGAACTCCTCGAGTAATGTGCGCACCTCGCTTTGATGTACTCGGATGTGGGTGTGCTCGTGTCTTCGACCACGACGGCGAAGATTTGGCCACCTCCACGCCAAACCCTCTCTATGCTCTTGAGACCAACCTCCTTGGCCCCATTAACTTCACTAGCCTTTAAAGTGACTTGCTGTCTCCCGCCTTGAACTTCATGACCCCAGTCTTGTAGTTGGTGGTCACCTCTCCTAATCCCTCGAGCCATTGGACCCCTAACACCACATCGGGTCCAACCAGGGGTAGTGCGTAGAGATCGGCCTTGATGGTGACTCCTTGAAACTTGATTGGCACCCTGCGATAAGACTCGGTGCACCTTAGCCGTTCACCATTAGCTACCCGGACTTCAAATGGCTCGATCTTGGTGGTGGACAAATTTAGCTTTTGTGACAGCGTGGTGTTGATGAAATTATAGGATGACCCATTGTCCACGAGTACGACCACGCGGCGGTCCTTAACCCATGCCGGTAGCCGCAACGTCCTCGGCCCTCGGGTACCAGCCATGGCGTGCATCGAAATTTCAGCTTCATCTTCGAGCACTTCAGTTCGAACCTCGCTCTCCTCAACCTCGGGTTCTTCCTCATCATCGGAGTCCGTGACATCGATTAAAAAAGCCTGCTTGCATCGGTGGCCCGACATGAATTTCTCTTCGCATTTGAAGCACAGGCCTTGCTCGCGTCGGCGCCTCATCTCTTCAAGCGACATACGCTTGACTTCCGGGATAGGTGGTCGAGCGTTACTTGGTGGTCGTATACTGGCTGCGATATTCGTCGTGCGCCGTGGCTCGGGGAAACGTGCATCCGCCTGTCCCCTTCGCGTAGCGGCGAGGTGATCGTCGCGACGTCGGGCGATCTCCATGGCTGCATGCATCGACTCGGGCCGCTCCAATCGAACCTCTGCGGCGAGATCATACTTAAGTCCACCGATGAATACCCCGACCAATGCGGCCTCGGGCCAGTCCCTGACGTGACATGCCAACTTTTCGAACTCCTTCACGTAATCGCGCAGGCTGCCGGTTTGGCGTATGCGCGAAAGGGCCTCATCGTTGTTATGGTAGTTGGAGGTTCCGAAACGCGTGAGTAACTCGCGCTCGAAATCTCCCCATCTAATGGCTCGCTGTCGTTTGCGGTATACATTCGTGAGCCATTGCCACCACACGTTGGCCTCGCCATCTAGGTAATAGGCCGCGTATCGAACACGGTCATTAGCCTCGGTCTCGTTGAGCTCAAAGTATTGCACGGCCTGGTTGAGCCATGCCTCGGGATCGGTGCCGGTGAAGGTGGATAGCGTGAGCCGCGGTTTGTTGAGCCTCGGGCGGTCATGTGCGTTAGACGCCTGTGACCGCTGATCGAAGTCCTCTTCGTATTCGCGCTCATCGGGCCTAGGTCCCTCCTCCTCAGGTCGATCGCGCCTTGGCTGCCGTGGAGGTGACCGCGCAAAGCGTTGGAAGCCGCGCGCCATCTCCTCGAATCCCCGGTTCACGGTTTCCATTAGATCCCGAACCATAGACTTGGTCGTGTCGATGTCTTCGCTCATACTTCGAACTTGAGCGTCAAGATTATCAATCTTGTCCTTCATCTCCTTGTTGGCCATGGCTTTCTTCTCTTGTTTTCTCTCTTTGCTTCGTGGACTCGTTTTGAAGATTTTTGATTTTTGATTTTTTTTTGATAGGAGGGAACGAAAATAAAGAAGAAGAAAAAGAAAGGGAATGGGGTAGGAAAAGACACACGATCTAGATACTCTCAATGAAAGCACCAATGATGAAGATCGCGTGTCCCGATTGCCGATAAGCCACAAACCAGTGCCTTGAATCGCCGATAGGTGTCTCGAGGTTTGCACAACTGCACCCCTTGAAACGATAAAATTGCAAAAGAAATCGAAAAGATATCTAAGGCAAAGTGTTTGAACAAAAGTTCGGTTTTTCTATTAATTTCTGAATTGCATATTTCGAATGACAAGGGGTCTATTTATAGGTGCCAAACTAAGTCTATTCCTAATCTAAGAAGAACTCCTAATGCTTGGAAATAAATTAAGTCCTAAGGAATTAAATCACTAATTAAAGCAATAAAATATTAAAGTCCTAAACAATCTAGAAATCATAATGGAATAAGGAAACCAAATATCTAAGGGATCTTGGGAAGTCTTGACTTGCACTCCAAGCCAAACATCCCAACCCTAATCTCGCCGCCTCACGCCCCGACCGTCCGCGCGCCTTGCCTTAGTCCTCGAGGACTAAGGTCGCGTCGCCCGTCCCCGCGCGTGCTTCCCCGCTGTGCGCTCTGCTCGTTTCCTCGTGCCCAGCAGACTCCTCGCGCGCGTCCTTCGCGTCGCACGCGTCCGCGCCACTCACCTCACTCCTTGCGACCGCATTTCGCCCACGCGCTAGCTGTGCGCTCTCTTCAAACTTTGTAAAAGTATGTAATTTTCACTTGTTTGCATTTATTTTTGATAAGTATAGATTGAGTCGAAGCGGTGTAATTAACGTAAGGAACGAAGTGTTGGCTAGGATCAGTACGATGACCTAGTCGACACTAGCTGGGCTCAACTAGGAAGCCCAGTCAGGCCAATAATACCACCGAGTTCGAACACGAGACCGGTCTGGTAAGCTGCCACATAATTATGTGCAGGTCGGGTCAGTACGATGACCCAGCCGGCACGAGCCGGGCTCGGCAAAGTAGCCAGGTAAGTCCACAACCGCCAATGTAAGGAATGAACGACGGGCTTGAACGCGAAGCTCAGCACGGCCAAACCATCGCTCGATCCAACGAACGAATCGGACAGGTAACGCGCCCAAGTAAATAAAAAGCACCGAGCCCGATCGCGAGGCTCGGCCAAGTAAATGAAGAGTGCCGACCCCCGCCAAGGAACCCGGCACCTCGACTAAAGTTGTTGAGAAAAGCTCGCAAAATGCACATGAATAATCAAAAGCATAAAAACTCCATTCATTCACACGAATTAAAAATCATTCATTCAAAACGCGTAAACTAACAGTATTCGCAGAACAAAAAGGCCAAAACGGCGCATAAAAGTTTTTAAAAGACCACAGACGGTCGCAAAAGATGGCTCGCAGGCCATAAAAGGAACGGGAGACAGGTTGGGAGCATCGCCGGCCTTGTCGGCACCATGATGGGCTTCCTCGTTTTGGTCGGTCCCCTTGCCCTGGGCGTCATCGGCACCGCCAGACGGTCCGGCTTCGTGATCGTCCGCCCCCCGCAGCATCTGGGAAGGGTCGTCCGCAGCGGCAAAGTCCCTCGTCGGCAGCAAGAACGAGGTATAGCCGGACAAAGACTCACCTGGCGCCAGACGCATCTTGTCGGGAGGCGTGGCCCTGAAGTTTTCAAAACCGACGATTACGTCGTCCTCCCATCCCCTCTGGCGGCGCACCAGGGCGGCCTCTTCCTCGTCCACCTCGCATACCAGCTCCTCGAACTCGACATCTAACCCATGCTTGGAGATTTTCGCTTGCATTATCTCGCGAAAGTCCTCCAAGGTGAGCAGACTGGAGTCAAGTCATTGGAAGAGCCAGAAGAGGTTATAGCCGACCCCGGAGTCCATGTCGGCCATAATATCCTTGCTGAACAGCTCCTGGATCTCCGGGTACGTCGGCAGACGAAGCGGGATGCGGGGGCGGCCGTCCTCCGAAGCCTCCACAGCGGCATGCGCCTCGAGCTCGGCAGTATGCGCCTCGAGCTGCTTCTGGTGGCTGACCACGTGGGCCTGAAGCTTATCGAGCTCGGCCACATGCCGGTCTACCTCCTCACTCATCGCCTTGGCATGCTGCTCCCCCAACTCAAACTCCCTAGCAGCCCAGGCCGCCTTCTCCCGCCTCAGCTCCTCGGCTATCCTAGCCGCAGCCCGAGAGGCCTCAAGCTCCTTCTCGGCAGCCTTGCTTGCCTCGGCCTCCGCCAGCACGAGACGGTTCTCCAGCTCCGATGTCCGCTTCGCCTTGGCATTCAGGGAAGCGATCTTTCCACGACAGAGCTCGTGGTCGGCCTCCAACTTCCAGTGGTCAGCCAGAGTTTTTGCGACCGATCGGCAGCTAGCACGAGCTCGACCAGTGCCCGAGAAATGGTCCCCACCGCATGCTGGATAAGCGAGGGAGTAGAGAGCTAAGAAACGCCAGCCTGGGCGGTCGGCGTCCAAGCGACAAGGGGGAGCCGAGCTGCCCGCACCACCTCCTCGGGCACCCCAAACTCGTTGGGGACGGAGACCCCATCAGTGGCCTGGAGATCGAGGAACCAATCGTCCGGGAAGTCGGGGAGGGCCTTGGCCACGCGAGCCCTCCGCTCGGCATCAATAGGGACGAAGGAGTTCGCCTTATCCCGGTGGGCATGGGCCATATTCTCCTTGGCAGGGCCCGAACTCTCCGCCTCGGCGCCCGTCCTCTTCTTGGTAGTGGCCTGACCCTCGGTGCTGCCGCCAAGGGCATCGTCGCCGGTTGAGCCCGGCTCCTCTCTGGCCCGGCGCCTCGTTAGGCATTGCTCCGCTACGGGCACGCGCGGACTGTGGCGCACGGCAGGGTCGGCTTCGGGTGCCGCCGAAACAGTCATGTCGGCAGCTTTGGGTGTCGGCTCCTTGTTGAGTGCCGCCCTTTTCTTTGCCAAATTCAGTCTCCCAGACATCGCGGCTTTTGTTCTGGCTTTTAGTGAGTTTAGGTGTTTTGCTACCATACTTGTTCGCGGCCTTCGCCGACTCGAACCCCTTAAGCCGGAGGAGGGGATAGTAGACTGCAAGAGGGCAGCCATTAGACGCCAAAGAAGCAAAATTTGGTAATCAGTCTAAACAGAAATGAAGTAGTACCTGGCTTGAAGGATTTGTCGATGATCTCCGAACTCAGATTGTGGTCGAGGAGGGTCTCTTTCTTGGTAAGAGACGAGTAATGACGTTCCTCCACGTTCTGCCCCAACAGAGTATTAAGTCGAGTGGCCAAGGAGGGACTGAGTGCCGAACTGGGGTTACGGATTAAAAACACAAATTACGACCTGTTAGCACAGAGAAAAGAAAATCAGTTGGTAACGGACATAATGGTAAGAAACTTACGAGCATGGGAAATGAAATGAGTAGACGGGTGCCGGGTAGCCTCCGGGGTCATCCACTCGCCGCCGACCCAAAACCACTTCGGCATATAACCGTGTAAGGTCTCGGGCAGTTTGGCCTACAACGTCTTATCGATACCGGGGAGTACCGAGCTGTAATAGTTGCCGGTATCGCCCGAACGCTTGAAGGCAAAAAGGGCCTTCACCTCGTTGTCAGTGGGGTCGGCCCAGCCCTCGCGGCGGAACATGATGATCTAGCTCACGAGAGGGTGAATACCGTCGGCACGTATTGGCTGATGCCGACCTCGAGCTCGCTCAGAATGTCGTTGAGTGCGCCGGGCAGGGAAAACTGAAGACCCAAATGAATACTGTTTCGGTAAACCCCTATGCAGCCCGGCGGCGGACAGTGGATCCGCTCCCAGGGATAAGGCGCAAATATCCGGACCCCGGGGCCGAAGTTGTACTTCCCCCTTAGCTGGGCCAGGTCGGCATCGTCTAAGACCGACGCCGTATTCCAGGCCGTTGTCTGGCTCGGCGTCGCCCAAACTCGCTCGGGTCGACGCCAGAACCCGGGGGGAGGTACCGTCGCGGCTTCAAGGGCGGCATCGGTAGCCGCGTCTCCCAACCCCATAGGAACGCGTTCCCAGCCTTCGGTATCACCCCGGAGTGTCTCATCCATCAGATCCTGATCGACGTCAGAGTCCGAGTCCAGAAAGTCGATGTCAACAGAGTCCACATCGGCGGCGGTCGATCGATCTGGGTCGGCGCCCTCGTCCCCGCGCAACGAAGCTGGAGGAGAGCAAGACTCGTCGGCGCCGTCGCCACCAGAGGTGGTCGCGGCCGTCGGTCGATCCGGCCAAACTACAGAGATCGGAATCGCCGCGAGAACGGTATCTGCGGCTGAAGGAGGCGGTTGAGGAGTCATGTTCTCGACCTTAACCGCCGCGTCGCCGGAGGAACTACCGCCCTTGCTCGAAAAGTTGATGTCGGCGGCGGATTTCGAGAGAGAAGACATCGAAAAGAGGGAAAATTAGAAGAGAATACGATAAAATTTGCGAAAAGGATCGAAGAATTACCCTACGGATTCGCCGGAAAATTGCCGAAGAAACTCGTCGAAGGAAGACTCGAGAAGATCACGAAAGCTCTGAGAACGCAAGTTTTGAGAACACAAGCTCTGAGATCGCAAAAGTTCTACAAATCTGCCGAGATCCCATATTTATAGATTGGGCTGACCAATGAGGCGTCGACACGTGTTCCACTAATAATTTTGAAATTCGAAATGAAAAAGGAAGCGTCTCGAGGAAGCCAACCGACACGCCCGTTTGAAACGCTTGGTCAGGGAACCGCCACGTGTCGTCCGCATATGGATGCAATTAAGACGTGTCCCCTCGACTGCTGACGCTGACACGCACAAGTGTGGCGGAAATGCCGACCTCAAGAGCGAGCCCGGCATGATCCGTGCGGACCCGACTCGGATTCGAGCACTTAATGACGACCTCGAGAGAGGCACGGTAGGCCTCACCCAAGCTCGAGGACCCGTATGTTGATATCCGGGTCGGGCTCCCGTAAAGGTAATGGTCCAAGAGACCGGGAACCGGGCGAGGCCGGTCTGGCCAGTGGGGCCGGCTGCCATTTCAATTAGCAGGTGCTGAGTTGAGTTTGAGTCAGTCAACCGGAGTGGCGGGCAACATCATACCCCGAGGTCGGCACCTCAGCGCCTCCGTTATGGAGCCGACTAGCTTGGATATGGGGTCTGGAAGACCAGAGGACGGGCAGACTGTTGTAGTCCGGCTTGGGGTCCTGTCAGCTCGGTCCCTGTAGCGCCCCGTTCGTTTATGGAATATTTTGGATTTTAATTAATATTGTTGTCATTATTATTATTATTTTTATTATTGTTATTAATATTTTATTTAAATGCCTAATTGTCTATTAAATGTTTAATGTGTATTATTATTATAAATAATGTGTGAAATATATTTTATTATAATAGCCAATTTTTTTTTTGTTTTAAAATATCGTGCGAACCGAGCCATTTTATATTGGCTAAATCAACCGATTTATCGAGCCCGAGAGAACTGTATGCATTGGATCGAACTACGACTTAAATCTTTCAAACCATTGGCCCATTTAGTATGCGATCTGAACCCGTCTGGCTTGAACCTGCGCGACCCGGCCCATCTCTCTTTTACGCGTGTGATGTCATGAGATTTCTTTTAACCTAGCGTGTATTTCCTCTTGCTCGGTTCTCTCATTGACATCGCAGCTTCCTCAGACATATTTTTCTTTCTCATCGATCGCAACCCTCAGTCCAATCTCTTCCCCTCGTTCCTTTTTCTGTTTCTTTTGCCCGTCACCAAGCTTCTCACCATCGTTCTCCGATCATCAGTCTTCGTCATCTCATCATTCTCCCATCATCAAAATCCGGTCACCATCTCCCGTCGCAGCAGATCCGACCAGCGTCGCGAGCCCTTCCGGCGAACCCCCATAGCCGCTGCAACCCCGACGACGAGAACTCTCAAGCAGGTCCCCAGCCCTCGATCGTCATCACCGCTCGCGAAACCCGGCGAATCTGCAACTTCGACGATCTCCCCTGTCCGCGCGCCGCCGTGAACCAGCAGCGCCTTCCACCGGCGAGCAGATCAATTCCCGGCCGTGACCCACCTCTGCGAGCAGGCCCGAGTTCCGGCGACCCTCCACCGCGAGCGATCCTTCTCCGCCACTGTCCTCCTCCGGCGACTCCAGCAGCGAGCAACCTCCGGCAAGCCCTCCTTCCCGTCTGCTGCTCCCCGTCTCAAGCATCGAGCGCCGCAGCAACCGAGCAGCCGAGAACAGCCGCTGCTGCACCCTTTTTTCCGGCGAGACGCGAGAATCCGTCGAGCCCGTCATCCCCGTTCGTCTTTCGTTCTATTTTCCGAGTATTCCTGAGGACGGTACATAGGCGAAATCCCGTCTCGTTTAAATCATATATATACATATTTGATTTCGTTATGTGCTTTATTATCGTGATGTGCTCTTGCGATTTTATATATGTGTTCAATTTGGAATATGTGAAAAATCGTGATTTTATGTGTCGTTCATGTTGTTCGGTATCTCTTCAATTATGAGAAATTGAACGAGACCCCGAAAGTCGTGTAAGTCAGTGGATATTGGAACGATGTCGAGTCCTTGGCCTTATGGGAAGGCCTCGGACGAGAAATTTCATGTTATGAATTAATTGTTAGATTGTCGAGCTTATGTGTCGCTGTTTTGGTGGTTGAATTATTAAAAATCGCACACTGCTCGGAATGACTTGAAATTTTGAGGGATATGTTATCTGTTCATTTCCAGCTTTGTGTAAAACTTTCGTAATTTTTAGAGGCCTGTAACTATTTTTAATAACTAAAGTGAATTCTGATCAGAAAATTGTTTAATTCTTAATAAATTGGTTCGTGATTCAAATGAGCTGAAATTTTGATATGTTGTGCCACTGATGTGTTTATATGCTGTGTTAAAGTTTTAGAATTTTTGGAGTAAATTTGATATGGTTAATAATTTACTTTCTATTTCTGCTGAAAACTTTATGAATTACTATAAATCGGTTTGTTCATGAAAAATTCTGAAACTTAGCTGTGGATGTTTATTTTTGGTGTATATTCATGCTGTTAAAAGATGAAAATTTTTGGAATCCATTTTGATTCGGTTTTGATTTAAATTCGATAACTGCTGAATCTTGCGTGAATTTTTAAAAATAGCACAGTAAATTTCCATGGCTGAGATTTTTACATGTTGTCTATACCATGCTGTAGGTTGTGAGGTTAAATTTTCAAGTCCTGATTTATTCATTAGGTTCAGATATAAATTCATGTGCGTTTTTGCTGATTTCTCGTAGGAATTTTATAAATTAATGTAATTTGAGTTTAAAGCTGAAAATTTATGGTTTTACTTATTACTGGAAGATGTAATTTTTTGTAAAATTTCAGAGCCTAAGTCGAAGGGCAGCCTGGTCAATGAATTTCATGTGATTAATAGCTAGTGATTTTTAAACTATGATTTTGAAGTTAAATCTGTGATTGACGCTTTTCGTTTTGATGTGAGTTTGACTTGGTCAATCCTTAGATGGATTTATGTGAACTCCCATATGTGGTTTGGTCGAGTTTAGTGTCGAGTCTTAGTGTTCCAACGTCCACAGGACTTCACGAACTACTTAGTCGAAACAAGTTCGACTAGGTCTGTTTTGTGTTTTCCGTTTAATGTCAAGATAGATGTTGATTGTAGCATCTTGACTCAATGTAGGTAATTGAGGAGTCCAGCCTCGACCTACTTCCAATTGCTTTGAGTTATTATCAATCCGGAATCCAGGTGGGTTTTTATTCTAAGTTAGCTGTGCATATGTGGTTATTTGTTTGGAAGTGTTAAACCGGTATGATCTAAGTATGCGTGTGAACATGTAGCCTATCGATAGCCATCGGTACGGTTGTCCCCGTAGATACGGTTACCCTTATGAGGTAAATCTCTTTAAGTCCTTCAGATAAGGCCGTGTCCTTTCGTGGCACGCACTCCCGTATTATAGATATGGTACGGCTGAGCGTAGATGTGCACATGAGTGAGCCATAGCGATGGCAAGGTTATAGATATGACTGGAGATGAGACATGATTTATTATTGTTTATGTTCATGCTGCGACCATACCATATTAACATATTTTGAGTTATTCATATGCATAGTGTGAGTACGATATTTAACTGTACTCACTACCACCTGCTCTTCACGGATGTAGGTTAAGCAGTTGGCGGGTGACGAGAGAAGACGGGTGACGAGAGAAGACGGGTGGTGGTTATGTCCTTTATTCTTGTTTTATTTATTTATGCTTCCGCTTAGTTCATGAACTCTTGTTGAATTGGGATATTTTGATTATGTCATTTGGAATTTGGAATTGTGAATTCTCCTTTTTATGATTTGGAACTTAATGAATGCTAGTTTGGTTATGACTTATTATTCGTGCATGCTGTCTGTATCTGATGTTTTGGCATTTTCGGATAAAAGTTTTTGGTTAAATAAGTAGCGCCCACTAAGTTTTTAATTAAATTGAGACTTATGAAAAATTTATTGTGATTTTTATTAAATAAAAATGGTAAATCTTTTAAAATAAAGTGGGGCGTTACAGTTTTGGTATCAGAGCCAGTCTGCGTTTCTGTAGACTGGTTTATATGTGATTAAGTGTTTAGAAATTGTATCCGACCACTCGTCTTCGTCACGCCGCGCTGCTTAAAGGTATGTTTATATAAGTATCGATGAAAATGCTTATAATGTGAAGATGTGAAATTTTATATTTTTACATAGGCAGTAATGAAACTGCTTATGTTATGACTTATTGACTTTTGGGGCTTAGGATCTATCCACCTTCGTTTAATGTGAACTCTAGTGTTTGATGTTGAACTCTAGTGATATAGAGTAAAGTTCGGACTCTAGATGTTCCTCGGTATGAGGTTCAGTATGTTGTTATCGAGATAAGTTATGCCCATAGCAGTTTCCTTTGCTATATAATTATATTCAATGTCTTCAAGTGAGGACCCGGTCAATGAGAACCGAGAATGTATTCTCCCTCTTTGGACCTTTGTCAGGTTTCGAAAATTATGAGATGAGTCAATATCTTATAGGCTGCCATTTTTATGGATGTTCATGGCCTCTGTTCAACCTCTGGTATGTTATGTGTTTAATGTCTCTTATGCCTTAGTAAGGGTAAGTTCATGCTAGCTCGAAGCATGATTAGTTGGGCAAGAGATTAGGATATGTGTTTATTTGATGCTCTAGCATGTTTATGTGTTTCGGTTAAAAGCTAGAAATACCTCTCAAAACTTGTGATACGATGAGATAAGTATATTTGGTTGAGAGTCTCATTTATACATTTGGTCGGGTTCATGTGATGCATATGTGATCTTCGATGATTGAGGTTGAATTTATGTATTAACGTGAGTTGTTATATATTATCAAACCAAAAGATGTAATAATTCAAGTGAAAGGCATAAGACTTTATTTTTCTATCTTGTTTAATAAGACCGAGTTGGACCTCGGACAATATGTTTGATGATATATCGAATTTTTAAGTCTTAAAGTATTGATTTGAGGCTTGCTTAACGTGTAACTTACGTGATTTCGAGGCTATGTTGTTGTATGATCATTTTGAGTTGATGAAGGCATGAAAATTCAATTTTTCGAGCTTCAGTTAGGCTCTATTTTTATCAAACAAGATGATGTTTCTTGGACAAGTGTTCTTCATGAGATTTGTAGTTCTCTGAGTGAAGTTCTGTGAGTTTTGGAATTTTGTGATTTGGGGTTAAAATGAATTTGTTATGATTTTTCAAAGTTCGTCGAGCATGCTGTTTTGATAAACTCGGGCAGAAGGATTTGATTTTAGTTCATGGCTATTTATGATGATCTTAACATGCCTGAATGGAAATGTGTTCTTCATGACAAATGTAGTATACGATATAAGCTGCCCGTAGGAATTGGAATTATGTAATTTCGAATTTTGGTTGATTTATATGATTTTTTTCTAAGTTGGTGTTATGCCCAGAATTTTGAAGCAGTGACTGGGTGTATACATGAAATGTATACTCTAAATTGATGCCCTTAACGTGATGATATGTAAACATTCTCTTCATAAAATTTGTATATTTCTATGTGTAGATTATATAGGTTTTGAGTTTGTATGAATTGGAGTTGTGTAGCTTGAGTTGTTGCTATTTTACTTAGGAGCAGTATTTTCAAAAATTGATCTTTGACTGTTTTTGCAAACTAAATGTTTTATATTCAAACTTGTTGATAATGTTATAATTTGCCATTGGAGTCTTCAAGGAAGTTGTAGAGAATTGAATTAGCTACCTTGGGGTTTTTGAATTTCAATAATACCATGTCTGTAGCTTCGGTTATTGTGCATTCACTGAGAACCTGTCAAGCTGCATATCTTTATTTATCCACTGCACCCATGTTTTGGATGTTTGCTATATTATGTGCCTTTAAATGACTTTATCCGCCTGAGTGTTCTTCATGAAAGTGATAGAGGCATGAGTTAGGGATAATTTTCAAGTCGTTTCATCATGATATGATCTATGATATGATCCGTAGACTGGAAACTATATGCATTTTGAATTCAACACGCATGCTGAAAATTTGTGCTCGTTCATGTTTATGTTTTCCAAAATGAATTGTGAATTTTCAAAAATTAGCTTTTTGTCAACTTTCATGTTTATTTGCCCTATGTGACTTAATCTGATTGGTATTATGTTGTTAGCTAGAAATACTTGCGAGGGAAGCTTTACGCTAGACCTCGAAGTGTGGAGGCTATAGTTGTATATGTGGTCGATCTCGTTTAGGACCGCTGGCACGATTAGCTACTTGAGTAAATGCTGTCGTGACGGCCGACATTATTAGTCGGAAGGGTCAAGCGAGCTAACCATTCTAATGTTCGGCGATGACCGCCGATGTTAGAAATTTTCCCGGCAGTGATGCCAATGTTCGATTCCTATGGGAAATTGTAGCTCAACAGTAATGCTTAAACTGTTGTATTTTGAGAAGTATTGTAAGGAAACCTTTTTCCTATCTGAGTATCTAGGAATCTATGGACCCGGAAATAGAAATTTCTGGTGTGTGTCTTAACTGAACGCCGAACCTGGATGGGTGTAGCCACGCGAAGTGGTGGCCGAGCCCGCACGCCCGTGCTGAGAGACGTGAGGCCAACTGCAGTAGCCGACCGTTGACTCGCACGAGAGCTGCCGCCGCCATCACCGAACGCAGGAACTCCCCAGGCAGTGTGTACGGCCAAACATTGATCTTGCAGCTGGTCCCTGAACAGGTGCATGCACACGTCCTGGCGCCCCGCTTATGCAGCGCCTGTGTGTGAGTCATCTCTCGGGTGACAGTGCCTTAAACTGCAAACCGAATCGTTGTATGGAATCCCTAATCAATGACTCTCGATATGTGAGGCTTGTCGATTAGTTTTCCTTTGTCTTATGCGAAATTCTCTCGTGTTAGCGAGATTTAGGTCCCTCATCGTTTTCGGGCAGTGTCCCGAGTCTCGATTGGAGACTATGTATACTTCGTAGGGATCGAGACCTATGAAGAGTGAGAGAGTATTGGTGTTAGATTGTTAGTATGGGAATATCGAGCATCCCTAATCGTGAGACCGATTCTGCGATAGGAGATTGTTTTCGAACATATAGTCGATATTTCCTAAACCGCATTTGAGTTGTTATTCGAGTCGGCAAGGGAAGAGTTGTTGACAATGGTATCAAGTAGAGCCGTGTGTTTTGTAGGTATCGGTGTTGAGGATATAGTGTTATTGTGGATTGTTAGCCCATCCGTATGGGATTTTCGTGGCGGCCTATTTTATAAGGACGCACAGATCATGTCGTTGTAGTAATCGAGTTTTCTACCGTGGCCCGGGCACGAAATGGAAGCTCGATACAGCAAGTCAACCCTATATGTTGATTCTGTTAGAGTATGCTATCGAGACACGAAAGGACCAGTTAGGGTCTTGTGTATTGGTAGATGAGTAGAGTGTGAGAATTCCTTACCATGTGAGGTGGCTGGTACGGATATGGATGGAGTATGCCGTTGTTCTGGTTACTGCCATGTGTACTCAGTCCTATTATGATCCTCGACCAAATCGATGATTTAGCCTGATAGTTGACTCCACCACCGGAGCTCGCGAGGATGCATGACACGTCCTATGCCTCTTGATGGAGGAAACGTGTGCATGATCTCGGAGTACATGTGAGATGTGACGAGCTGCGTGATAGGCAGAACCCTACCTGTTTGGAGGTACTGGTGACTTTTAGAAAAAGGCCGGGAGGGGTACTCGTCAAAGTCCAGTGGTGGTTGTCGAGTCAAGGCGACTTGGGAGGAGGGGAACCGAAATTCGAAAGAGATACCCGAATTTCATGTGTCTCAGTTTTCCCCTCTTTTTCTCGTTAGTATCATGTCGTAGTTTGTTTTTCGAATTCCGAGGTTATTTTATTATAATAGCCAATTTTTTTTTTTGTTTTAAAATATCGTGCGAACCGAGCCATTTTATATTGGCTAAATCAACCGATTTATCGAGCCCGAGAGATTGAGCCCGAGAGAACTGTATGCATTGGATCGAACTACGACTTAAATCTTTCAAACCCTTGGCCCATTTAGTATGCGATCCGAACCCGTCTGGATTGAACCTGCGCGACCCGGCCCATCTCTCTTTTACCCGTGTGATGTCATGAGATTTCTTTTAACCTAGCGTGTATTTCCTCTTGCTCGGTTCTCTCATCGACATCGCAGCTTCCTCAGACATATTTTTCTTTCTCATCGATCGCAACCCTCAGTCCAATCTCTTCCCCTCGTTCCTTTTTCTGTTTCTTTTGCCCGTCACCAAGCTTCTCACCATCGTTCTCCGATCATCAGTCCTCGTCATCTCATCATTCTCCCATCATCAAAATCCGGTCACCATCTCCCGTCGTAGCAGATCCGACCAGCGTCGCGAGCCCTTCCGGCGAACCCCTATAGCCGCTGCAACCCCGACGACGAGAACTCTCAAGCAGGTCCCCAGCCCTCGATCGTCATCACCGCTCGCGAAACCCGGCGAATCTGCAACTTCGACGATCTCCCCTGTCCGCGTGCCACCGTGAACCAGCAACGCCTTCCACCGGCGAGCAGAGCCATTCCCGGCCATGACCCACCTCTGCGAGCAGGCCCGAGTTCTGGCGACCCTCCACCGCGAGCGACCCTTCTCCGCCACTGTCCTCCTCCGGCGACTCCAGCAGCGAGCAACCTCCGGCAAGCCTTCCTTCGCCGTCTGCTGCTCCCTGTCTCAAGCATCGAGCGCCGCAGCAACCGAGCAGCCAAGAACAGCCGCTGCTGCACCCTTTTTTCCGGCGAGACGCGAGAATCCGTCGAGCCCGTCATCCCCGTTCGTCTTTCGTTCTATTTTCCGAGTATTCCTGAGGACGGTACATAGGCGAAATCCCGTCTCGTTTAAATCATATATATACATATTTGATTTCGTTATGTGCTTTATTATCGTGATGTGCTCTTGCGATCTTATATATGTGTTCAATTTGGAATATGTGAAAAATCGTGATTTTATGTGTCGTTCATGTTGTTCGGTATCTCTTCAATTATGAGAAATTGAACGAGACCCCGAAAGTCGTGTAAGTCAGTGGATATTAGAATGATGTCTAGTCCTTGGCCTTATGGGAAGGCCTCGGACGAGAAATTTCATGTTATGAAATAATTGTTAGATTGTCGAGCTTATGTGTCGCTGTTTTGGTGTTTGAATTATTAAAAATCGCACACTGCTCGGAATAACTTGAAATTTTGAGGGATATGTTATCTGTTCATTTCCAGCTTTGTGTAAAACTTTCGTAATTTTTAGAGGCCTGTAGCTATTTTTAATAACTAAAGTGAATTCTGATCAGAAAATTGTTTAATGCTTAATAAATTGGTTCGTGATTTAAATGAGCTGAAATTTTGATATGGTGTGCCACTGATGTGTTTATATGCTGTGTTAAAGTTTTAGAATTTTTGGAGTAAATTTGATATGGTTAATAATTTACTTTCTGTTTCTGCTGAAAACTTTATGAATTACTATAAATCGGTTTGTTCATAAAAAATTCTGAAACTTGGCTGCGATGTTTATTTTTGGTGTATATTCATGCTGTTAAAAGATGAAAATTTTTGGAATCCATTTTGATTCGGTTTTAATTTAAATTCGATAATTGCTGAATCTTGTGTGAATTTTTAAAAATAGCACGGTTAATTTCCAGGGCTGAAATTTTTACATGTTGTCTATACCATGCTGTAGGTTGTGAGGTTAAATTTTGCAAGTCCTCATTCATTCATTAGGTTCAGATATAAATTCATGTGCGTTTTTGCTGATTTCTCGTAGGAATTTTATAAATTAATGTGCTTTGAGTTTAAAGCTGAAAATTTATGGTTTTACTTATTACTGGAAGATGTAATGTTTTGTAAAATTTCAGAGCCTAAGTCGAAGGGCAGCCTGGTCAATGAATTTCATGTGATTAATAGCTAATGATTTTTAAACTATGATTTTGAAGTTAAATCTGTGATTGACGCTTTTCGTTTTGATGTGAGTTTGACTTGGTCAATCCTTAGATGGATTTATGTGAACTCCCATATGTGGTTTGGTCGAGTTTAGTGTCGAGTCTTAGTGTTCCAACGTCCACAGGACTTCACGAACTACTTAGTCGAAACAAGTTCGACTAGGTCTGTTTTGTGTTTTCCGTTTAAAGTCAAGATAGATGTTGATTGTAGCATCTTGACTCAATGTAGGTAATTGAGGAGTCCAGCCTCGACCTACTTCCAATTGCTTTGAGTTATTATCAATCCGGAATCCAGGTGGGTTTTTATTCTAAGTTAACTGTGCATATGTGGTTATTTGTTTGGAAGTGTTAAACCGGTATGATCTAAGTATGCCTGTGAACATGTAGCCTATCGATAGCCATCGGTACGGTTGTCCCCGTAGATACGGTTACCCTTATGAGGTAAATCTCTTTAAGTCCTTCAGATAAGGCCGTGTCCTTTCGTGGCACGCACTCCCGTATTATAGATATGGTACGGCTGAGCGTAGATGTGCACATGAGTGAGCCATAGCGATGGCAAGGTCATAGATATGACTAAAGATGAGACATGATTTATTATTGTTTATGTTCATGCTGCGACCATACCATATTAACATATTTTGAGTTATTCATATGCATAGTGTGAGTATGATATTTAACTGTACTCACTCCCACCTGCTCTTCACGGATGCAGGTTAAGCAGTTGGCGGGTGACGAGTGAAGACGGGTGGTGGTTATGTCCTTTATTCTTGTTTTATTTATTTATGCTTCCGCTTAGTTCATGAACTCTTGTTGAATTGGGATACTTTGATTATGTCGTTTTGAATTTGGAATTGTGAATTCTCCTTTTTATGATTTGGAACTTAATGAATGCTAGTTTGGTTATGACTTATTATTCGTGCATGCTGTCTGTATCTGATGTTTTGGCATTTTCGGATAAAAGTTTTTGGTTAAATAAGTAGCGCCCACTAAGTTTTTAATTAAATTGAGATTTATGAAAAATTTATTGTGATTTTCATTAAATAAAAACGGTAAATCTTTTAAAATAAAGTGGGGCGTTACAGTCCCTGTAGGGGTGAAGGATCCAGAAAACAGTTAAATAAGGCCACTTGACAATTAATGATTGCCGATGGGACATCCAAGACTAGCCTGCAGGTCTAGGACGTCTGGTCTGGCCGAAGAGCATGTCCGCATTAAATGCAGTCCATACCAGCATTAAATGCGTTGCAGGTAATGATTGGGAGATCCCTAAATCACTTTCAATCAGTCAGAGAAGCGCCGACCTGTCTTGCCGAATTACTGTACGACAAGACCTATGAACAGTACCGGAACAGTATCTCATTTAAGAGCCCTATAAATAGGAGTCTTGAGCATTTTTTTTGGGTTGTTAAATCCCAATTGTCTTAGCTCTATATTTTTCTCTCTCTAAACTTGCAAGAAAGCTCTGTAAGAATTTGTAAGGATATCACAAGTGCCGACCTCGTACGAGAGGTCGACCCCGTGATCTTTTAATAAAACCATAATTAAACCGCTTTTCTTGTAATTTTCCCATTCATATTTCTTTTTCTTATTTCTTTAACCGTTGACCGGAAACGCCCGTCAACACACCTTATTGCGTTGTTTTTGGAAACAATGTGACATCCATGTTATTTAACCAAATTATTGAGTACATTTGACTTTTTTCATTGCTACGTAGATTTATAGTATTTATTATTTTTACAAGATATTTAAAATTTATCATCTATTTTGTTATTATTATTCACCAACATAGGAAATTTCAATATTTTATTATGATGATTTTACTTTGATTCGTATTTTTTATACCAAAATCATTCTTGGTAAAATCGCGTCGTGATATTTTCCTTGTGTTCGACAAACTGAGCCGATAGACCAATAAAAATTTTCGATTTCATTAAGTATCATTCTTTGATTGTCTTTTATTTTATTTTTTAAATTTCTTCTTCTATTATTAATCATATTATGTTGTATTGCACTGTAGTGTTAGTTAGTAGCAGAGTATTAATTAGTCATATGTTGGAGATATTTTTTCTTATAATAAGATATTTATTAATGATATCAAATTTTAATATAATCTTGTGGTGCACACATGTTTTTTACTTTCTTTTAGTTAGTCATATGTAAATTAGTTTCATTTGCCTATTCTTCTAAACTGGCAATTATGCCGAACGAGCCATCGGTACGTAGTTCAACTATTTTTACTGTCTATTTTACTGGTTTTAATAAATTTTAATTTAATTTATTTGACATAAATAATCTATAAAACCAACTTTGATAAATGCTGAAATTGATTAAATCTTAACAATGTAAATATATTAAAAGTAAGTGTAGAACTTTGTAAATAAATTAATAAAAGTATAAATTGAAAAAAAGAAGTTAAAAAAAAAATGGTATATCATGTATTTTGACCAAAATGGTATTTAGAGAGTTACCGTACCAGCCAGACGATCGGTATCTGATATTCTTGATAATACCATCTGGTATGGTTCGATATTTAAAACATTGTGTTTACCTATAAATTACATGTCAATTTGTTTATTTTGTTAGCAAGAGTCTCTGTGTGATCTTTAACATTAGAATGTTTATTGCAAATTGTATTATCACTTAAGTGTACTTGATAATTAGCATATACTCTTATTTTTATTTAATTACTGTGCATTTATATTTTATAACAGCGTTCGTGTAAGTATTCAATAAGTTTAAGTTGCCACTTGGAATCAATATTTTAAACATCAGTTTAGGTGAGACTTATGGGCCACGATTTTTACCTAAGTAGCCGTTCTAGGCGTTCATTGTTCTAATTACTATATACAAAGTAAAATTCAGGATAATGGTACCAAAACTAATTCCTTAAATTTTGAAAAAACTAATGTGCTTAAAAAATATAAGTTCATATATTATACTCTAGCGTTATTTAAAAACTAACAATGCAATTTTTAAAGTTTTAAAAATAAAAATAATTTTTTATGTTTATTTTTTAAATATTTTAATGTAAATATTTCTTAATTCAAACGTGTAGTACACGGGTGTTGTACTAGTTCTTAAATCTGAAAATCTTACAAAATCTCAAATTTCAAAATTCCAAAAAATATCACTCAAAATACAAACGAATACTTCTCTAATTTGTAAATTTTATTTTCCCCTAACTTTAATAATACAAGAAGTGAAAAAAATCTAATCAATAATAATAATAAGGCAGGAAACCGCTTCTTCTCTGCCGAAACCCTTCCCCCAATTTCAGCCGAAACTTTTCTCCTTCTTCTCTGCTGGTTTGCCTTCCTCAGTGGCGGCAGGTCTCGGCCCAGTGGTCGTCTTCATCTGCGCGGCCTGCCCCTAATGTTATGCGCCCCCAATTTTGCCGCGGTTGGTGGTCCACCGTGGTTCCTCACGGCTAGCTTTGCCTTTTCTGGGTGGGGTCTTTGGACTATGGTCGCTGGCGGGTTTGCGGTGGTGTTGGGCGATGTGTGGATCCGTGAGTAGGGAGTGGCTCCAGCGGTTGCAGCGTTTTCGCATCGGCGCAGTTGGAGTGAGGAACCGAGCCGCTCTCACCCCTCCAATTCTCTGGTGTTGGGGACGACGGGGGATCTGGTGCTTCCGGGCTTAGCTTGTGGTGTTAGATGTGTTCGGGTGGTACGGGATTGGGGAGCCGGTTTGTTGTTTCTCTGGTTGGAGGCGGGTCGTTTTGGGGATTGGTTTGGTGTTCGGGTTCGGCTTCTGTACAGGCTGTTCGGCAGTTTTGGAAGCGGTTCTATGGGATACGGATTTTTCCTTGTATTGACTGTTGCTCTACTGGTCCGGCTCGGTTGATCTGCTGTGGAAGGGCTCCCTTTTCGTTTATTTTTGTTTTTGTGTGGCTTTAGTTTGTTGTTTGGATAGGATTCGTGTTTTTGGTTTGGGCCGTTGACCTCTGTGAACCTGAGTGTGAGCGTATTATCCTGTTGGGATCGTACACTCGGGCACTGTCCTATTGGGATCATTTTTAGTAGTTTTTCTATTTTTTGTTTGTGTTTGTCGTTGTGGTCGTGTCCCGAGTCTTATTTTGGTTTCTAGCATTGCTAGTGTCGGATTTAGGCGGTCTTCTGACATGTCCTCCCAGTTTATTCAGCTGTTGGTTGTCTTATTCAACTAGGAGTTGTATATTTGCACATTTGTGCATTTTAATTTATAAAAATTTCTATCATTTTGGAAAAAAAAAAAAAGAATCTAATCAATCACCATACCTTTTTTTTTTAAACGATAGAGATTTTATATAAAAGCGCACAAATGTACTAAAGAACAGTCACCAGCTAAATACAAACAGCAAATAGCTGAATACAACCAGCCAACAACTGCATAAAATGGGAGGACAGGTCAACACACCGCCTAGAGCCAACGCCAACAGGGTAATACTCGGGAACACACACAAAAATACACAAAAACACTAAAAATGACCCCAACAGGGTAATGCCCGAGTGTAGATCCCAACAGGATAATAAAGTCACACTCGGGCTAACTAAGGCCAACGACCCAGACCTAAAACACAATAACAAACACGAGACCAATACAGACACAGACGACACAAAACAAAAACAACAGAAACTAAAATAAACACATATGGCCCTTCCCCATCAAACGAACAGACCCAACCAACAATGAAACAATCGACAAGAAATAATCCAAGCTCGAGAGAATACTACCGAAACTGCGAGAACGCCTATACAGTAGCCAAATCGAGCCTTGAATCATTCGCCGAATTGACCCATCAACAATCGAGAGAAAAACGACTCGACCTCACACCAGCCCCGTCCAAGCTCGTCTAACACCACTAGTCGAGCTCGAAAGAATCAGATCCCCGCCGCCTAACACCACTAGCCGAACAGGGGAGGGTGAAGGAAGGTCGGTCCCTCAACCCCGACCTCCGCAACAGGAACGCCGTAACAACCGAAGTCCCGTCCCGCCCGCTGTCTCACGTGCCTCCCAACAACACTGTAGACCGTCGACGACTGGAGCCCAAAACACCACCAGAAGCCCCACCGTGAGTAGCGAAGCCGATCGAGAAGACCTCCAAATCACCGAATAGAAGAGAATCGAGGGCTTCCCACCCCAAATCGAAGACCGCTAGCGACCAAGGAAAAGCCACCAGACGCAGACCGAGGGTGCGCCACCACCCAACGCAACCACGCCGGCGACCGAAGATGGGCCACCCATCGCAACACCTGTAGAGTCCTTGGAGACTGAAGACATTATGGGCGGGACGAGCGGTCAAAGACGACCACTGGCCAGTGCCTCGCCGTCGCCGGGGAAGGCGATTCAACGGGGAAATTGGAGTAAAAGCGACGAAAATTGAGAGAGACGGAATTGGGGCTAGGGTTCAGAACAACGAGCTCGAATCACCATACCTTCTCTAACTAATTTTGGTTACGTCGAATAACCAAAATTGATGCCATCCACTTGAATTTGTCCACGTAGTAAATTTGTCTTTCAAACACAAATTGATGCCATCCACTTGAATTCTCTAAATTCCTTTTTTCTTTTTCCAACTACACACATTATTTCTTTACTATTAGAAAATATAGGAGAAATGTTAATTTGCCCAAAAATATGATATAAAGTGATGTATACATAATAGGTATTGGGTATTGTGTTTGTGCGTAGGCTGTGTTTTTTCTTCTTTCTCTCCAGTTGGGAGTGCGTTTCGTGTATTCTTCTGTTGAGATCGGGATGAAAAAAGAGAATTAGGGGCGTATATACTATGAGAAAATATAGGAAAAATGTTAATGTTATCAGATAAAGAAACGTATATACTACGACATCGTTTACTTAATCAATCTTATCCAGTGTTTATTAGCAGAGATCGGGATTGGAATACATTCTTTGTGTCATGTATGTGGCATGTGGATACACGTCTGTACTCATGACTGACAGGATAATTCTATCACAACTTGTAGGTGAGATATTTTTATCCCAATATAAAAATGACTTTTTGTCTATAAAATCACATGTATAATGTCCATTATACCCTTCAATGTCTAAATAATTATAGATTTAGTAAAGCTGACTTGTGGTATTAAACCATCCTATCATATATACCTTCAAGTAAATGAGGCCTACAAATTAAAGTGTATATAGTTAGTACATACATACAAAATGAAAATTGTGAACAAAGAAAGAGGCAAATGTTTACTAAATAAGTTTGCGGGGACGGAGAACGAAAATGAAAAAAGGGAATGAGGGGCGCCTTGCAAATTGCAATAATAAATGAGGGAGTGATGTTGATGTGTTATCTGAAATATGGGCGGCCCACTTAAAGTAAATCACTGTACACACATTTTTACACCCACTGTGTGAAAGATATTCGAGGTTACATTTTTATTTAAAAAAAAAAAGAAAAAAAAAGTCCTGCTAGGCTTTAGAGGTGGGGCTGCAGGAAGTGCATGTTGAGCAAAAAATGAGTGCGACATTATATGGGTGAGGGCCATACGTGATTCTGAGTGAGGCCAACCAAACCAACAAACAACTTGAAAGGGGTTTATCGCTCCAACGAACGCTTTTCTATTAATACCTGGCAACCACAACTCAACTCACGTGACTCAATTACTCAGAGCTGGTGCTCAACTTTTTATACAGCTATCCCCAATACATACAGTTATTTTAGCGCAGATTTTACTCTATTCCAATTGTTCGCATTAGATTTTACTCTACAATTCATTTTTTTATTCTCATTATTTTAATTTATTTTAATATCATGAACTAATTTAGTTAGATATATTGTTTTACACATGTTCGATTATTATAATTATTATTATATAATTAATAAAATATAAATAGTAAAACAATATTTATATAAATATTATATTATTTACAAAAACATATCAAATAATTACTAAGATATTACGGATTTACTAACATATTAACTAAGATTTAAGAAAAGTTTCAGTTTATAATGTCAGTCGTTGAATAAATTCCTAGTGTTAATCCTTGTTCGTCCAACAATTTACCATATTTTTTCAATTATAAATTAATTTGTTAAATGAGTGTATTATGTTGAACAAATTTTGACGTAAATTTTTATTATTATGGTACTATTTTAATATTAAAAAATAACAAAATTAAATTATAATACATTATTAATAAATAAAATGCACAAAGTTATTTGACATAATAAGTAAATTTACTAATACACATTATACAAAAACTTACCAATTATATTACATAAATTACATAAACATAATATAAAAAACAAAAATTGTCTGGCGTAAGATGCGCTAGAACTGATGCAACATTGTTCAATTCTCAACATAAATGTGGCACAACACTTGAAAGTACACTAGCGTTTTTCTCCAGTGAAGAAGCGCTTGAGACGCTCTAAGTCCTTGGCAAATATGCTAAAATTACCTATGATAATAAGCTCATAAAAAATAAATAATGTTACTGGCTATAATCAAAGTAGCAAAATTTAAAATATAATTATATTTTAAAAATAAAAAATATAAAAGAGGGACGAAATATTTTATTTCTTAAAACAAAAAATAAACGTTAAAGTATACATTTTTCCTTACTTAAACATATATCTTAAGTTCATTGCAGCATATAATATTCAATTAAAATATAATATTTTTTTATCAAAAATGTAAAATATTACTAGTTTTAATAGCAAAAAACTAAATAACAATGATAAAATGAAACTCGTTTTAAAATGAATTGCTTGCAACTGATTCTTTTAATGACTATTAGTAATATTATTTAATTGTGACTCACGAAATAGCATTTTGTATATTCAAACAAGAAGGAAAAATTTAAAAAACGAACGAAAAGAATAAGAGAAAGTATGTAAAAACATATTAATTATGTTACTAAAAGTTACTAATTAATATTTTCCTGACATTTGTCAAATGAGAAAAAACTGTTAAATACCTTAGTAAAGAACCACGAAAAATAGCAATTGAAAATATATTTTTATATAACTACTATATATAATAAAAATTATAATAGTGGGCACTAAAGTGAGTGGGGGCCCTGGGCAGTCGCCCCGTCTGCCCTACTCCAGGGCTGGCTGTGCAGTCACTCATCTATTTTATCACTTCTTTTAAATTGTAATTCATTATTTATAACACAATTTTGCAACCATGAAATGAAATTTAATAAGGATTGAAATGAGTAAAAAGAATGGAAATGATTATATAAATCAAATTTAAAGAACTAGATATCAACCAACAGGGGTTAATTCAAGTGGTAAGCAGCTTGATGTCGCTTAAGCAAGGTCTCGGGTTCGAGTCCTTGTGGATGCAGAAAATCCTTGTTGGGAGACTCACCAACCATTGCCAGGTGTGCGACCGAGGTCAACTAACGAAGTAGTCGGGGCATAGCTCCGAATATAGTGGCTGGCTACCAAAAAATAAAAAAAGAACTAGATATCCCAAATTCTGAAAATCATGAAGTGTGTGATTTAAAGTGTTGCGAGTACTCGAGGGAGCACATAAAGAAAAGTTGAATCTAGTTATACAAAACAAAACACATGGCGTAAAATTTAACAAAAAACACATCAAATGAGGATTAAAGTATGAAAAATAGAAGTTAACTTTTTGCAAAAGTATAAAAATACTTTTGCTTCATCCAACTCTCCATCAATAGATGAGAGAATCCTAGATTATCAGCATATCCCGAACTAAAAATTAATCTCTCTATAAAGTACAAAAATACATAAATTATAAAAGTGATGTCTGAAATGTTATGACACTGAACACAACCACACTCTCCTACAAATTCTTCTTGTGCATTGTAACTAAAAACTTAACCCTCTCTCTAAAATTTGCTTCCTCACTCTAAACTCCGCCCAAACAGAGAAATACATGTTGGTGTATATATTGAAAGCTTGATTTTAGATATTATTTACACTATTTCTGTTAAATGAGAATCGTGTTTGATTAAGCAAGTTCTATGTTCGATTATTTTGCACCTCAATAAAAAGGTTCATCATGGATGGAGAAAAGATCATTTTATCAGTCACTTGCGAAATAATAATGATTGGTTCACAACTTATATAGAAATGAATGAACTATCGGAACGGTTGTAGTGTTAACAGTACAGTTGGTCTTGACTGACTAGTTGCACTAGTACACTTGTTTATTGAACAAGATCTCAAAGATGAGCAGTCAGTTTTATACTGATCGTAGTAAACGAACTAGGCATCGACAAATTACTGCGTTCTCTTAACCCGTAAGATATAAACAGGTACGTGCATACCGTAATATCCCTTCTAGTTATGAATTAAAGAATCAGTTCCATGATTGAACTAATTACAAGGCCAAGTTATTCAGATATAAGTTGGAAATTGGGAGTTGTTCAATCTGGAGCATCACACGAGTCGTGTGACAAGCCACACGAGTCGTGTGGACAAAGAGCAGACAAAAGGTTAGCTTCGGCTTTTTCATACGAGTCGCGTGGTCAGCCACACAAGTCATGTGACTAGTCACACTAGTCGTGTGACCGACAGAAAAATTTGATTATTGAGAATCCGATTGTGATATCAATCAGTGTCCATTTTTGAGCATTAATTTAAGTGTTGATGACTTTTACAAGTTGGAAATTGTAATGTTTATGATGGTTTATTTTTATAATTTTTATTTGTTTATGTGGTTAATTTCTTCACTCAATTTTTTTGTCTCTAATTTGTGCCTATATATAGATGCCTTAATTTCAGAGGTTTTCATAAAAAAATTACAAAAGTTATATAGTTCATTAGAGAGAATAAGTTATAGAAATATTTTGTGAAGTGAAGAATTTGTGAAGAGAGGAAGAATTGATTTTCTAGCAAGAAGAAGAGGTAAGCTACTAATTTTATTTTCATGCTTGGAAGTTGAGTTTAGATGTTAATTGATGTATATTCATGACTTATAAGTTTAGTTTATAATGATATTATGAATTCAAAGAGTTAAAGTTGTTTTAAGTTCATATGCATGATATATGTGATCGATTATAAGGAAATTTTAAATGATGATAAGCACAACCTGAGAAGGTATGATTTAAAAAGAGAATTCTTGTGTAAATGCGGAGTACATAAGAACAAGAATCAAGTCATTTGGCATAGTATAACTTGAATTATAGATTTTTCAAGTTGAGCATGCAAGTTGAATTTTATGTTCTTTGTTTCAACTGTGACCTTAAAGTTCTAATAACTCGAAAACTAGACATGATAAAATTATGAAACTTTTATGACATGCCTATATATGGGTTGTGAACATGACTGCCAAATTTCATGATTTTAGGTTGATAAATGAATGAATTAACATGTTTAGATGGCATATATGTCAAAATGATTTTATATGCAAGAGTATTCAGTACATGTTTGAATTTTTAAAGTGAAACTTTTATGTAAAATTCTCATATGCGTGATGAGCAATTTGACCAAGTTTTAGCTTAATATGTTGAGTATACAATTTATAAAATTGTTTGAAGTCTCGCATGTAAATAGCATAATTTCATGTTATAATTAGCACTTGAGTTGAATGTGCTTTAAATTCGAATTTTTAGTACCAAGTATGTTTAAGCCGAGTTTGATAGCATATAAATCCTTATAAATCATGTGTACGATGTTGGTAAAAGTGGAGCATGTTTTGAGTTGATGTACTCGGTCATCTATCATATGAAATTTAGATTATTTTCATTCCTGAGTCATTTTAAGTTACATGTGAGTAAAAGCCAATATCAAAGCCTTAGAAGTCATTATTTATATGTGTAAGTATCCAGCCTTGAGTAAAAGTTCAAGAAAAGTTAAGTTGTTCGGTGACTTAGTATCCATTCGAGTCATATCGACTCTATCGAACCACTTTAAAATCCGGATAAGTTATCAGTTAAAATCAAGTATCCTAGCATCCTATTGAGAATATTACGAGCATAGTACTTAGTATATTTGTTTATATTTTTATGTAGCTTGCAGATACAGCTACCCAACACAACACTTACGTTTTTCAAAAGTTTTCAAAAAAGAAAGGTGGGGACCCAGTCTGGGTATTACATCGACTATAATATTGATATCATGTCTGTGGTATGTATACAATTTATACGCTTAGTGTAGCGCGCCATTTGTTCCGGAATTCTTTGGAGATTATTATTTATTATTAATTGTTATTTATTTTATTTCATATTTTGAAATTATTTTATTCGAGCTCGATAATTTTATTTCGATTAAATGCTCATATTTGCTAAGTGTATTAAATTAATATCGAGCCGAAATACGTTAGCTATTTTTATTTTATTTTATTTTCGGTCGAACCGAAAAATCGATATTAACCGGGACTTCGAACCGAGCGAGCAACTTAACCGAAATCTCGACCGGGCCACCGAACCAACCGCATTTTTCTACGGACCCGGCCCGTAGCCACATGCTTCCAACCCGCGCACCACTCACGGTCGGCCCAGTCGCCGATCCGACCCGCCCGAACCCAAAAACTGGTCGCCCTCTCTCCCTCATGCATGCATGGAACTTCATTTGAATTTTTGAAATTCAAAAGAGGATCCTTATCCCTCTTTTCATGCCCCCTTATCCAACCATTCTTGCATTCACCATATTTTTGGTTGGAAGTTACCAAGACTGGATTTTCTTTTAAGGGAAGGTTGACCCTTCACTCCCCTCATTCATCTCTCTCCCATTCTCGCTCTCTCTCTCTCTCCCTCTCTCTCCCTCATTACCTTCGACCCCAGCCCAACTCTCCCTCCTCTCGCATTTTGTTCGCCGAAAAATCTCCCAGCCCCGCCATCACTCCTCTCGACTTCTCGCCGGAAGTTTCTCAGCCATAAACTCGAACGCCGGAAGCCGTCGTCCACCTCGCCCCTCCGCGCACGCAGAACCAGCCACACCGCGAGCTGCAGCTTCTATCGGCCTCAACGTGCTTGCAACCTCCGGCCGTCATCCTCTCCCTCCGACCAGCCTCCGCCACCTCTGGTCGCCAACCTCTCGTGCGAGCCGCCGTTAGACGCCGAGCGAGCCAAGCGAACGATTTCCCCACCCGTAGGACTTGATCGTCTCCAAGCCCTTCCGAAACCGAACTCATTTATTTCTCCCTTTGGTGTTTGGTAAATTCCTTTTTACTAAACTTCAAATCCCATGAGATTATATGTTATATTTCTAGAATATATATAAGCATGATTAAATGGAGTTATTTTGATTTGTAGTTATTCAAATTGATATTTTATGTAGTATATGTTTTAGATCTATAAGGATAATTTCGAAAACCTTATGATCTGAAATGACCGCATGGAAATCTCTTGGAATATGGAACATCTTTGTGTCTTGATCACAATGGTTTTGACTTTGCTCAATTCGAAGTTGTATTTTTCAAATTATGAATTTTTAAAAATGAGGTGTCTGCTGCAACTTGTAAAATACATGATAAATCGTAAAGTTTTCCAAAAATTATAAAATTTGGATATGTTGCTCCCCTAATTTATTTGTGCCTTGTGTAAAATGTTCATAATTTTTGGAGGTCAAGTGCCTGAGTAAACAATTATTTGTTCAAATCTGCAGAATCTTATAAAATTCATGAAAAATCGAATTCTTGATGTTAATTCATGAACATTGGTCAGAGTGCTTATTTAACATGATATTTGATGGTGTGAAAGTCCCAGTAATTTTTGAATTCATTTTCTTGGGTTTTTGTTAAAAACGTGTATTATGCTCAAATTTACAAGAATTATCATAATTCGCTTGATTATTGGTTATGCATGAAACTTTTATATGACACTCCCAGAATGCTATATTTACCTTCATAGAAATATTAGGTTCAGATTCATTCATTTGATTAGTTATTGAAATGCATATTTATTTTTGCTGAAAACTTGTATTAATTTTATAAAATTACATGTTTGGGGTGGTAAGGCTGAAACTTGGTTAATTTGCTGGTCTCAGCAAGGTACATTATGTGTCCAAATTTCATATCATAATTCATTCATTAACCTGGCCATCTAGAAAAGGAGGATTAATTGCAAATTTGATCGATTTATTTGTTTAACATGTTAACCTTTGAAATTTGGCATGGTTTTTAATATATGAAGTTCTCTTTACATGTTTTATATGTGGTGTAAATTTTGAGTTAAGTTCCTGAGTATATTGTGAGTCGTCGATTATGTGCTTTTTCTCATATCTGGTTCGAGTCGAGTCGACTGTTCCAAAATTCCATGAGAACCTTCCACGAGCCACTTAGTCGACTGATTCGACTAAGTATGTGTGTTCATTGGACTAGTAGTAATCGAGAGTTATCTTGATTTCGTGTAGGTGTCCCGAGGTGTTGACCTCAAATCCTACCGTTCGAATCATATATTGTGAAATTTATCGTTGCTATCAGATGGGTTCATTTACGTTGAATCTATATTTATCGCATTTGTTATTTCGTATAAATATTTGTCTCGATAGTTTTTGTATGCGTGAGAACCCTAGTCTAAGTGTCCCGACGGTAGTGCCTTTGACGAATGCATAATCAGTGAGAGGTCGCTTGCCCGTTGCATCCGGGAGGGACGCCCCATGCCATTGTATCCGGAAGGGGAAAAACAGCTCCACTATCTCCTGGATAAGATCCTATGCCCATTGCATCTGGAGTGGGAATGCTTCCAGTTACATCCTCGCCGATGTCTGGTCGGGAGGTTTGTTGTATGTACATAGGAGGTTTGCGATAGGGCCTAATAGGGAGTTAGATCTGGATTCTATGCATACATTATTTATGGTTGTGAATCTTTATGCGAGATATATTGTGCGATAATGGTGAGCATGATGGTGATACTTACCCCCATTATTTTTCTGTCCTCTTGTTCCTCTTCCTATCCTTAGGTTGAGCATGGTTGGCGGCGGCAGCGAGAGACGATCTAGGGGTGGTCGTTGGAATAATGTGTCATTGCTTCCCTTATTATTATTTTGTTGAAACACTTGTTTTTGTTTTGGATGATTATGCTTCCGCTTTGATTTTATGAACATGTTGGAGGAACCGTTAAATCATGTGAAACTATCTGGATGGTTTTATGACTTATGAATAATGGGGTTTATTTTTAGAACTGATAGTTATGCATGTATAGGTTCTATTTATTTAGTTCATAATTGTTTAATTTTTGTCGGTAGTTAAGTAACGCCCGTTAAGTATTAAAGTTTTAATTGGGATTTTGCGAAAAATTAACTCTGATTTTTATGAAGAAATTCGGTAAATCTTTTAAAATAAAATGGGGCGTTACACTTAGGATGAAGGCCCTCAGTTGCCTTAACAGTACATCCTAAGTTCTGATGGAGGCCCTCCGTTGCCTTAGAAATATCCATCAGAGTGTGCACACGTACCCGATCAGATATCGACCAGATTACAGATTCAATTTCAATTATCGCAATAGATTTTCGGTCCGGATATATATACCAACGATCATGATATTGTATTATTATTGTTGTTTACTTTAGTATGGGTTATTTTGGAGTACAAAGGGACCAGTACTCATCCCCATTGTGTTTTTCAGGTAACAGGGTCGGGCCGGAGGTGTGAGCTCAGATGTGGTGGTGATGGTCGTGAATATGATGCAATGGACATTTATTTTATGGACTTTTATGTTTGTATAATCATTCACGTTTTTAAGTTTTTCTGTTACGCATATTAAGATTTGAACTTGCATGTTATAAACTTTTAGATTTTCAGACTTAACCATTTCAATAGGATGAATATGGTCCAATTACATGCGAGTTTAAATAAAATCTGTTTTCTTTATGTCTAAACCAGTCAGTTAGATGAAGTTTGAAGATAAACGGATTTTCAGAAAAGATAAATTTGAGTAGCATCCCGAGTTAAGCGCAAAAGATTTCGAAAAATTTATAAGTATTTTCGAGTAAAATTTGCGAAAAATCTACTCTGATAAGCGGGGTGTTACAAGTGGTATCAGAGTCAAGTTTATGTGCTCGCTATACTAAAAGTTTAAGTTTGAGAATGAAAGTTTCAGGAAAACCGACTATACCACACTCACACCTCGCCGACTACCAGGTAAGTGTTGTTAAAGTTTTTATAAAAGTTTTAAATATAACCAAATTACTAAGTCTATGCTCAATAGGATTCAGATATCCGAACATTAAAAATCAGACTAGATGCTTAGATCAATACCAAGGACTCCTAGTAATATCAGATCTATCCCTTATCAGACTTCATAACTTTAGATTATCAAGTTAGAAATTGTGCCTTATCAAGAATTCAGCGTTTCTTTTTCAGTAATTCTAAATTCAACTCATGTTCAGATAAAGTATACGGTTAATTATTAAGATGGCACGCCGTAGTGATAAAGTTTCACAGGAGATATTCAGTCAGCTATATTTGCCCAGTTACGCGACTGAAATCCAGAAAGGTTCACTAGATCAAGTAAAAGATTTGAATATTCTAAGTTATGCAAAAGATTAAGTTAAAGTTAAAAAGGTTGTTTTAACAGAAGTAACGGTTTCCAGTGTATAAGATACATGTAGCCGGGTATACCATGGAGTCTTGAAGCTGGACCGGAGTTGTATAGTTTGAGAAAGTAACAACCTTTAGAGTCAGTAATTTGAGTATCTTACCAGTTAGATACTTGAAACAAAAATTGGCAAAGTTTGAGATCAGTTATGTACTTAAGGGACCAGTTGATACTGGAATAGCCCTACATAGTACCTAGTCAAAAGCCAATATTTATGAGTTTAAGATCAGAAGTAATCAATTGCGAGAAGAAGCATGAGAGAGCAAGTGAAGAAGAATTGACATCAAGATGTTCGATTTCCCAAATTGATTAAGCCATATAATTAGTATTAGTCATCCTTCAAGGGATTATAAGTATTCACTTGCGACCACAAGTAAGAAAGAGCTAGTTTAACTGGAACTCTAGCACAAGCTAGGTGTTTTCAGTAAATCTTTAACAAATTCCTTAAGTCTAGTGTAGCTATTTATTAATGGCTATATTGTTCAAGTCAAATGGTTTGTGGTTATTCAGAATGCCGCTAGGAAGAGTTGCAAAACCACCATAGAGCAAAGTTTTAGAAGTATAGAATCCTGACTGAATTAAGAAGTTTTCTCAGTCAAGAATCAAGTAGTATTGATGTGTGAATCGAGCATATACGAGAAGAGTATATTTTTGCACAATCAATCTACTTGAAAGATAGAAATTTTAGCACCATAGAAGTCAAAAGTATACAAAGATTCAAGCACAGTGTTGAGGATATTATTATTATTAAGAAGCTAGTACAGAAGCATCAGAAACAACAGAAAATGGAGATACAGATAAGTAGAAGCGAATCCTCAACTAACACAAGATTATATTACATAAAGGGAGGGTGCGTCTCAAGAGCACAAGACTCCATAACTCTGCCACCAAGTATGGATATAGGTTCACAAAGATAGATCTAAAGGATCAAAGGCTCGCTTGCGTTTAAATCCTTGAGTTTCAACAGAATCTTGAACTGTTGAGATGCTGTCTTGAAGCTTCTTGATAAGTTCAGGGGATGTGTTAGCAGACTTGAATATTTCTCTTTGTAAAGGAGATATAAAAGTTTGATACACTCCTTCATCTAGAAATCCAAGCAAGTTGTGGAGAAAGTTAATGAAATTCAACAGACCAATAGGTTTGGTATGAAATTGCACTTCTGCCCAAGTAGCAAGGGTGAAAACAGTCATTAAAGTTCCATATCCACCAGAGAGAACGATGAAAGCATCGCAACCAGATACTATAACCATCAGATAGTCATAAATAGAAAGAGTTATCATCAAAGTAGCAGAATCTTTGATAATCTTTGATGAAGTGATATAAAAAGGGAGGATACTTCTCACCTCTATATCAAAGCATTTAACAGCCATCAAAAGGTTATCAAAGAAATAGATACTAGTTCCTCCATAAAGTATGATGATTTTGTGTTTTTCCAACTCTTTCACAAGTTGGCTTACAACATAGATATTATGAGGGAAGTTTACAAATCTAGAACCCCCAAGAACACATACAGTTCTGATTGGTTGAAAAAGTTTGCCCTTGAGAAGACTCAGAAGTAGCCATTTGTTATGAGAGACACTTGGCTATAGAGAGAGACTCGCCTTTTAAAGAAGAAAAGTGCAGACAAGAAAGTAGTTGAGACTTAAATGAAACTTATCTGTCAACAACGATAAGACTTATGTACAGTACATCTGTACTACCAAGAAAAGTGTTCACAAACATGATCTCTGGATACAATATTTTCCAGACTATAGAGTTCCTCTTCATGTTTGAACAGAAGCCATAAAGACATCAGTTCTTGATGTACATAACCACTAGAATGTGTCTCAAGAATCTGCTGAATAGTTTGATTCAGAGATTCCTTACTCAAGCCACTCTTTATGAAAGTTATTTTATCTTCCCAATTATTTGAAACAAATCCTAAAGAAGTGCAGTGAGTGTCACAGTCCCAGCGAGCGCATTTATAGCAGCCGCCTATTCGTTTTGCTCTACATTTCTTGGAAAAAGTACTTCTACCCATACTTGTCAGATATTTATATGCATTGGGATACTCGCCAGATAGTCTCACTTCCGCTTCAATCAACCAGTGAACATCATTGGGAATATTATTGAGCATAAGTACTCTCAATCTTTCAACACGAGCTCGATAAATTCTCTTTATGATATTAAGGGGAAGAAAGGAATAAAATCTTTGGATTTTTAGCAGTGCTAAATCCATTGGAGAATTCGGACCATTTCTGAAGAAAATTGAAGGATTACCAAGTCAGTTTACAGAAGAAAGATGCGTTTGAGATCAGTTTTCGGTCATAAATTTTAGCATTAAATTATACCGAATGTCAGAATACACAACCAATAGGCAATTAATGCAGCAGAAAGAAGATGTGATATGTCGACAATAATGTCAGCATATGAATTATTGCAATAACGTACCGATGTTATTATTGCAGGTATGCATTATTGGCAGTAAGATGGGTTACCCTGAATGGTGAAATTGTGGTATGAGTAATTAACCTGACAAGGTTGACAACAATAACACAGTAATTACATATTATTTCTTCGAAACTTCTCAACTATAGTTAAGTCGGGATAATTTGAAGAAAGAAAAGTACTTATAGAAATTGTTAAGAATTGGTCAAAGCCCAAGAATCAGATCGAGATTTGTAGTTTTCTCAGTTTAGCAAGAAATATCACTGAATTATTGAAGGGTTTTCAAACATTGGCCTCCTTTTGATCAATTTGACAAGGAAATCAGTGAAGTTTGAATGATCGAGAAACAAGTTCAGAACAGCGAAGATACTAGCATAGAATGTGGAAGTGACCATGTTAGTGACTGCAGAGGACATTGATGTTGTAGGTACACTGCATGCAGGTGTTCCGCACCCGAAGAGGGTAGTGGGTAAATCGCATGCAACGTGCCGCATTGTCAGGTCCCGAGTCATAGCAGGTTGAGCCAAAAGTGATTGACATTTTCAAAAATACTACCAATGGGTAGACCGTAAAGAAAGATGGTAGATAGTTGAGTAATTAGCCTTGATGAGAGAAAGGCTTAAGATAGCTTAGAATCGGCATAAGTCTTCAGCCGATAAGCATAGATGAGATATACAGTTTGAGATAGTAAATAAATTTTTCTTAAAAGTTCGATCATTTCGATGTGTCGTTCATTTTAGGAAGGAAGAGAAGTTATATCCTCATTATATAAGTTCAAAGTTTTAGAATGAGTCAGATAAGTATTCTATTGATTAGTTCTCCACTAGAGTTGTCAAGTGTACATAATGTTTTTCACGTACCGATGTTGCGTGAGTATGTGTGCAATCCAAAGCATGTGCTTCAGCACAATGAGCTTCAGATTCAACCAAATTTAACTTACGAGGAATAGCCAAATTATTGGACCGAAAGGTTCATCGGTATCGAGATATTTCCCTCATTCGTATAAAATGGAATCGCCACGGAGAATCAGATGCCACTTGGGAGTGAGAAGCTAACATTAGAGTTTATTCCCAGATTTTGAATTATGATATGTACTCAGCTCGAATTATATCTCAGTTTCAGTATTTCCAAGGGCGAAAATAGTTTTAAGGGGGTAGAATGTAATATCCCTTCTAGTTATGAATTAAAGAATCAGTTCTATGATTGAACTAATTACGAGGCCAAGTTATTCAGATATAAGTTGGAAATTAAGAGTTGTTCAATCTGGAGCATACACGAGTCGTGTGAGGCCACACGAGTCGTGTGACAAGCGACACGAGTCGTGTGGACAAAGAGCAGACAAAAGGTTAGCTTCCGCTTTTTCACACGAGTCGTGTGGTCAGCCACACGAGTCGTGTGACCGACAGAAAAATATGATTATTGGGAATCCGATTGTGATATCAATCAGTGTCCATTTTTTAGCATTAATTTAAGTTTTGATGACTTTTACAAGTTAGAAATTGTAATTTTTATGATGGTTTATTTTTATATGTTTTATTTGTTTATTTGGTTAATTTCTTCACTCAATGTTCTTGTCTCTAATTTGTGCCTATATATAGAGGCCTTAATTTAAGAGGTTTTCATAAAAAAATTACAAAAGTTATATAGTTCATTAGAGAGAATAAGTTATAGATATATTTTGTGAAGTGAAGAATTTGTGAAGAGAGGAAGAATTGATTTTCTAGTAAGAAGAAGAGGTAAGCTACTAATTTTATGTTCATGCTTGGTAGCTGAGTTTAGATGTTAATTGATGTATATTCATGCCTTAGAATTTTAGTTTATAATGATTTTATGAATGCAAAGAGTTAAAGTTGTTTTAAGTTCATATGCATGATATATGTGATCGATTATAAGGAAATTTTAAATGATGATAAGCACAACCTGAGAAAGTATGATTTAAAAGGAGAACTCTTGTGTAAATGAGGAGTACATAAGAACAAGAATCAAGTCATTTGTCATAGTATAACTTGAGTTATAGATTTTTCAAGTTGAGCATGCATGTTGAATTTTATGTTCTTTGTTTCAACTGTGACCTTAAAGTTCTAATAACTCGAAAACTATACATGATAAAATTATGAAATTCTTATAACATGCCTATATATGGGTTGACAACATGACTGCCAAATTTCATGATTTTAGGTTGAGAAATGAATGAGTTAAAATGTTTAGATGGCATACATGTCAAAATTATTTTATATGCAAGAGTATTCTGTATATGTTTGAATTTTTATAGTGAAACTTTTATGTAAAATTCTCATATACGTGATGAGCAATTTGACCAAGTTTTAGCCTAATATGTTGAGTATACGATTTTTATAAAATTGTTTGAAGTCTTGTATGTAAATAGCATAATTTCATGTTATAATTAGCACTTGAGTTGAATGTGCTTTAAATTCGAGTTTTTAGTACCAAGTATGTTTAAGCCGAGTTTGATAGCATATAAATCCTTATAAATCATGTATATGATGTTGGTAAAAGTGGAGCATGTTTTGAGTTGATGTACTCGGTCATCTATCATATGAAATTTAGATTATTTTCATTCCTGAGGCATTTTAAGTTACATGTTAGTAAAAGCCAATATCAAAGCCTTAGAAGTCATGATTTATATGTGTAAGTATTAAGCCTTGAGTAAAAGTTTAAGAAAAGTTAAGTTGTTCGGTGACTTAGTATCCATTCGAGCCATATCGGCTCTATCGAACCACTTTAAAATCCGGATAAGTTATTAGTTAAAATCAAGTATCCTAGCATCATATTGACAATATTACGAGCATAGTACTTAGTATATTTGTTTATATTTTTATGTAGCTTGCAGATACAGCTACCCAACACAGCACTTACGTTTTTCAAAAGTTTTAAAGAAGAAAGGTGGGGACCCAGCCTGGGTATTACATTGACTATAATATTGATATCATGTCCGAGGTATGTATACAGTTTATACGCTTAAGATTTGCCTTAAAAGTACATCGTAAGTTCTGATGGAGGCCCTCAGTTGCCTTAGAAATATCCATCAGAGTGTGTACACGTACCCGATTAGATATCGGCCAGATTACAGATTCAATTTCAGTTACCGGAATAGATTTCCGGTCTGGATATACATACCAACGATCATGATGTTGTATTATTATTGTTGTTTACTTTAGTATGGGTTATTTTGGAGTATAAAGGGACCAGTACTCACCCCCATTGTGTTTTTCAGGTAACAGGATCGGGCCGGAGGTGTGAGCTCAGATGTGGTGGTGATGGTCGTGAATATGATGCAGCGGACATTTATTTTATGGACTTTTATGTCTGTATAATCATTCACGTTTTTAAGTTTTTCCGCTACGCATATTAAGATTTGAACTTGCATGTTATAAACTTTTAGATTTTCAGACTTAACCATTTCAATAGTATGAATATGGTCCAATTACATGCGAGTTTAAATAAAATCTGTTTTCTTTATGTCTAAACCAGTCAGTTAGACGAAGTCTAAATATAAACGATGTACAGGGCCTCTCATTTCCAAACGCTGATTCACCATTTTCAGAAAAGATAAATTTGAGTAGCATCCCGAGTTAAGCGCAAAAGATTTCGAAAAATTTATAAGTATTTTCGAAGTAAAAGTTGCGAAAAATCTACTCTGATAAGCGGGGTGTTACACATACAATAGCTACTACTGTGATTCACCAAAAGCGAGATCCATCTTGCTGGGTTAATAATCTTCGTGTTTTGGGTAGTAGTGTTGTGTGTGATATATTCGAATATTTACGGTTACCATGTGTGTTAATTTGATGATGACCCCGTAGTGAGCTTTGAAGGAATATTATGATAAACCCTGCAGGTGGAGTCATAATAATAATGATTTGAGTGGCACTAGCTTCGGTCGAGATGTTGATTAATTCTTAATTATTAGTGATGAGTCTACTTCCAGATCTGAAGTAAACCGGTGGTTATGAGCTCAGATCTGCTTGAACCGCCTCCAAATCGCTGCTAGACCGCGAGAATACCTGCAAAAACTCAACGCCGGAGGTGTTTCCGGCGTAGAGCCTCCGACGCTCAAGTCAGTATGTGGGTGATGAGGAGAGGCTGCGCAGCAGCTATAGGGAGAGTGGGCATGAATGATAGTTAGGGTTTAGGGTTACCTCACCTCCTTTATATAGAAGTGAATACTTACGCGGAGTGCCCAAAATGCCCAAGTCGGTGGACCTAGAAGGTCCAAAATGCCCTGGTCGATTCCTCTCCCCTTATTGCTGAGTCATCACAAGATTCCTTCCTATCCTTCCTAATGTGGAGGGCTTCGGATATGTTGCAAATGTGGTGAATCGTCATCACATCTTTGTTATTTAAGGTATGTGAGGTCGACTTCGAGATCTAGGAAGTCGACTTGTGGATATGTGCAGATTCGGAGGCTACGCTTGACTAGTTCTTTGAGGCGAAGTCGTCTTCAGAGAGTCGTTTTAGTTCAGTCGACTTCTGGGAGTCGACTTAGAATATCTGGATGACCGGTAGCTGTACTCTTGCTGTTCCTCTTTCATTGATGTCGATTAGTGAAAGTCGATAGATTAAGGTCGACTTGCGAGAGTCGACTAGATCAATCTCTGCTTCTTCTTGATTGCTCTTAGTAGAATCGACCTTAGGGAAGTCGATTTGGGCATGTCGACGGAGTCATGTCGACATGCGAGTAATTCGAGTGGTTTGCTGGTTGAGTAAGGAGCTCCTGGACCGGGTTATCCTTATGTGGCTATATCATCTAGTCCCCCCCCCCAAAAAATTACTCTAAGCAGTCGACTGCTTAAGAGTAAATTTGGTGAACTATAATAGTGTCGCTTTCCCATCAGCCTCGCTCGTATTGGCTTCTTTGACAACTCGTCTCGTCAATTAATTAGGGCGCACTCCAATCCCATGATTGCTTTTTCGGATAAGTCTGACACTCTGACAGACCCCTTTCAAATTTCGAATTTCAAAAACCCTAAAGTGACGCGCGTCACTTCAACCACCGACCCTTTGGATTCTGTGCTTCATCAGGACCGTTGGTTCTCTCGTTGATCCAACGATCGTCGCCTGTTACTCCTTTCTATAAATGCACCTCTTTTTCTCCAAAGGTCACTTTTCGCCTTCTCGAAATTTCTGCTTTCTCCAGCTTCCTCAAACGTTCCGGCAATCTCCGCTCTTCGATTCCACCGGCGCTCTTCTCTTCCGGCAACTTCAGGCTCATTCGCAATTCCAACCAACCACGCCATTATGTGTAAGTTCACTGTCTCTTAACTCTCAATTCTCTGTTGATTTTTTTTCTTTTTCTGATTTTCTCTGGATTCCCAGAATTTTCGAAGTTCATGCATGTTCTTCATATTTTTTGAAGATTTTCTATGATTTCTGTGTTGGATCTTGGATTGCGCATGTTTCGCTTGGACTTATTGTTGTTGGCCAGTCGTCGGCTGCCGATGTGCAGTCGATTTTCGTCTATCACTGAGTCGACTCTCCATCGACTTAGCGATCTTCCTCTTTTGGTTTTTCCTTGTCGAGTCGACTAGGATTGACTTATTGATTTATCTAAGCCGAGCTTATCAATAGCGTTTGCCCCCTTCTTTTTATCCTTTTATCCTCTGTCGATTCTTGAGGGTCGACTTTACTCGTTCTTGTGGTCCTTAACTCGTGATTTTACTAACTTAGTCCTTTCTCCTTTCTTTTTCTTTCCTTAGCTTCCGACTCGTCTCCTCTCTCTGGCTCCCTTGGTCAACAGATCAACGACTATGTTCATCATGTTGACGAGGGTTCTAGTTCGGATTCCGTCGAGGTGACCGGTTACAAAATGATTCCGCTGCCTTCTCATCCTTCTCCTCCTCGCATTTTGGCTACTTCAGTCGACTGGGAACATCATGATCAGGCGCTTTTGGAGAGCGGCCTGGTCGACACCGTGAAGAGTCCTTCTCGGGGAAGTCCTCCTCGTCTCGACCTCATCCCTCGAGGTATTCCTATTAGGTTATTAGCCATCCCTGTTTATAGAACAAGCCCTATATCTGTATCCATAATTGCTCCTCTTCTCGATTCTCAAAATACTGTATCGCTAGCTTGTCCTTTAGCTAGGTTAGCCGTTTTAAATCCTTTTTGTTATGCCTCTGCAGCCGAAGTCGAGGGCTTCAGAAAGTTCAGCGGGCTTCCCTCAGACTGGGAGTTACTCGCCCCTGATCTTAACGACGATTTCGCTCATCCTCCTCCCGGTTGCCATACGTTTTTTATAGATCAAGTCGTCTTTGGTCTTCGCTTTCCAATCCAAGACGAGCTAATACTAATAAGTAACTTGTACAATATTCCCATAAATCAGTTTTCTCCTAACGCCATCCGTATTATGATAGCCTTTATCGTCGTCTCCCGAATAATACTCAAATTCTTCTCGCCCGAGTTTTTCTTCTATTGCTACGGTTATCGACTCTCCAAAGGCGCTCATTGCCTGGGTCGTCTTGCCGGCGTCACCTTTCTTGACGATCTTCGTCGAATGTTACTGAGTGGAAATCGAAGTTCGTCTTCATTCGACCTGCTCCCGGCATGTATCCCTATGTGAATAAATGGATCACCTCGAAAGTGAAACAAAATAAACGACCCCACTCTGACGAGTTCGCTACTCTGTTGGCGGAGCTCAATAAACATACGTATAGTGCTCGTCAGCTAATAAAGGACCGTGAACTGGTCAATCACGCCCGAATCGTCTTTTACGAGGACCTTCCACGTCTTGATGACCCTCGTAAGCCGTTATTGTTCCTTTTTGTACAGCTGTTTATGAGTTTTGGTTATTTGCATCTTGACTGCTGAGTGTTCTCCCCATGCTAACTTTTCTTCTATCGTTTTAGTTAAAGCGCTCAAACGCTTCGAGCTCAAGAAGGGCCAGTCGTCCGGCCCGCAAGCTGGCGGTTCTATTCCTCCCCCTCGACTCCCAGGTGGGTCTGGGTCGAGGCCCGGTGCTGCAGCTGCCGAGACGACAGCTGCCAAAAAATCCAGGGTCGAAAACCCTGGGGCTCCTCAAAACAAGCCGTCGGGCTCCTCCTCTCGCAAGAGAGCCCAGGACGATCGGGCTGCCATCCTTATCCCTGACAACCTAAAACGCCGCAAGGTCGACAAGGAGAAGGGAAAGGCGGTCGAGAAGAAAGCCCCTTCCCCCATCACCGTCAAGGATGTGACGGTCAAGATGCCTCGGCTCTGGAATCATCCGGAGCCGTACCATGTGGCCAAGTACTTCAATTCCCTCATCCCCGAAGTCGACAAGGAGCGAGTCGAGGGGAACCTGTACGAGTGCTCCAATTACGCTGTTCAGTGTCTCGCCCGGGTATTTTTCATATCCTTCAATCGACTTTGTTTTTGCATGCTTCTTTTAAACTTGGTTCATCTGATCTCATTTGTTTTCCATGTTCTTTCGCAGTTCCTGGCTGCGGCGCTCCCATGCTTCGAGGAGACGAGCAAGGCTCCTCTTGCCTCCACTAAGTCCCTCGAGGACAAATGCGAAGCTCAGCGCCAGGAAATCGAGGCGCTGAAAGAAGACCTGGAGGCCTCGAAGGCCCTGGTCGACAAGCTGAAGGCCGACAAGGCCGTTCTCCGGCACCTGAACGACAAGCTTAAGGCCGACCTCGACAAGGCTCGCGACGAAATTATGGTCGAGAGGGAGAATGGCGTCGAAGAGGGACGCAGGACGTTTTTAAAGTCCCCCATTGGTGCCGTCTTCCTTGAGACCTATCGACAAGAGGTCGTCAAGTCGTTCTGTAATTCCCCCGCCTTCCTCGACAAGCTCTGCCCCGCCACCCTTCAGTATTTCGAGCACACATTCGCCGCATGGGAAGCGGTGGTGTCGGGGTCCGAGTTTGAGGGGAAGCTCGACCGTGAGGCGGTCAAGGAGACGCTCCCCAACCCCGAGGGCTACGAGGGCGACGACTCTCTCCCCGACGACTATCCTTGGTGGTCGGGAGTCGAGGCTTGGGCCATCCGTAAGGCTGGCTTGAGCGCGCAACTCGAGGTTCCTCCCACCCCCTTGTCCGGTTCGATCAAATTAATCGGGGCAAGTGGGGCTAGTCGGGAGGAGGAAGTCGAGGCGGGGGATGTCGAGCAGCAAGGCGTTAGGCCGCTTGTCGACGGGGATGTTGAGGCAGAGAAGACTGCCACGATTGTGGAGGAGGGAGATGATGCTGCTGAGAAGTCGGATGCCGAGTCTTAGCAGCGTCATTTATTCTGGGGCTGTGCTGTTGTTTGCTTTCCTTTTACTTGCAATTTGTTTTGTTTTTCTCGTCTCGACCCATTTTCAAGGCTTGTAAGGGTCGAGACGATTTATAATGTAATGCTTCCTTTTCATTAATATAAGTTTTTCTCTTCCTTACTTGTGTTAGTTGTGTTTCAAATTATTTTGCTGTTGTTTCCTGTGTATCTTCTCCCCAACCCTTCTTGCGAGCTGGTCGAAGTCGAGCAACGATTTAAACAGCCTCATAGCTGTGAAACGCAAGTTTTTCAACTCGTCTTCTCCCCAACCCTTCTTGCGAGCTGGTCGAAGTCGAGCAACGATTTGAATAGCTTCTTAGCTGTGAAACACAAGTTTTTCAACTCGTCTTCTCCCCAACCCTTCTTGCGAGCTGGTCGAAGCCGAGCAACGATTTGAACAGCTTCTTAGCCGTGTCAATGTTCGTTGTCTGGACATGTATCAAAGCTGATTGTATGAGATTTTTCATTCTGTAAATGCGACAATTACATAATTGTGTATACCGATGTCATGAGTATGAGATTTGCAATTTGTTCGAGATTCCGTTCGAGAGTCCCAATTGTTTAATCGGTTGTGCTAGCCGACTTCGTAGTCGAAGGCGTCATAGCCTGCTCGAGATTCTGCTCGAGAATTTATTTCACAGCTGTGTTAGTCGACTTCGTAGCCGAAGGCTTCGTAGTCTGCTCGAGATTCCGCTCGAGGATTTTACAACTTCGTAGTTGTGTTAGTCGACTTCGTAGTCGAAGGCTTCGTAGTCTGCTCGAGATTCCGCTCGAGGATTTTACAACTTCGTAGTTGTGTTAGTCGACTTCGTAGTCGAAGGCTTCGTAGCCTGCTCGAGATTCCGCTCGAGAATTTAACAACTTCGTAGTTGTGTTATTCGACTTCGTAGTCGAAGGCTTCGTAGCCTGCTCGAGATTCCGCTCGAGAATTTACAACTTCGTAGTTGTGTTAGTCGACTTCGTAGTCGAAGGCTTCGTAGCCTGCTCGAGATTCC
>BKCP01009959.1:1052828-1096857 GCA_008636005.1 Striga asiatica
AAATGGGCATATAAAACTCATGGAGAACTCAGCAAAAACAGACCGTAAAACTCGAGCCAACAAACGTCAACCACAAGATGAGACTCGTAAAAATAATTCGAGGCTCGATTCAACAACTCAACACAAAAGAGAGTTCCAAATCCACGATATATCCACAAGGTAACAAACGGAGACGATCCGAATATAATACGATTTAAATACAAAACCAATAAATCGAGATCCAACTCGAAGATCAACATAATAGGATTAAATAAGAAAGTTCAAGCCAAAATACCCGTCTCCAAGGAATCTACACGCGAAGGTCGGCCGGGTCGAATGAACGAAAGAAAGAATCGACACCTCGGCTACTCGCGTGGCTATTCCGACTTCGAGGACGGCTGCCACTCGCTGAGATGGTTCTCATACGAACCACTGTTCCTTGGCCCAGGGACTGCTGGAAGTCGACGGCGACACCCGTCTGAATGGGTTGACTCTGTTCGCTGAAAAGGAGCCCGAGATAAAACTTCCGCTGTTCGGATTCGTCTTGAAGAAACCGCTACAACCGGCTTAACGGATTTTGAAAATTCGAACAGGGCTTGACTACTAAGTACCTCTCGATGTGAACGAACAGAAAGAGGGCCGCTGTTGGTCGGAAAATAAACCGACGGAACAGGCCGCCGCTGCTCGAACGTCCGGTATGCGCGATCTCAGACGCCTGGAACTCGTCGGACTGGTGCTGCTCTCGCCGGAAATCCTGTCGCTGAGGCTTGGTGCTCTTGCCGTTGGATGGCCGGAGGTCAGAGTTTGAAGGGATCGCGGCTCAGTTGGGCTAGAGGTCGGAGGTTGGATCGCGGCTCGACGTCGGGAATAGATCCTCCGCTGCTGCTCGTTCTCGGTTCACCTACCTCGCGTCGCCGGTTGTCTTCCGGCCGAAAGGAATTTCGAAGGGACGATTGCTACTCAATCGAGAGGATATGAGGCGAGGGTATGAGGGCTTCGATCAATTTTAAAGGTGGAGGGCTGAATCTGTTGCAGCTGCTCGAAAGAATCGGGGAGAACTCCTCCCGTCGCTGCTGCAGAATCGCGGAGACAGAGAGATCGGAGAGGGAGAGAAACCGAGAATTTTGGGGAAACGTTAGGCCTGCTGCTTCTTATCTAGGTTGAGAGAGAGAGACGAGATTGAGAGACGTGGGGGAGAATTTTAAGGGAAAATCGCAACAAAAATTTGAACGGCAATGAAGAAGAAGACTCGATCCAATCTCCTGGGAAAAGAAAAGAAAGGGACGCAGACATTTATGGGCCAAGGGATTTGTTCAAATTGGGCCAAAATAGAACAATTAGGTTGGGCCAGAAACATTAAACCACAAATGGAGCTGGATATATCAGATAAATTGGGTCAAAATTATTTAGCTCTTATGGGCCGAAAATAATAATGCTCGATTTTGGGTTCTCGGGCTCGATTTATTCCGACAATAAAACTAGCTCAATTGATCGCACGACAATTAAAATAAAATTCGGATAATATTTATATATATAATACACACAGTAATATAATAATAATAATAATAATAATAATAATAATAATAATAATAATAATAATAATAATAATAATAAGAAACATTTAGGCATTTAAAGATAATTAGGCATCTAATAATAATAATAATAATAATAATAATAATAATAATAATAATAACAACAATAATAATAAATAATTCAAAAATAAACGGGGCGCTACATTAATATTGTTTAAAAAATGGGTATTGGCACTTGGAACCTGGGCGAAAGAAAATATCCAAGTGAGTTCTTTATTGGCCTTATTGCTTTTAAAATTTTTCTAATGTGTCATTTAGGATAAATTATATCTAAGTGAGTTCTTTATTGGCCTTTGATATAGCCACATAAGGATAACCCGGTCCGGAAGCTCCTTACTCAACCAGCAAACCACTCGAATTACTCGCATGTCGACATGACTCCGTCGACATGCCCAAATCGACTTCCCTAAGGTCGATTCTACTAAGAGCAATCAAGAAGAAGCAGAGATTGATCTAGTCGACTCTCGCAAGTCGACCTTAATCTATCGACTTTCACTAATCGACATCAATGAAAGAGGAACAGCAAGAGTACAGCTCCCGGTCATCCAGATATTCTAAGTCGACTCCCAGAAGTCGACTGAACTAAGACGACTCTCTGAAGACGACTTCGCCTCAAAGAACTAGTCAAGCGTAGCCTCCGAATCCGCACATATCCACGAGTCGACTTCCTAGATCTCTAAGTCGACCTCACATACCTTAAATAACAAAGACGTGATGACGATTCACCACACTTGCAACATATCCGAAGCCCTCCACATTAGGAAGGATAGGAAGGAATCTTGTGATGACTCAGCAATAAGGGAAGACGAATCGACCAGGGCATTTTGGACCTTTTAGGTCCACAGACTTGGGCATTTTGGGCACTCCACGTAAGTATTCACTCCTATATAAAGGAGGTGAGGTTACCCTAAACCCTAACTCTCATTCATTCCCACTCTCCCTATAGTTGCTGCGCAGCCCTCCTCATCACTCACATACTGACTTGAGCGTCGAAGGCTCTACGCCGGAAACACCTCCGGCGTTGAGTTTTTGCAGGTATTCTCGCGGTCTAGCAACGATTTAGAGGCGGTTCAAGCAGATCTGAGCTCATAACCACCGGTTTACTCCAGATCTGGAAGTAGACCCATCATTTGGCGCCGTCTGTGGGGAGTTCTTGAAGGAAGTAAGAGCTTCGCACCTAGCTCCGATCTGTTTGCTGATGGCGGAGAAGGAAGGCTTGCAGAGGAACTTGAGCGAGGAGTTTAGAGGGACGTGGATGGACAAGAGGCCACCGCCGCTCTCCACCACCAAACACCCTGTAATGCAGATGATGGGAATGCCACCTTTCGGAGGACTTCCACCACCAGGACTGACGTTGGGCGGAGAAATGCCTGTGACTCCAACCGGCGTAAAGCTACAAGTGTTGACCCAGGCAGGAACAAGTCAAAACCCTAACCCAGATGGGGAGAAGGAGCCAACGGAGGTCTCTCGACGTGAGGGAAAACAGATACAGGAGGTTCCGGAACAGACACAACCCCGCGTCGAGGAACAGACTCTGACAATGACGAGGAGTGAGATGCAAAAGATGATTGCTGAAGCCGTGGCGGCCCAGATGAAGTAGATAGCGCCGGTAGAACAGCAGTCTCGAGTCGAGTGCCCACCTCGAGTCGAGCACCAGCCCCGCGTCGAGTACCCCCCTCGAGTCGAGCAGCAGCCGCGTGGCGAGCAACAAGCCCTGTCGAATGTACAACAGAACAGAAGGGTAGATGAAGAGGAATCTTCCATTCGAACTGTTAATCCACAGGCGAGGGACGAAACGTTAGAGCAACTGCTGGCACAGGTTCACGACTTGCAAGCTCGAGTCGACGGGAGGAATAGCAGAGAAGCAAAAGAACACCCATTCTCACAGCAGATCCTAAGAGCCGACTTACCCAAAGGCTTCAGGGAGTTGAACATATGGTATGACGGTACCACAGATCCATCTCGACATCTGAGGAGTTTCGAAAATATGGCAGTACTGCATCGCTACAGCGACCCCGTGCAATGTCGCGCTTTCTTGACGACTCTGACAGGGTCGGCCCAGGACTGGTTTCATCAATTACCGGCCGGGTCGATTAGAGATTTTGACGGTTTTAGCTCGAGTTTCCTTAACCAATTTGCAAGTGTGAGGGTGCAAGAGAAATCCTATCTCTCGTTGATAAGTATGCAGCAAAAGAAGGGAGAGTCGCTGCGAGAGTATGTGGCGAGGTTTACAAAGGCATGTGTCGAGTGCCTAACAGCGACAGAGGAAATCAAATCGGGAGGACTGACGAGAGGGCTACTGCCAGGGTTATGTAAGAACTCTTTGGCCAAGCGACCTGGTAGGAGTTTCGATGACATGTTGGGAAGATGCGCCAAATATATGAATGTCGAGGAGGCCGAAGCCGATTATCTGCAAAATGTGAAAATACCCCAAACTGACAGTCGAGACGATAAGAAGGAGAAGAAAAGCCAGTCGACAGGGGAAAGAGGGGGATCACCACGAGCTGACAAGGGTGAAGGACGATACAGAGGATGGAGGCCGACTCAATACATACCCCTGTCGGCTCCTCATGCAAGAATACTGGAAGTCATGGAAAGAGAGATCCGTGACGATGTGGTGTGATGGCCACGAACAAGGAAAGATGGGCCAGTAAGGCCCAAGAGTAATTTATACTGTCGATTCCACAAAGATTACGGCCACGACACTGATGACTGCAGACACCTTAAAGACGAAATCGAAAGGTTGATAAAGGCAGGACACTTGAAGGAGTTCATATACAAAGACCGTGAGAGGTCGAGCAAGAGGAGAGAGAGAAGCAAGAGCCCTCGCAAGAGGGAAAGATCACCAGAGAGAGAGGAGCTCCCACAAAAAAGGGGAGTAATTAATATGATTTTTGGAGGGTCAACAGACGGGGACTCGAACCGAGCAAGGAAAGCGTATGCTCGAGGTCGATATGCAAAGTTCGAAGTGCAGCAAGTCGATGAATGCGGACCAGTAATGAACTTTGGACCTGCGGACGTTGGAGAAGTCGAGAGACCACACAATGATGCCCTAATGATAACCGCACAGATATCAGGATACGAGGTGCAAAGGGTGTTCGTCGACACCGGAAGTTCTTTAAACGTGATTTTCTATGAATGTCTCAGAAGGATGGAACTCGACATTGAACTTACGCCTCTACAAACATCACTCTTTGGATTTAACGGATCAGAAGTCGCTCCCCTTGGAGAAACAACGCTCGCCGTCGTCCTGGGGGAAGGCGACTTGAGAAAGGTAAAAATGGTGAAATTTGTCGTGGTCGACGTCGAGTCAGCGTATAACGTAATCCTCAGGAGGCCGGCGCTCAATGCCTTCCAAGCGGTGGTGTCGACTTATCACATGAAATTGAAGTTTCCCGTTGGAGATCGAGTGGGAGAGGCTCGAGGGGACCAAGAATTGTCCAGAACATGCTATCGGATCGCGGTCAAAACTAACCAACGGGCTGAGATCAAGGAGGGGAAAAAACCAATGTCGAATGAAAAGAGGCCGAGAGAGAGTGACCTCGAGCCCATGGAGAGTTGATGGAAATTCGAATAGGTGAAACGTAGGACCAGACGACCAAACTCGACAACTCCCACGATCCTGGCACGAGATCCATCTCAAACGCTTTTACGCTTAAGGCAATGTCTCAAACTACCCTTTGTACTGAACGATGTTTGAATTGAAATTCAATAATGGAATGAATCTTAAAGCTTATGCTTCAATTACGTTTTTTATATTTATGCGTCGTCTTTATTATGATTACATGAAAAATTGAATTTTTCAAAACGGCTATAAAGCCGGCTAACTCCAATGATTATGAAATCATTTAGCACAACTACGAAGTTGTAAACTCTCGAGCAGAATCTCGAACAGGCTACGAAGCCTTCGACTATGAAGTCGATTCGCGCAACTACGAAGTTGCAAACTCTCGAGCAGAATCTCGAGCAGGCTACGAAGCCTTCGACTACGAAGTCGATTCGCGCAACTACGAAGTTGCAAACTCTCGAGCGGAATCTCGAGCAGGCTACGAAGCCTTCGACTACGAAGTCAATTCACGCAACTACGAAGTTGCAAACTCTCGAGCGGAATCTCGAGCAGGCTACGAAGCCTCCGACTACGAAGTCGATCAACACAACTACGAAGTTGTAAAATTCTCGAGCGGATTCTTGAGCAGGCTGCGAAGCCTTCGACTACGAAGTCGACCAACACAACTACGAAAGTTGTAAAATTCTCGAGCGGAATCTCGAGCAGGCTATGACGCCTTCGACTACGAAGTCGATTAACACAACTACGAAGTTGTAAAATTCTCGAGCAGAATCTCGAGCAGGCTATGACGCCTTCGACCACGAAGTCGACTAACACAACTGTGAAATAAATTCTCGGGCAGAATCTCGAGCAGGCTATGACGCCTTCGACTACGAAGTCGGCTAGCATAACAGATTAAACAATTGAGACTCTCGAACGGAATCTCGAGCAAATTACAAATTTCATACTCATGACATCGGTATACACGATTATGTAATTGTCGCGTTTACAGAATGAAAAATCTCGTACAATCAGCTTTGATACATGTCCAGACAACGAACATTGACACGGCTAAGAAGCTATTCAAATCGTTACTCGGCTTCGACCAGCTCGCAAGAAGGGTTGGGGAGAAGACGAGTTGAAGAACTTAGGGTTTCACAGTTAAGAAGCTGTTCAAATCGTTGCCCGACTTCGACCAGCTCGCAAGAAGGGTTGGAGAGAAGACGAGTTGAAAAACTTAGTGTTTCACAGTTAAGAAACTGTTCAAATCGTTGCCCGACTTCGACCAGCTCGCAAGAAGGGTTGGAGAGAAGCCGAGTTGAAAAACTTAGTGTTTCACAGTTACGAAGCTGTTCAAATCGTTGCTCGACTTCGACCAGCTCGCAAGAAGGGTTGGGGAGAAGGTATACGAGAAATTACAGCGAAAATAATTTGAAATACAGCAAACACAAGCAATGAAAGGAAAAGAGAAGATTATATTAATTCGAAAATTCATTACACTAACAGTCGTATCGACCTTTACAATACTGGAAAAAAGGTCGAGAACGACAAGAGGAAAAAAGAAAGAAAAAAGAAGCAAACAAGAAACGGCACAGCCCCGGACAAACACTGCTAAGACTCGGCATCCGACTTCTCAGCAGCGTCATCTCCATCTTCCACAATCGTGGCAGTCCTCTCTGCCTCCACATCCTTGTCGACAAGCGGCTCAGTGCCCTGTTGCTCGACATCCCCCGCCTCGACTTCCTCCTCACGACTAGCCCCACTTGCTCTGATTAGTTCGATCGGACCGGACAAGGGGGTGGGAGGAACCTCGAGTTGCGTGCCCAAGCCAGCCTTGCGGATGGCCCAAGCCTCGAGTCCCGACCACCATGGGTAATCGTCGGGGAGAGAGTCGTCGCCCTCGTAGCCCTCGGGGTAGGGAAGCGTCTCCTTAACCGCCTCCCATGCGGAAAAAGTATGCTCGAAGTATTGGAGGGTGGCGGGGCAGAGCTTGTCGAGAAAGGCGGGAGAGTTGCAAAAGGCCTTGACGACCTCCTGGCGATAGGTCTCAAGGAAGACGGCGCCCATCGGGGACTTCAAGAACGTCCTGCGCCCCTCCTCGACGCCGTTCTCCCTCTCGACCACGGCCTCGTCGCGAGCCTTGTCGAGGTCAGCCTTGAGCTTGTCATTCAAATGCCTGAACACAGCCTTGTCAGCCTTCAGCTTGTCGACAAGGGCCTTCGATGCCTCCAAGTCCTCCTTTAGCGCCTTGATTTCTTGGCGCTGAGCCTCACACTTGTCCTCGAGGGACTTGGTAGAGGCGAGGGGAGCCTTGCTCGTCTCCTCGAAGCAAGGGAGCGCTGCGGCCAGGAACTGCGAAAGAACACGGAAAACAAATGAGATTAGATGAACCAAATTCAAGAGAAGCATGACGATAAGAGGGTTTAAGGATAAGAAGATTACCCGAGAAAGGCACAGGACGGCATAGTTCAAGCGCTCATAAAGATTCCCCTCGACGCGCTCCTTGTCGACGTCGGGGATAGTAGAGTTGAGGTACTGGGCCACTTGATAAGGCTCGGGGTGGTTCCAGAGTCGAGACGGCATTTTGACCGTCACATCATGGACGGTGATTGGGGCTTTGGCAGGCTTCTCGACCGCTTTCCCTTTCCCTTTCTCGACCTTGCGGCGCTTCAGGTCGTCTGGGATCAGGACGACAGCCCGGTCATCTTGGGCCCTCTTGCGGGAGCTAGAGCCCGACGGTTTATTCTGGGCGGCACCCGGGTTCTCGACCCTGGATTTCTTCGCAGCAGTCGACTCGACTGCCGCACCAGCGGGACGGGAAGGAGGTGGAGCAGAGCCACCCACCGGCTTCTCGGCCGGTCGTTTCTTCAGCTCGAAGCGTTTGAGCGCCTTAACTGAAACACAATAAGAGGAAATTAGCTGTCGGACAAAACAGTTAAACAAATGCAATGAGTAACTAAAACGTGAAGTCTACCCAGCAAGAGAATAGGTAAAAAGCTTACGAGGATCATCGAGACGAGGGAGATCCTCGTAAATGACGATTCGCGCGTGATTGACTAAATCGCGATCCTTGATTAACTGACGAGCACTGTAAGTGTGCTTATTTAACTCGGACAACAGCTGGGCAAACTCGTCAGAGCGAGGCCGTTTATTCTGCTTCACCTTTGAAGTAATCCAGGTACTTACATAAGGGTACATGCCCGAAGCGGGTCGAATGAAAACAAACTTCGACTTCCACTCGGTGACGTTCGACGAGAGATCGTCGAGAAAGGTAACACCAGCACGACGACCCAAACAATGGGCGCCTTTGGAAAGCCGGTAACCGTAACAGTAAAAGAAAAACTCGGGAGAAAAGAATTTGAGTATTATTCGAGAAATGACGATGAAGGCTATCATAATGCGAATGGCATTAGGGGAAAATTGATTTATGGGTATATTGTACAAATTACTTATCAGGATGAGCTCGTCTTGGATGGGAAAGCGGAGGCCAAAGACGACTTGGTCTATAAAGAACGTATGGCAACCGGGGGGAGGATGAGCGAAGTCGTCGGTAGGACCAGGGGCAACTAACTCCCAATCCGAGGGAAGCCCACTGAACTTTCGAAAACCCTCGACTTCGGCTGCAGAGGCATAACAAAATGGATTTAGAACAGCTAACCTAGCCAAGGGACAAGCTATCGATACAACATTTTGAGAGTCGAGAAGAGGAGCAATTATGGGTACAGATAAAGGGCTCGTTCTATAAACATGGATATCTAAGAACCTAAGAGGAATACCTCGGGGAATGAGATCGAGACGAGGAAGATTTCCTCGAGGAGGGCTTTTCACAATGTCGACTAAGCCGCCCTCCAAGAGCGCTTGGTCGTGCTGCTCCCAGTCGGCAGAAGAAGCAGTGGCGAGAGGAGGAAAAGAACGGGAAGGTAGTGAAACCATCCTATAGCCGGTTACCTCGACAGAGTCAGAATTGGAACCCTCGTCGGCTTGAAAAATATAATCGTTGATCTGCTGACCGAGGGAGCCAGAGAGAGGAGATGAGTCAAAAGCTAAGGAAAGAAAAAGGGAGAAGAAGGTCGAAGTTAGTAAAGTCACAAGTAAGGACCTACAAGATCGAATCAGGACGACTCGCAATAATCGACAGAAGAAGAAAGGACAAAGAAGGGGCAATCGCTATCGGTATCTCGACTTAAATAAACTAGTAAGTCGACCTTAGTCGACTCGAGAAGAGAAAAATTGAAGAAAGAAGGCCATCAAGACAAGAGCCGACTTAGCGACAGGCGAAAGTCGATTGCACATCGACAGCCGACGACTGGCAAAAACAATAAGTTCTAGCAGAATGTACGCATAAAGAGATCCAACGCTAAACCCATAAAAAATTCGTGAAGAACATGAAGAACACGCATGACCTCCAGGTTCGAAAAAGCCAGAAAAATAAAGGAGGAGAAAAGCGATAAAAACCTAAAAAATTAAGATAAGGTCGTGAACTTACACATGATGGCGTAATTGGCTTGAACTGCGAATGAGCCTGAAGTTGCCGGAGAAAAGAAGCGCCGATAGAGCCGAAGAGCAAAGATCGTCGGAGATGCTTGGGGAAACTGGAGAAAGTAAGAAAGCTCGGAGACGCGAAAAGTGATTTTCTGAGAAGGGGAAGTATATTTATATAAGATAAGGATGCGTGTGAACCGTTGGATCATCAAAATAACCAACGACCCCGATGAGGCTCGGAATTCGAAGAGTCGGTGAGGGAAATGACGCGCGTCACTTTAGGGTTTCGAAATTTGAAATTCGAAATAGGTCTGTCAGAGTGTCAAACTTATCCGAAAAAGCAATCGTGGGATTGGAGTGCGCCCTAATTAATTGACGAGACGAGTTGTCAAAGAAGCCAATACGAGCGAGGCTGATGGCAAAGCGACACAATTATATTTCACCAAATTTACTCTTAAGCGGTCGATTGCTTAGAGTAATTTTGGGGGAGGGGGGACTAGATGATATAGCCACATAAGGATAACCCGGTCCGGAAGCTCCTTACTTAACCAGCAAACCACTCGAATTACTCGCATGTCGACATGACTCCGTCGACATGCCCAAATCGACTTCCCTAAGGTCGATTCTACTAAGAGCAATCAAGAAGAAGCAGAGATTGATCTAGTCGACTCTCGCAAGTCGACCTTAATCTATCGACTTTCACTAATCGACATCAATGAAAGAGGAACAGCAAGAGTACAGCTCCCGGTCATCCAGATATTCTAAGTCGACTCCCAGAAGTCGACTAAACTAAGACGACTCTCTGAAGACGACTTCGCCTCAAAGAACTAGTCAAGCGTAGCCTCCGAATCCGCACATATCCACGTGTCGACTTCCTAGATCTCGAAGTCGACCTCACATACCTTAAATAACAAAGATGTGATGACGATTCACCACACTTAGCAACATATCCGAAGCCCTCCACATTAGGAAGGATAGGAAGGAATCTTGTGATGACTCAGCAATAAGGGGAGATGAATCGACCAAGGCATTTTAGACCTTCTAGGTCCACCGACTGGGGCATTTTGGGCACTTCACGTAAGTATTCACTCCTATATAAAGGAGGTGAGGTAACCCTAAACGCTAACTCTCATTCATTCCCACTCTCCCTATAGCTGCTGCGCAGCCTCTCCTCATCACTCACATACTGACTTGAGCGTCGGAGGCTCTACGCCGGAAACACCTCCGGCGTTGAGTTTTTGCAGGTATTCTCGCGGTCTAGCAACGATTTAGAGGCGGTTCAAGCAGATCTGAGCTCATAACCACCGGTTTACTCCAGATCTGGAAGTAGACCCATCAGCCTTATTGCTTTTAAATGAGTTCTTTATTTTCTAATGTGTCATTTACCGTATTGCTCCTAATTGCTTTTGAAAAGTTATCTTCCATTATAATGATATAATCACATTATTTTTTATGAAAATAATATTACTTATTAATATTATAATATCGTGTTAGCTAAATTAATTAGACTATGCCCGATTTCTTATTTACTTTTTCTTTTATTGATGTAGAAAAAATATCATTAACCATATAAAATCAATAATAAAAATATTTACAATTATATATTATACATATAAAATAAATAAAAATTATATATATAATTTTAATTAAACCGTTTCGACCACTGGTCCGACCAGTGAACCATTGAACCGATAGCTTCACCGGTTCGATGACCGGTCCAGTTTCCAGAATATTGAAAAAACATCATCAATGGTTTTCCAAAACATCATTGTTTGAAAAATAATGCCAAGTTCATCATAACGACGGAAGCAATAATAAATCATAATGCAAACCAGCCACTCATCTCCTCGTCGCCATGCCTGCACCTGCTCATCCTGAAAGAGGGGTATCATGGGAGTGAGCACACCACTTGCTCACTAATATGCACATAAATTAAATATAAATGACAGATAGATACGGTCGCAGCATGAACATGAATCAATCAATATATCACATCTCTTAATCATATAATACTCATGTGCACATCTATCATCAGCTACTGAAGGTCATACATCGCTCATCAATGGGAAATCATGCCGAAGGTCTTACATCATACATCGACATGGCATGTCATTAGGACTTAGGGAGACTGTCAGGTCATTAAGCACCGTCGAAGGTCTAACAGCACAACGACGGGGATAACCATTTCGACGGCCTAAACAGCACACATCAAATGCTAGCTGGTTCACACGCATATATTGATCATACCGTCCAACAAATATAAACAATTTACGGCATGAATATTTAAATAAACCCACCTAGACAATAAGACAAGAAAATGCTCGATCAGCGAAGTAGGTTGAGAGCTCGACTCGTCAGACACCTACATTTAATCAAGATAATTTCATCAATATATTATCTTGACTATTAGAATTAATCACAAGAATTTATACTTAGTCGAACATTATCGACTGAGTAGGTTCGTGAAATTTTGTGGAAGTTGAAACACTTAGTTTTGAAAGCTAGACTCGAGAAAAATTATTTAACGACATTAAAGATAGAATCGACACGAAAAACAGGGTCAATGGGTCAAAATAAAGTCAACTGGTTCGAGAAAAATGAAAAACGGAACGAAACGGCTCGGCACGGGTGCGGGCTAGCTCGTTGGCACGGGCCGAGCGTGGTCTGGTGCAGTTTGGGCACAAACAAGCGCGGACTGGCACAAACCGGGCTCGCCGGGTGCACTGGGGCGCGGGGCTGGTCAGCAGGGAGTGGCGTTGGGGAGCCTGCGGGCCGGTTGGTGGCCGCTGGGCACGAGTGGCGGTCAATGGGGGTATTCTAGGCACGACAGGCACGCAGGGGCACGAGACGACATGGCAGGGCACGCGGGAACGCACGCGGGGACGCAGAACGACACGGGTGAATGCGCAGGGCACGCGGTGCACGCACGCGGGTGCTGGGACGATACGCAGGCACTGGAGCGGCCCAGGGAAACAGACAGGGTTCACATAGCAACCGAACCTTTTGGAGATTGGTCGGGCGTTTGAAATGAAATTTATACACAATAAAATAGACTCAAAAAGGCACTTGGACTCCAGAGATAAACTCTTAAAAACCATCTTAACCCAGAGAACGAATTTTTGCAATCAAAGAGTCAATTTTTGAAGTTCTTAGTTCATTAGGCAACAAATCGAGTTTATTTTTGAAATTTTAATAGCAAAATTTACATGACAAATTATCACTAACTCCAAAAAACCAAATCAAAAGGACGAGTCGATTATTTAATATGGATTTTCAAAGAATTAGGGCAAAAGAACAATTGATCAGTTCAGGTACCTACAGATCAAATTTTAATCTGAAAAGAGATGACCTTCAAAATTTCTATCAATTTGGCTGAGTATATGATTTATAATAATTTTTCCAATTTTCAGAGGCTAGATTGACTTTAGAAATCCATATTGGCTTTAGTATTCATTGAAATCAACCAAGGCCTTCACCATAAGACCAAGGACACACAAATGTTCCAATTTCCCCAAGGGTTTCACCAATTTACATCAGGATCTATTGATTTTACATGAATCCAAATAGATCTCCATAAAAATCAAACAAGTCATGATCTACTCCAAACCAACGAAAACACATATAAAGGAGTAGGGTTCAGCCATTAATTTACCGTACACTAAAGAAAAACATACGAAGTGCACGGAGGGAGGCCGAACTGGGGCTGTCGCATTCGGCGGGGCTCGACGGCGTTGCGCTGCTCGTGTTACGGTGCGCGTGGATGATCGGAGGGCTGGACTTGCTCGTGATCCCGTTGTCCATGGTTGAGGATGGAACCAGATTAATAGAGGAGGGTCTGGTCTCGTCGAGTGTGGAGGATGGGGCGCGTTTATCTCGCTCGCGGCCTCGTGCGCGGGGAGTGGTGCACCGGCGATGAAGGTCACGACTAGCTATGGGCCGAGAATGGAGGAAGCGCGGGTTGCGATGGAACTTTTCTGATTTTAGCAAAGGGTTTTGGGATCTGGTTGGCGTGTAGAGGAGGAAAAGAGATGAGTTAGGGGCGTATAGATTTATAGGCAAGAGAGAGATTGAAAGATATTTTCCTTAATGATAAGGGTTAAACCACAACAAACTTACCAATATTAGGGATCATGAGGGCCTGATGGGAGTGGAAGTTGGGGGAAGAAAATCAACCCAAAGACCTTCCATACTTAGCTACAATCATTTAAATTTGAAATCACATTAAGGATTCACACAAGGAAAGTAGGGGCGGGTTTTTGACAAGGCATCGGGCCAGTTCAGTTGGGCCATACGGGTCGAATAGACCACACATTAAGGCTGGTCCAATTGGTTCGAAGCTCGGTCCACAACGGATTGAGAACGAATCAAAACGGATAAAAATTCGGTTTACTCTATTAAACAAAAATCCAAACGGCAAACGATAAATAAATCGAACGAGCATATATAGTCATATTATTCAATCAATGATATAATATAAGCAATTGATCAAGGCATAAGAATACTAAAATAAAAATGCCAATAATTAAAATAAATCCAGAAAATCCATAATCCAAACAGAGCACTACATGTATACTCACAATATACACAAACAGTAGCCATAATTCTTAGGTTCACAGCACGAACATAAGCTGAGAAAACTCAAGGCAAACCAGCACCTAATTAACGTGATATAATTTAAACTAACATGTTTTTACTCAAAATTTTCTTTAGTCTGATACACTAGTCATCTAAGGCTGATATTTCACATGCACAACCACAACTTACACAAGAAATAGCATATAAATTTTTAGCTTAAACGGTCACATATAGGTAGGGTAAAAATCGAACCAAAGCCACAGCTCAATACAAGCATTATCAAGGCTCAAACTTCATAATTTAAAGGTATGCTTCTAACACTTTTTTTTTTTTCAAAATGGTAGAAATCTTCATTCCACAAATAATAGATACATGCCGAGCGTCTAAATAGACCTTATCATTTTAGAAAAACCATACTTAATGAGGCCATATACATGATGTCTAAACTCACAAATCACAAATCACAAATCACAAATAGGTACAAAATAGAGGCAGAGATGTCTGATCTCTCTATCTACCACAAATAGTAACAACACCTATTCAACATTGAAAAAGCAATACAGCAACAGGTCGAGACTTAGAAAAAAGGGATTGGCTTGGTACCTTTCTCGGGACTTAGAAATAGGTCGAGAAAAGGCTCGGGTGAAGGCTACGTTCGAGGTGCAAGGGGCTTGGCCTTCGGCTGCAGGGTCGAGGCTCGACTTATGGTAGCTAAGCTAGGCCTTAGATACTGTTGGAAAATTATGATGAGGGAAGACCGTTGCTGCTGCTCACGTCTCTAACGGCTGGTTGCTCTCGGTTGTGCACAACGGCTGGCGCACACGGCTTCACCGGAGATGATGCGGATGCTTGTTGCGGATGAGGGAGACGGGCTTATGCTGAGGGAATTTTGAGGACTTTTCTGGAAATTTCTAAAGTGTAAAAATGGAGGTGGCTGCTTATAAAAAGAAGCTTTAGTAGCAGCCCTATAGGGCTTCTCAATTTGAAATTGTCGTGGGTTGATGGTCTTCTTAAATGAGGGGAGTTGTTGTGACCAAGTCTGTTGTCTTCCTTGAGGTATAAGGGGCTGGAACATGGCTAGAAATGAGGAGGTGGTGGTAGCGCATGGAGGACTTGGTTTATGTGCATGGATTTCAAAAAATTCTACAAGCTCATGCAAAAGGGCCGAGATATAGATATGGGTGGCGTGCTTGGTTAAAATAATTTTGAAACTAATCTTAAGGGTAGAACAACAAGCACACACACACACAATATTTCTAAGGTAAAAGGAAGAGATTAAGGCAAAGAAATATATAACACATACTAAGGCAACAATAATAATACTTAGGTAAGAATTTAATGTTTTTTTTTCGAAACGATAGAATTCATTAATAAAACACATACTACCGGTTCACTAGCTGGAACAAGGAGGCCTACCAAAGATAGTCTAATAAGCCACAAAAAGAACACACAACAAAAAACTCCCGAACAGAAGAATACCCACTCCCCATCGGGAGAATACACACTCCCCAAACGGGAAAAAGACAAACAAAAAATGGAAGAAAAACACAAACGCACACTACAGCACAACACAAACAAAAGAAACAAAACACAAATAACTAAACTAAACCCCTCACTCAGCAGCTAAGCCCATACGAACAACATCGACGCCAAAACAAATACAACAAAAACAAGAAATAATGACTTAGACAATTTAATCATAAAAGCACATATTCACTTAGGAAAATAATTCACATAATCACATAATTTAATAGGCCATTAGTTCACATAATCATATAATTCACTAAGACAAATACTTGCAATTATGCACAAATAAGCACTTAGCATATAAGGCACAAAAGAATAAACAAGATCCGGGTTTAAACAAAGTCGAGCAAAGCACATGATATGATTTAATAAAATAAAACGGGACGTTTCATTTAGTGCAGAAGACAGATCTGCTGTACTGGAAATTGATACACTCAACCTGTAGCGCCCATTTGTTCCGGATTATTTATGGAATTATTATTTATTTTTATTTGCCTGGATTTATTTTATTCGTACTCGATTATTAATTTCTGTTGTGATTATGTCCTCGTAATTGTCTAATTGTATAACTGAGTAAATTTTAATATCGAGCCGGATTGTAAATTATTTTTAATTGTCGATCGAATCGAGCGAGCGAACAAGTCAAGTCGTTGGACCAAACGCACGCCCAGACAACGGTCCTCAGCCCGCGCGAAATTCACGCCCAACAGCCTGCGCCTTACCGCAGCCCACGCCCGCGCGATACCCAGCTTGGCCCCCTTTGGCCCGCCCGCAACCAAGCCTTCTAGAAGGGTTTTGGTTTGAGTTTTGAATCCCCTCTAATCAGCCCTTATCCCATAAACCATGCTCTTTGACAGATTTTTGAGGGAGGTTACACCCACTTTCCTTAGGTGATAAAAGGAAAGCCTTTCCTCTCCCTTCTTCATCTCTCTCGTCATTTTCTCTCCCCCTCTCTCTCAAAGCATCAGCCCTCCTCTCAAACTCTCTCCCTCACTCTCCCTTCTCTCATTTTTGCCGGAGTAATTCACCAAGATCGCCGGAATTCTTCTCGCCACCCGCTGACGATGCCGAGACCCGCGGCTGAGGAGAACCGCGAGCACGCACGCGATCCCTTGCGACCTGCTGCACTCCCGGCCACCCTCGCAACTTCCGGCTAACACGCACGATCCAAGGAGTTCTCGAGGGCCCCTAGACGCTCCCTTTGCCGTGTGAGCCGCCTTCAAATGCCAAGCACACGCGGACGAGTTCTGCGCCCGTAGGAGCCGAGCCCGCGCCCCGTGACTGCGCCGTGACACCTTTCTCCCCATGGTGTTTGGTAGCCTACTAAACTCCATGGATTATTATGTGTTTTATATGTGTTCATGGCTGATTATAAGATATTATGTTGTGTTAGATATCAAAATGTTGATATAGTGTATTATTTATATATTATTGTATTGGATCTTTAGGGTTTAAAGTGAAACCCGTATGAATTGATGTTTACTCATGGAAATTTTGTTGATTCTGGAACGCATGAGTGTCCTTGTGATGCTGGTTTTGACCTTGTATCATTTGGAGGTCTTAGTTATAAGATATGAATTTTTGAACTTGTTGTTGCTGCAGTTGTTTGTAAAAATTCGTGATAAATTGAATCGTTATCCAAAAATTTTAAACTTTTATTATGTTTTTCCTCTGATATGTGTTGTCATTGTGTATAAATTTCGTAATTTTTAGAATCCATTTGTTACGGTAAATGTCTATTTTAATTTCTGGCCTGAAACTTGTTTAAATCATGATAAATCGGTTCCTTGCTGAAAATGGTTGAAATTTAGTTTACATTCTCATTTGATGTTTTATTATGTGATATAAAAATTTCAGATTTTATTAAATTCATTGTGATGGGTTTTTTATGAAAACATGATTTCTGCTGAATCTTGCAATAATTTCTATAAATCGTGTATTTAATGTTTTTAGCTGAACATTTTATATTTTGCACCTCCCATGATGAAGTTGTTCATGTAAACATTTCAGGAGTTAAATCATTCGTTAGGTCAGGTTATAAATTCATGCTTGTCTCGCTGAAATATTGTTTTAATTTTATAAAATCGCACTTGTAAGTGCTATGGCTGAAACTTGGTGGATTTAATGTATTTAGTGAGGTCTTTTATGTGTCCAAATTTCAAAACAAAATTCATCCATATGCATGTTCAACTAGAAAATGTGATTTACTTATCAAATTTCTCAAATATCGGTTGGATAGGTTAACAGTCGAATTTTGGCATGATTTTTTATATATGATGTTCTCTTTGCATGTTTTATAATTGATGTAAGTTTCAAGTTAAGTGGCTAAGTAGATTGTGAGATAGCTTTTTGTGTGTTTTCCTCCTTTGGTTTGAGTCGAGTCGAATGTTCCATAACTCCACGAGAATTTCCACGAGCCACTTAGTCGATTAGTTCAACTAAGTTTGTGTGATCGTTGGATTTGTTGTAATCGAGAGGTTATCTTGATTTCGTGTAGGTGTTTCAAGATGTTGACCTCAAATCCTATCTTTTCGAGCCGTGTGTTTGTGATATGTCGCTGCTTTCAGGTGGGTACATTTACATTGTATCTATAATTATCGCACTCGTTGTTTCGTATAAATGTTCGTCTCGATAGCTGTTGTATGAGTGAGAACCCTAGTCTAGGTGTCCCATTGATAGTGCCTTTGATGAACGCATAAGTAGTGATAGGTCGCCTGCCCGTTGCTAGTCGGGAGGTGGACGCCCTGATCCGTGTGTTATTCGGGGGAAAAAAACAGCTCCACTGTCTCCTGGAAAGGATCCCATGATCCGTGTGTTATTCGGGGTGGGAAGGTTTCCGGTTACTTCTTTGCCGATATCTGATCGGAAGGTTGTTGTATGTACTAGGAGTTTGAGATAGGGCCGGGTAGGGAGTTAGACATGAATTCTATGCATACTTTATTTATGGTTTTGAATCTTTATGCGGGATATATTGTGCGGTAATTGTGAGCATAATGGTTTTGCTCACCCCCATTCTTTTTCTCCTTGTCTCCTCTTCTCTTCTTCAAGTTGAGTAGGGCTGGCGGCGGCGGCGGCGTGAAGACGAACTAGTGGTGGTCATTTGTCGTTCTTATGCTTCTGCCTACTTTACGATTATGTTAAATTGTTGCTCTTGTCTTTGATTTTTCCTGCTTCGGTTTGGATATATTGATGATGTCGGGTTGAACCTTTGGAGTAATGTTTAACTTTCTGGTTGGATTTGAAACCTAATGAATAAATTGGTTTAATTTTTATGACTGTTAGTTTATGCATGTATAGGTTAAATCTTTTTGTTCATATTTGTTTGATTGTCTTTGATAGTTAAGTAGCGCCCGTTGAGAAATAAGTTTTTAGTTTGAGATTTTGCGGAATTTTTACTCTGATTTTCATAAATAAATTTGGAAAATTCTTAAAAATAAAACGGGGCATTATAGTTTGGTATCAGAGCTGGTCTGAGTTTCTGTAGATTGTCTCTGATGTTAGTGTGTTTAATGCCCATTTGACCACTCGCTTTCGTCTTGCCGCACCAGTTCGAGGTATGAGTTTTGTTGTTTTGCTTATATTATATGAGGCTTAGGAAATTTATCCACCGTTGGTCTAATTCGGACTCTAGTGTTTAATGATGAACTCTAGAATATTATTTTGTGCTAAACTTTTCCGCCTATTCAATGTAGAACTATGGCACATCGCAACACCGCAACAACCGCAACAACCAGCAGCCAACCCCGCCTCCATCTCCACCTCATCAGCAGGGTCTTCCTAATCTGAATCTGGACTTTTCGAGGCTCTTAGTCCAATTCCAGGGCATGCACCCACCCAGCTTTTCGGGGACTGAGAACCCCGCCGCGGTGCTTGAATGGATGAAAGATCTTGACAAGATCTTTGTTGTGCTTCCTCTCTTGGATGGGTAGCGCGTCGCTCTTGCCGCTTTCCAGATGAAGGCGGATGCATCAGACTGATGGCTTGATTACTGGGCTCTGAGGCCAATGGCTGAGCGTAATGCTCTTACTTGGGATCAGATGAAGAGATTGTCCGGGGCAAGTTCCTACCGCAGAGCTTTTGTGACTGGATGGAGCATGATTCCTGGCATCTACAGCAGGGCAACTCTAGCATGGATGAGTATACGCGCAACTTCACCAGGATGAGCATCTTCGCCGGTGAGATAGTGAACACCGACGAGAAGAAGGCCCAGAAATTTCTGAAGGGGATGAACCAGAGGATCCGTGAGCTGGTTGGGGAGTCACGGATTGATGTCCTATGCTGATACTGTGCTTAGGGCACAGGAAGTGGAGAGCTGCCTCATTCCGATAGCACCAGCTCCCTCGTACTACCATGTTGCTCAGCCTGTCCAGATTGCATCACCAGCCATTTCTCCGCCATCCTATCAGTCGCCGATCATTCCACAAATAGCTTATCAGTATCCCGTTCCATATGTTCCAGCTCCCCCATCCTCTAGCTCTGGCGAGAGGAAGAGTTATCATCAGAACCGTAAAAAGGGCAAGCACCCTAACTAAGGTCAGCGCCAGCCTCAGTAGCAGCCCGTGGTGCAAATTGCTCAGCCTATCCGCTAATTTCCTGCAGGATCACCGCCATGTGGAGCATGCAGGCGGGTCCACGAGGCAAATATGTGTCGAGCTGTCGACATAACCTGCTACAACTGCCAGAGGAAGGGTCATTACTCCCGTTACTGCCCAGAACCTCGGAGGCCGAATCAGGCCTAGCAGCAGCAGCAGCAGCAGCGAGCACTAGCTCGAGTCTATGCCTTTACTCAGGAGGAGACAGCCAACAATGCACGTACAATGTCCGGCATGTTATCTTTATCAAATGTACCCATGTTTGCATTATATGATACCGGAGCCACGCATTTGTTTATATCTCGTCAATGTTTGGATTCGCTGGGAATCAAGAGTGTTAATGGGTCGATGCTCTCGAAGTTTGTTTAGCTTCGAGAAAGACGATCTCTACCGACACGATAGTACTGGGACTCGAGATTTCTATCGGAGGCCAGACACTGGAGGCAGACGCGTACATCATAGACATGCGGGATTTTGACATCATCCCCGGCATGGATTGGCTCACTCACTACCGCGCCGATATCTGATGTTTAGAGAAGGAGGTCACGCTGCATCCAACCAATGGAGAGCCAATTGTGTTTTACGGCGCCAAATCGAGAACTGTGCCAAAGGTAATATCCTCCCTTAAGGCGATGAAGGGAATATCGAAGGGTAGCTGCCAAGGCTACTTAGTGAGCATGGTTGGAGTAGAGGAAGAGCAGAAAGCATTGCCTGGGGATGTGTCAATCGTGTGCGAATACCCCGACGTCTTCCCCGATCAGTTGCCAGGTGGACCGCCAAATCGGCAAGTTGAGTTCACTATCGACTTGCTACATGGAGCCGGATCCGTTTTAAAGGCACCTTATTGAATGGCATCGAAGGAGTTGCAAGAACTCAAGACGCAAATCCAGAAACTGTTGAACCTTGGTTTCATCCGATCGAGTGTTTCTCCCTGTGGAGCGCCCGTGCTTTTCGTGAAGAAGAAGGATGGTTCGATGCGCATATGCATCGATTATCGAGAGTTGAATAATTTGACGATCAAGAACAAGTATCCCCTGCCGAGAATCGAGGATCTCTTTGATCAGTTAAGGGGAGCCAGTGTCTTTTCCAAGATCGATCTGCAGTCTGGTTACCATCAACTGAAGATCAGGGAGTCCGATATCTCGAAGACCGCTTTCCGGACTAGGTACGTCCATTACGAGTTCGTAGTGATGCCGTTTGGGTTGAGCAATGCCCCTGCAGTGTTCATGGACTTGATGAACCGTGTCTTCCATCCGTACCTAGACCGTTTCCTCATCGTCTTCATTGACGACATCCTAGTATATTCTCGAGACGTCGAGCAGCACAAGGAGCATTTGAGAATAGTGCTGGAGACCCTTCGTTGAGAGAAGCTTTACGCGAAATTCTCGAAATGTGAGTGTAGCGCCCCGTTCGTTTATGGAATATTTGAAATTTTTAATTAATATTATTGCCATTATTATTATTATTATTATTTTTATTATTGTTATTATTATTATTCTATTTAAATGCCAAATTGTCTATTAAATGCTAAATGTGTGTTATTATTTAATTTAATGTGTATTATTATTTAATTAAATGAGTGAAATATATTTTATATAAATAGTCGAATATTATTTTAATTATTGTGCGAATCGAGCCATTTTTATTGGCAAATTAAACCGCGAATATTGAGCCCGAGAGAACCGTTTCTTTGAACCAAAGTTCGGCCCAATTACTCGGACCCAGCCCGACAGATTTTCTCCATCTGATTTTTTTTTTTTCTCACACGTGCAAGAGGTGTCGTGAGTTTCTTTTTTCTTGGAGTCCAAGACTTTTAAACCTAGAAGGCTTGTATGAATATATATATTATCTCCATATCGGTTCTCTCATCATCAGATTTAGTGCAGCTTCTTAACAGATTTCTTTTTCTCTTCCAGTTCATCATCTCTCTCTCTCTCGCACTTTTCTTTTATTTTTCTGATTTTCCCGTTGGCATCTCACCATCTCATCACCTACACTCAACCATCATCACCAATCATCTCGTCATCCTCCTCCCTTCACTTGCGCAGCAAGCTTTTCCGGCAACTTCGAGCAGCAACACCGTCGGCCTTCCTCCACGCACAGCTTCCCGGCGACGAACCAGCGAGCTCCTCTTCCGGCGACCTCTCCGTTCAGCCCTGACGAGCAGCGCACGCCGGCGGTGACCTTGCAGCGGCGACCTAGCAGTAGCACCTCAGCGAGAAAGAGCAGCCCTCCCCCTCGCGAGACGACGCTTGCCGTCGAGCTTTAGCCCGTGAGTTCGCCTCGTCTTTTTCGTTCCGCTTTCCGAGCTTTTTCCCGAGAACGGTACCTAGTCGATTTCGTCTCGTTTAATTGTTTATGTTATTTACGTATATGTGTGATTTGCGAGACGTGAATATTGTGTGTTAATGTGTTCGTTATGATTTTATGTAAGAGTTATGATTTTATGTGTCATATATATGTTTGAGATCTCTTCGATTTTTTTTTTAAAAGAATCGAGCGAGACCTCGAGAGTCGTGTAAGTCAGTGGAAATTGGAACGATGTCGAGCCCTTGGTCTTATGAAAAGGCCTCGGACGAGAAATTATGTGTGTTCAATTGATCGTTAAATTGTCGAGCTTAATTGTCGCTGTTTTGGTAGTTGAATTTTAAAAATAGCTCGCTACTCGAAACGACTTGAAATTTTTAGGGTGATATTCTCTGTTTAATACTAGCCTTGTGTAAAAATTTCGTGATTTTTAGAAGCCTGTAGCTATTTTTGATAATTATAATGAAATCTGATCAGAATAGTGTTAATTGAATAATAAACTCATTCGTGAACCAAATGAGCTGAAATTCGAGTATGTCATGCCTCTGTGATGTTTACATGTTGTGTTAAATTTTTAGAATTTTTGGACTTGATTTGATATGGTTAATAAATTATTTATCGAATCTGCTGAAAATTTGTTTGAATTTTTATAAATTGGTTTAGATGAAAAATTCTGAAATTTTACTGAGATGCGTATTTTATGTGTAGCATAATGCCGTTAAAACATGAGAATTTTTGGAATCCATTTTGATTCAGTTTTGATTTAAATTTTATAAACTGCTGAATCTCGTATGAATTTTTAAAAAATAGTAGCAGTTAATGTCAAGGGCTGAGATTTTTATACATGGACTTTATCATGCTGTATGTTGTTGTGTTAAAGTTTCAAGTCCTGGTTCGTTCATTAAGTTCAAGTATAAATTGATGTTCCCGTTTTGTTGATATCTCGTTCGAATTTTATAAAATAGTGTATTTCGAGTTTGAAACTGAAAATTTGTGGTTTTACATATTTCTGGGAGATGTAATTTTGGATAAAAATTCAGAGCTTGATTCAAAGGGTAACCTGATCATCTATTTTTATGCATTAATGATTACTATTTCCAAAATATAATTTTGGTATTTATATCGGTAATCGACTTGCTATTCGTTTTGATGTGAATTGACTTGGTCAATCCTTAGATGGATTTATGTGATCTGGTGTATGTGGTTTGGTCAAGTTAAGAGCTGAGTCTTAGTGTTCCAACTCCACAGGACTTCACGAAGTACTTAGTCGAAACAAGTTCGACTAGGTCTGTTTTGTGTTTCCGTTTAATGTCAAGATAGATGTTGATTGTAGCATCTTGACTCAATGTAGGTAATTGAGGAGTCTAGCCTCGACCTACTTTCATTGCTTTGAGTTATTATCAATCCGGAATCCAGGTGGGTTAGTTATTCTAAAATTTCTATGCATATGTGTGTTTTAATTGTGTTGAAAATTTGGTATGATCTATGTATGCATGTGAACATGTAGCCTATCGATGTGAGTTGTTACGGCCGCCGGTACGGTTGTCCCCGTCGAGTTACGGTACGGTGCCCTTGTGTGGCAATCTCCTTAAGTCCTCATATGGTCGTGCCCTTGTGTGGTACGTAAGCCCATATTGAAGGCCGTGTCCGTTACAGTGGCACGTACTCCCGCCTTCGGGTAATGAATTCCCGTTCTGCGGCTAGCGATAGATGTTCACAGGAGTAAGGTTAAATGGTGTGATATTGATTAGGAGATGAGACATGTTGTGATTATTGTTTATATTCATGTTGCGACCATACCAATATTATGTTATTCATATGCATAGTGTGAGTACGATATTTAACTGTACACACTCCCACCTGCTCTTCACGGATGCAGGTTAAGCAGTTGGCGGGTGACGAGGCAAGGCGAGTGGGTGGTCTTGCTTTTGTTTAAGACTATTATTTATTTCCGCATTTATGAAATCATTATGGTTTAATTAATTATATTTGAACTAGACTGATTTTGAAAAAGTGTTGGATTGTGCTGTTGTTTTATTGCTTATGGAGTATGATGAATGTGTAGGATCATTTTGATTTATTTTGTATGTTGGATAAATTGCTTTGTTAATTTTGCTTCCGCTTAGTTTTTGAACTCATGTTGAAATTTGGATATTTGATTATGTCGTTTGATCTTGGGAATTATGAATTATCTTTTTATGATTTGAAACTTAATGAATGCTAGTGAGGTTTATGATATAATATTCGAGCATGTTGTCTTTGTTTATTGTATTTGTATTGTCGGATAAAAGCTTTTGGTAAATTAAGTAGCGCCCACTAAGTTTTATTTAATTGCGATTTGCAAAAAATTCATAGTGATTTTTTTTTATTAAATTAATTCGATAAACCTTTCAAAATAAAGTGGAGCGTTACAGTTTGGTATCAGAGCCAGTCTGCGTTTCTGTAGACTGGTTTATATATGGTTAAGTGTTTAGATTTTGAATTATGACCACTCGTCTTCGTCACGCCGCGCTGCTTAAGGTATGTGTTTAAATAAGTATCAATGAAAATACTTATGTTATGAAATGTGATTTTGTATTCTTGCTCAAGTAGTTATAAGACTGCTTATGATATGACATGTTGAAATTGGGGCTTAGGATCTATCCACCTTTAATGAAATTGGGGCTTTTGGTAAATTGAGTAGCGCCCACTGAGTTTTTAATTAAATTAAAGTTTGCGAAAAATTTATTGTGAATTTTTATTAAATAAATTCGATAAATCGTTTAAAATAAAGTGGGGCGTTACAGTGAGTTTTGGTTGGATAGAATGGCTTTCTTGGGCCACATTGTCACGGCCAGGGGAATTGAAGTAGACTCAGGAAAGATTGAGGCTGTCAGCAAGTGAGAGACGCTAAAGAATGCAAGTGAAATCCGCAGCTTTCTGGGATTGGCGGGATATTATCGGCATTTTATCGAGGGCTTTTCGAAGGTGGCCCAACCGCTAACGAACCTAACCAAGAAGAACATCAAATTTGTATAGAGTTCCCAGTACGAGTCGAGCTTTCAAGAGTTGAAGAGGAGGCTCAAGTCTGCACCTGTGTTGACCATACCGGATCCGACTTTGGGGTTCACTATTTATAGTGATGCCTCGAAGATGGGTCTGGGCTGTGTGTTGATGCAGCAAGGGAAGGTTGTGGCGTACTCATCGAGCAAGCTGAAGCCTCACGAGGCGAACTATTCAACCCATGACCTAGAGCTTGCCGCAGTGGTTCATGCGCTTAAGATTTGGCGGCACTACCTCTACGGGGCCACATGCAAAATTTTCACCGACCTCAAGAGTTTGAAGTACATTTTCACGCAGAAAGAGCTCAACATGCGGCAGCGAAGGTGGTTAGAGCTCGTGAAGGACTATGATTGCACAATTAGCTACCATCCGGGAAAAGCTAATGTGGTCGCCGATGCGTTGAGTCGGAGGAGTCACGGTGAGCTGAACTTCTTGATTACCCGAGAAGAAGAATTGGTTCGGGACTTCGAACGGCTGAGATTGGAGGTCCTGAAGTCCACTCCGAGATCTAGTGGCACTCTGGCAGCACTAGTAGTGGGACTGACTCTCCGAGAGAGAATAGTCGCTGAGTAGCCGAACGATCGTTTCTTATGTCGAATGAAGGAGTTGGAATTAGCCGGACAGATTGGTGGTTTCGCGGTTACAACCGACGGTGCGTTAGTCTTCGAGGGAAGACTTTGTGTTCCGAAGGTTTGGAAACTGCGACGAGAGATACTGAAAGAGGCTCACAGTGCTCCATACAACGTCCATCCTGGTAGTGCGAAGATGTACTAGGACTTGAGAAAGACTTTCTGGTGGCGAGGTATGAAGCGCCAAGTAGCGAGATTCGTGAATGGATGTCTGGTGTGTCAGCAAGTGAAGGTTGAACACTAGAAACCGAGAGGGCTGTTGAAGCCACTTGATATTCCCATGTGGAAATGGGAGTGCCTCACCATGGACTTCGTGGAAGGATTGCCGATATCGAGAGCCGGACACGAATCTATCTGGGTGATTGTGGATCGACTCACGAAGTCTGCCCACTTTTTGCCCGTCAGGACGACTATGAAGGCCAGTGATTACGCCGAGTTGTTCGCAGATAAGATTGTTCGACTTCACGGGGTGCCCATGGAGATTGTGTTACCGAGACCCGAAGTTCACGGGTCAATTCTGGAAGAGTTTGCACCGAGCCATGGGAACGAGGTTGGAGTTTAGCACAGCCTTTCACCTCCAGACAGATGGTCAGTTGGAGCGGACGATCCAGTATTTGGAGGATATTCTGAGGGCTGTGGTCTTGGACCGGAGCCTAAGTTGGGACGAGTTCGGAGAGAGGAAGATTATGGGTTCGGACTTCATTCGTAGAACTTCAGAGCAGGTGGATGAGATCTGGAAGAGGATCAAGTCTGCCCAGGAGAGGAGGAAGGTTTACGCCGACCAGAAGAGGCAGGAGCATGAGTATGTTGTTGGCGATCACGTCTTTCTGAAGGTCTCACCCATGAAGGGTGTGATTCGCTTCGGGAAGAAGGGGAAGCTTCGGCCTCGCTATATCGAGCCCTTTGAGATCCTTGCTCGAGTTGGAGACTTGGCTTATCGGCTAGCTTTGCCACCGGACTTGTCGGGAGTGCATGATGTGTTTCATGTCTCGATGCTACATGATCCCGACCACGTGGTGGACTTCGGCGAGTTGCGGGTCGAGGCGAGACCTTACCTATGAGGAGGTGTCGGTTGCTGTACTGGACCAGAAGGTCCATCAGCTGAGGAACCGGGCAGTGAGTCTTGTGAAGGTGCTGTGGAGCCGACACGACGAGTCTAAGGTGACTTGGGAGATCGACCGATATTAGGAGGAGATACCCGAACATCGCTTTTTTATCCCCCCTTCTGTATTCTTTTGTATTCTAGTTGTTTTGTTTTTCTTTCCGAATTCCGAGGACGGAATTTCCTTTTAAGGTGGGTAGATTGTAGCGCCCCATTTGTTCCGGATTATTTATTGAATTATTATTTATTTTTATTTGCCCAGATTTATTTTATTCATACTCGATTATTAATTTCTGTTGTGATTATGTGCTCGTAATTGTCTAATTGTATAATTGAGTAAATTTTAATATCAAACCGGACTGTAAATTATTTTTAATTGTCGATCGAACCGAGTGAGCGAACAAGTCGAGCTGTTGGACTGAACGCGCGCCCAGGCAATGGGCCTCATCCCGCGCGAAATTCACGCTCAACATCCCACGCCTTACCGCGGCCCGCGCCCGCGCGATACCCAGCCCGGCCCCCCTTTGGCCCCCCCGCAACCAAGCCTTCTAGAAGGCTTTTGGTTTGAATTTTGAATCCCCTCTAATCAGCCCTTATCCCATAAACCATGTTCTTTGACCAGATTTTTTAGGGAGGTTACACCCACTTTCCTTAGGTGATAAAAGAAAAGCCTTTCTCCTCCCTTCCTCATCTCTCTCTCGTCATTTTCTCTCCCCCTCTCTCTCAAAGCATCAGGCCTCCTCTCAAACTCTCTCCCTCACTCTCCCTTCTCTTATTTTCCCCAGAGTAATTCACCAAGATCACCGGAATTCTTCTCACCACCCGCGCAAGCCACCCGCTGTCGATGTTGAGACCCGCGGCCGAGGAGAACCGCGAGCACGCACGCTGATATGGTCACATAAGGATAACCCGGTCTAAGAGGCTCTCTACTCGACCGGAGAGCCATTTGAACGACTTACATATCGAGGTGATTCGCCTATATGTTCGAGTCGACTTCCTTGAAGTCGACTTCACCTAAAAACAATCAAGAAGAGGCAGAAATCGGTTTAGTCGACTCCCACAAGTCGACCTCTATCTATCGACTTCTGCTAGTCGATCTCATGCTAGAAGGGCATCAAGAATGCAACTCCCAACTATCCAGATACTCTAGGTCGACTTCCCCTAGTCGACTTCTTCATGACGATTCTCCAAGAGACGACCACCGCAGAGGGTTAAACCAGGCGTAGCCTCCGAAACCGCATATATTCATAAGTCGACCTCTTAGTTCTCGAGGTCGACTCTATACATCTCGAGGATCAAAGTGGTGAAGCCGATTCACCACACTTGTAACATATCCAAAGCTCTACACGTGACCAAGGATAAATAAGGAATCTTGCGATGACTCAGCAACAAAGGGGAGACGAATCGACAGGGGCATTTTGGACCTTCTAGGTCCACCGACTTGGGCATTTTGGGCACTTCACGCAGGTATTCACTCCTATATAAAGGAGGCGAGGTAACCCAAACCCTAACTCTCATTCATTCCCACTCTCCCCCATAGCTGCTGCGCAGCCTCTCTACATCTCTCTCATACTGACTTGAGCGTCGGAGGCTCTACGCCGGAAACACCTCCGGCGTTGAGTTTTTGCAGGTATTCTTGCGGTCTAGCAACGGTTTCAAGGCGGTTCAAGCAGATCTGAGCTCACAACCACCGGTTTACTTCAGATCTAGAAGTAGACCCATCATTTGGCGCCGTCTGTGGGGAGCTCTTAAAGGAAGGAAGAGCTTCACACCCAGTTCCGATCTGTTTGCCAATGGCGGAGAAGGAAAGCTTACAGAGGAACCTGAGCGAGGAGTTCAGAGGGACATCGATGGACAAGCGGCCACCACCACTTCCCACCACCAAACACCCCGTAATGCAGGCGATGGGAATGCCACCATTTGGAGGACCACCACCACCGGGACTGATGTTGAGCGGAGAAACGCCTGTCACTCCGACCGGCGGGAAGTTACAAGTGTTGACCCAGGTAGGGACAAGTCAAAACCCTAATCCAGGAGGGGAGAAGGGACCAACGGAGATATCTCGACGTGAGGGAAAACAGATACAGGAGGTACCGGAGCAAGCCCAACCTCATGTCGAGGAGCAAACCTTGACGATGACGAGAAGCGAAATGCAGAAGATGATCGCTGAAGCTGTAGCTGCTCAGATGAAGCAGATGGCGCAGGTCGAGCAGCAGCCTCGAGTCGAGCAGCAGCCCCGCGTTGATTATCAGCCTCGAATTGAACAACAGCCCCGCGTCGAGCAACAAGCCCAGTCGAACGTGCAACAGAATAGGAGGGTGGACGAGGAAGAGTCTTCCATTCGAACTGTCAATCCACAAGCGAGGGATGAAACGTTAGAGCAATTATTAGCCCAAGTTCGCGATTTACAGGCTCGGGTCGATGGAAAGAAGAGCAGGGGAACAAAAGAGCACCTATTCTCGTTGCAGATCTTGAGAGCCGACTTACCCAAAGGCTTCAGAGAATTGAACATATGGTACGACGGCTCCACTGACCCGTCTTGAGGAGTTTCGAAAATATGGCCGTGCTTCATCGTTACAGCGACCCAGTACAATGTCGCGCTTTCCTGACGACTTTGACAGGGTCGGCCCAAGACTGGTTCCATCAGCTTCCGGCAGGGTCGATTCGGGATTTTGATGGGTTCAGCTCGAGTTTTCTTAACCAATTCGCAAGTGTGAGGGTGCAAGAGAAATCTTATCTCTCGTTAATTAGCATGCAGCAGAAGAAAGGCGAGTCGTTACGAGAATACGTGGCGAGATTCACAAAGGCGTGCGTCGAATGCCCAACGGCGACAGAGGAAATCAAATCAGGGGGATTGACGAGAGGACTGCTACCGGGATTGTGTAAGAACTCCTTGGCCAAACGACCTGGTAGGAGTTTCGACGATGTGCTGGGCAGATGTGCCAAATACATGAATGTCGAGGAGGCCGAAGCCGACTACTTGCAAAGCGTGAAGATGTCTCAAGCCGACAATCGAGACGACAGGAAGGAAAAGAAGTCGACAGGAGATAGGAGAGGATCCCCGAGAGCTGATAGGGGTGAAGGCAGGTCTAGAGGGTGGAGACCAACTCAATACACACCTCTGTCGGCTCACCATGCGAGAATTTTGGAGGTTATGGAGAGGGAAATCCGCGACGATGTGGTAAGATGGCCGCGGACGAGGAAAGATGGACCTTTGAAGCCCAAAAGCAACCTATACTGTCGATTCCACAAAGACTATGGGCACAACACTAACGACTGTCGACACTTGAAGACGAAATCGAGAGGTTGATAAAGGCGGGCCACTTGAAGAAGTTTATATACAAGGACCGCGAAAGGACGAGCAGGAGGCGAGAGCGAAGTAAGAGTCCTCGCAAGAGGGCGAGATCGCCGGAAAAGGAGGAACTCCCACCAAAAAGAGGAGTCATTAACATGATCTTCGGAGGGTCGACTGATGGAGACTCCAATCGGGCAAGAAAGGCCTATGCTCGGGGTCGATATGCGAAAGTCGAGGTGCAACAAGTCGAGGAGAGTGGACCAGTGATGAATTTTGGACCGGCGGATGTTGGAGAAGTCGAGAGGCCGCATAACGACGCCTTAATGATAACGGCGCAGATATCAGGATACGAAGTACAAAGGGTGTTTGTCGATACGGGGAGTTTAGTGAACGTAATTTTCTATGAATGCCTCAGAAGGATGGAGCTGGACATTGAACTTACGCCCCTACATACATCACTTTTCGGATTCAACGGCTCAGAAGTCGCTCCCCTAGGAGAAACCATGCTCGCTGTCGTCCTAGGGGAAGGTGACTTGAGGAAAGTCAAAATGGTGAGATTTGTCGTGGTTGATGTCGAGTCGGCTTATAACGTGATTCTGGGGAGACCAGCGCTCAACGCATTTCAAGCAGTTGTGTCGACCTATCACATGAAGCTGAAGTTTCCAGTAGGAGACCGAGTGGGAGAAGCTCGAGGAGATCAAAAGCTGTCGAGAACATGCTACCAAATCGCAGTCAAGACAAATAAACGAGCCGAGGTCAAGGAAGGCAAGAGACCAATGACGAATGAGAAAAGGCCGAGAGGGAGTGACCTTGAGCCCCATGGTGAACTGATGGAGATTCAAATAGGAGAATCAAAGGACCAAACCACCAAAGTCGGGAGAGAGTTGGAGGGCGAGTTGCGAGAACAGTTGGTGGGATTGTTGAAAGAATTCAGGGATATATTCGCCTTCTCGCCCGAAGAGCTAACTGGAATCGACCCAGAGGTGATGGAACACAAACTCAATGTCGACCCCCTCAGAAAACCTGTGAAGCAGCGACTCAGGCACCACGGCGCTGAAATCGACAAAGCAATCGAGGTCGAGGTGGATAAGTTGCTGAAGGCCAAACATATCAAGGAGATCCAATTCCCCGAATGGATATCTAACACAGTTATGGTGAGGAAGGCATTGAACAAATCGACTTTCGGGACCTGAACCTAGCATGCCCTAAAGACCATTATCCGTTGCCTAGAATTGACCAGCTAGTCGACTCAGCAGCGGGCTGCGAGTTGTTAAGCATGATGGACGCATCGCAGGGGTACCATCAAATTCCTTTGGCGCCAGAGGATCAGATTAAAGTAAGTTTTGTGACGAGCAAAGGGACGTATTGCTATGTCGTTATGCCCTTTGGCCTCAAAAATGCAGGAGCAACCTACCAGCGATTGATGGATCGAATGTTCAAACCTCAAATTGGCCGGAATATGGAAGTGTACGTTGACGATATCCTGGTGAAGAGTAAATCCTCGATTTCACACCCAGACGACTTAAGGGAAACTTTCAACACCCTTAGAACGTTTGGGATGAAGTTAAACCCGAGCAAGTGCGTTTTTGGAGTAAGAGCAGGACGATTTCTGGGCTACGTGGTCACGGAACGAGGAATTGAGGTGAACCAAGATAAAGTGAAGGCCATACTCGACATGGCTCCACCGCGAAACATTAGAGAAGTCTAAGTATTAACGGGAAGGATTGCGGGCCTAAGTAGGTTCATTGCGCGAGCAGCCGAAAAGAGTTTCCCTTTCTTCAAACTACTAAAGAAGACGACGACTTTTAAGTGGAGTGATGAGGCACAGAAGGCCTTTGAAAAGTTGAAAGAATTCCTGAGTGAACTACCCTTGTTAACCAAACCAGAGCCTGGCGACGAGTTGATCCTATACATTTCAGTGGGGGAATTCGCTCTAAGTTCAGTATTGATACGAGAAGATAGAAGTTCCCAGCAGCCGATTTATTATACGAGTCGAGTGCTCCAAGGCGCAGAGACGAGATACCCAGAAGTCGAAAAAGCGGCTCTAACACTTGTCATAACAGCCAGAAAGCTGAGACCTTATTTTCTGAATCATACAATTGTGGTGAGAACGAACTTTCAGCTGGGAGAAACATTGGGTCGACCTACAGTCTCAGGTCGACTCGTAAAGTGGGCAGTAGAGCTAAGCGAGTATTCCATCAAGTACGAGCCGAGGCGAGCTATTAAAGCGCAAGCTCTCGCTGACTTCATTCAAGAAGGAACCAAAGGAGAAGAGAGAAAATGGATGATGCATGTCGATGGGTCCTCGTCCGCAAAAGGATCGGGTTTGGGAGTCGTTCTAGTGTCTCCGGAAGGCGAGCAACTTGACTTCGCCATCAGGATGGGATTCAAAGCCTCAAACAATGAAGCCGAATACGAAGCACTTATCAAAGGGATACAACTGGCGATTGGTGGCGGAGCAACGGAAATCGCAGCACATTCCGACTCACAGCTCGTCGTCGGACAGGTGTTGGGAAATTGCGAAGTTAAGGAAGAGAGGATGATGAAATATGTCGAGGAAATCCAGAGCTTGATACAAGGCTTAGAGAAGTTCGAATTAACACAGATTCCCCGAGAAGAGAATAAACGAGCCGATTGGCTCGCACGAATTGCGAGCTCAAATGAAGGAAAAGTGGGAAATCACATCACCACGATGCACCTCGAGGGGAGCGTCCTAAGTGAAGCTATGGAAGTTGACGAGAAAGATGATTGGAGAAAGTCGATTCGAGAACTCATGAAGGGTCGAATCCCGGCAGGAGACAAACAAGAGGCGGAAAAGACGGCTCGATATTTGAGCAAATATTTCGAAGTCGACGGGATCCTCTACAAGAAGTCGGTAGTCGGACCACATTTGAGGTGTGTGTCCGAGGAAGAAGGTGTTCATGTCCTAAAAGAAATCCATGAAGGATGTTGCGGGGCACATACCGGATCTCGAGCTTTAACGGGCAAAGCTCTGCGAGCAGGATACTACTGGCCCAAAATTCGAACAGCGGCCGAGCAGTTAGTCCAGAAATGCGAAAAGTGCCAACGCCATGGCCAAATCACTCATATCCCGGCAGAGTACATGACGACGATCAACTCCCCAATTCCCTTTGCTCAGTGGGGAATCGACTTGGTAGGACCGTTGCCGATGGGGACAGGACAAAGAAAGTTTCTGGTGGTCGCAGTCGACTATTTCAGTAAGTGGGTCGAGGCGGAACCCTTAGCACGAATCACTGAAGAAAAGATGATACAATTCTTGTTCAACAATATTTGCTGCCGATTTGGAATTCCGAAAGTGTTAATTTCAGACAATGGAACTCAATTCCAAGGAAAACGGATCCAAGCATGGTGCCTCGACATGGGAATCAAGCAGAGATTTGCGTCAGTCGCACATCCACAGGCAAACGGGCAAGTCGAAGTGACTAATCGAACCATCCTCCAAGGATTGAAAAAACGACTGGAGAAAGCATCGGGCGCTTGGGTCAACGAGTTGACAACAGTCCTATGGGCTTACAGGACGACTCCAAGAAGTTCGACGGGACAATCCCCATTTCACATGGTTTACGGGATGGATGCACTACTGCCGATTGAAGTCGGCCTCGACTCTCACAGATCAAAGTTCTATGAGGAAAGGAAAAATGAAGAAATGATTGAAGAAGCCCAAGACCTAATTGAGGAGGGCCGAGAGGAAGCCTGGGTACGTTCCGTCGAGTACAAACAGAAAATGCGAGCAGCCTTCGACAAAAAGGTCAGAACCAGACGATTCCAAGTGGGGGACCTCGTCCTCAAACGGGCCGACGCCCTCAAACATGTCGGCAAGCTCGAAGCTAATTGGGAAGGGCCCTACACCATCACAAAGGTGCTCGTGAGGGGCGCGTATGAACTCGAAGACGGAGAAGGTCGACAACTCCCGCGATCCTGGCACGTGATCCATCTCAAACGCTTTTACGCTTAAGGCAATATTTCGAATTACTTTTTGTACCGAACAATGTCTGAATTGAATTCAATGATAAAATGAATGTTTATGCTTCAATAATGTTTCTTACATTTATGAGCCGACTTCAATATGATTGCATGAAAAATTGAATTTTTCAACGCGGCTATAAAGCCGACTAACTTTCCAACGATTATGAAATCAATTAACACAACTACGAAGTTGTAAAACTCTCGAGCGGAATCTCGAGCAGGCTACGAAGCCTTCGACTACGAAGTCGACTAACACAACTACGAAGTTGTAAAACTCTCGAGCGGAATCTCGAGCAGGCTACGAAGCCTTCGACTACGAAGTCGACTAACACAACTACGAAGTTGTAAAATCCTCGAGCAGAATCTCGAGCAGGCTACGAAGCCTTCGACTACGAAGTCGGCTAGCACAACCATTAACAATCGGAACTCTCGAACGGAACCTCGAGCAAGTCACTAATCTCACTCATAACATCGGGAAACACAATTATGTAATGGACGCGTTATCAAGAATGAATATCCTCGAACAATCAAATTTGGTACACATCTAGATAACGAACAATTGACACGGCTACGAAGCTGTTCAAATTCCTGCTCGACTTTAACCAGCTCGCAAGGGTTGGGAGGAGACGAGTTGAAAAACTTACGTTTCACAGCTACGAAGCTGTTCAAATCCTTGCTCGACTTCGACCAGCTCGCAAGAAGGGTTGGGAGGAGACGAGGTGAAAAACTTAAACGTTTCACAGCTACGTAGCTATTCAAACCCTTGCTCGACTTCGACCAGCTCGCAAGAAGGGTTGGGAGGAGACGAGTTGAAAAACTTACGTTTCACAGATACGAAGCTGTTCAAATCCTTGCTCGACTTCGACCAGCTCGCAAGAAGGGTTGGGAGGAGACGAGTTGAAAAACTTGCGTTTCACAGCCAAGCTGTTCAAATCGTTGCTCGACTTCGACCAGCTCGCAAGAAGGGTTGAGGAGAAGATACACAGGGAACAACAGCAGGATAATTCGAAATACAATTCAACACAAGGAAAGCAACATATCTTAAAATTCGAAATATTGATAAACGAAATCCTTTACATTCCGAGTCGCCCCGACCTTTACATATCTCGAAAATAGGTCGAGGCAACAGATCTTAAAAATTTTCTTAACAAAAGAAACAAGGAAAGCAGAAAACATTTCTAGGACTCGGCATCGGACTTCTCATCTACATCATCATCTCCGGCAGCAATGGTCTGAGTTCTCTCAACGCTGTCACTCCCGCCTTGCTCGACCGCCGCGGCTTCTCCCTCCTCGGCCAACCCTTCATCTCCCCCGACATCGAGAGATTCCTCATCATCTGCCCCACTTGGGCCGACTAAGTCGGTCGGACCGCCCAAGGGAGCAGGAGGAACCTCCAATCGACCCTCCAGCTTGGCCTTGCGAATGGCCCTCGCCTCGAGACCAACCCACCATGGGTGGTCGGGAGGAAGAGCCGTATCCCCCTTGTAGCCGGCGGGAAAGGGAAGAGTCTTTTTTACCGCCTCGCGGTCGAGCCTACCCTCGCATTCTGTCTTTTCCACAGCCTTCTCCCAGGCATCGAAGGTAAAATCAAAGTACTGAAGAGTTGCAGGACAAAGCTTGTCGAGGAAGGCAGGGGAGTTGCAGAAGAGGTTGACAGTCTCTTGTCGATAATGCTCTAAGAAAACGGAGCCGACCGGGGACTTGAGAAAGGTCCTGCGTCCCTCGAGAACACCCGCCTCCCTCTCAACCAAGGCGTCATCCGCGGCCTTCTCCAGATCGGCTCGCAGCTGGTCAACCTTTGAAAGAGCCGCAGCCTTCTCAGTTTTAAGTTTAGCAACGAGGGCGTTTGCTGCGAGGAGATCATCATCCTTCTTCTCGAGCTCGAGGAGCAGATCCTCGTATTTCTTCTTGTAAGCACGGACGTTAGAGTCAGGCGAGGCGGTGTCCTCGACAAGAGAGGGCATAATAAAAGCCATGAACTGAAACCACGAGTAAATGAAATCAGAAAAGGTTACAAACTAAAGTAGAAATAATCAACTGAATGAAAAGATAAATTACCCGGGAGAGACAAAGGAGCGCGCGACTAGCACGATCGTAAGGATCACGGCCACCCTCGCAACTTCCGGCCACCACGCACGATCCAAGGAGTTCTCGAGGGCCCCTGGACGCTCCCTTTGCCGTGTGAGCCACCTTCAAACGCCGAGGTGTTTGGTAGCCTACTGAACACCATGGATTATTATGTGTTTTATATGTGTTCATGGCTGATTATATGATATTATGTTGTGTTAGATATCAAAATGTTGATATAGTGTATTATTTATATATAATTGTATTGGATCTTTAGGGTTTAAAGTGAAACCTGTATGATCTGATGTTTACTCGTAGAAATCATGTGGACTCTGAAACGTATGAGTGTCCTTGTGATGCTGGTTTTGACCTTGTGTCATTTGGAGGTCTAGATTATGAGAAGATGAATTTTTGAACTTGTTGTTGCTGCAGTTATTTGTAAAAATTCGTGATAACTCGAGTTGTTATCCAAAAATTCTAAAATTTTAATAAGTTGTTCCTCTGATATGTGTTGTCATTGTGTATAAATTTTGTAATTTTTGGAATCCATTTGTTAGGGTAAATGTCTATTTTAATTTAGGGCCTGAAACTTGTTTAAATCCTGATAAATCGGTTCCATGGTTGAAATTTAGTTTACATGCTCATTTGATGTTTTATTATATGATATAAAAATCCCAGATTTTGTTGAATTCATTATAATGGGTTTTTGATGAAAAAATGATTTCCGCTGAATCTTGCAATAATTTCTATAAATCGTGTATTTAATGTTTTTCACTGAAAATTTTATATGTTGCACCTCGCATGCTGAAGTTGTTCGTGTAAAAATTCCAGGACTTAAATCGTTCGTTAGGTCAGGTTATAAATTCATGCTTGTTCTTGCTGAAATATTGTTTTAATTTTATAAAATCGCATGTGTAAGTGCTATAGCTGAAACTTGGTGGATTTAATGTATTCAGTGAGGTCTTTTATGTGTCCAAATTTCAAAATAAAATTCATCCATTTGCATGTTCAACTAGAAAATGTGATTTGCCTGTCAAATTTCTCAAATATCGGTTGGATAGGTTAGCATTCGAATTTTGGTATGATTTTTAATATATGATGTTCTCTTTGCATGTTTTATAATTGGTGTAAGTTTCAAGTTAAGTGAATGAGTAGATAGTGAGATAGCTTTTTGTGTGTTATCCTCCTTTGGTTTGAGTCGAATCGAATGTTCCATAACTCCACCAGAATTTCCCACGAGCCACTTAGTCGACGAGTTCAACTAAGTTTGTGTGATCGTTGGATTTGTTGTAATCGAGAGGTTATCTTGATTTCATGTAGGTGTTTAAGATATTGACCTCAAATCCTATCTTCTCGAGCCATGTGTTTGTGATATAACGCTGCTTTCAGGTGGGTACATTTACATTGTATCTATAATTATCGCACTCGTTGTTTCGTATAAATGTTCGTCTCGATAGCTGTTGTATGAGTGAGAACCCTAGTCTAGGTGTCCCATTGATAGTGCCTTTGATGAATGCATAAATAGTGATAGGTCGCCTGCCCGTTGCTAGTCGGGAGGTGGACGCCCTGATCCGTGTGTTATTCGGGGGAAAAAAACAGCTCCACTGTCTCCTGGAAAGGATCCCATGATCCGTGTGTTATTCGGGGTGGGAAGGTTTCCGGTTACTTCCTTGCCGATGTCTGATCGGAACGTTGTTGTATGTACATAGGAGTTTGCGATAGGGCCAGGTAAGGAGTTAGACATGGATTCTATGCATACTTTATTTATGGTTTTGAATCTTTATGCGTGATATACTGTGCGGTAATGGTGAGCATAATGGTTTTGCTCACCCCCATTCTTTTTCTCCTTGTCTGCTCTTCTCTTCCTCAGGTTGAGTAGGGCTGGCGGCGGCGGCGTGAAGACGAACGAGTGGTGGTCATTTGTCGTCGTATTCTCGTTGTCTTATGCTTCCGCCTACTTTATGATTATGTTAAACTATTGCTCTTGTCTTTGATTTTTCCTGCTTCAGTTTGGATATATTGATGATGTCGGGTTGAACCTTTGGAGTAATGTTTAACTTTCTGGTTGGATTTGAAACCTAATGAATAAATTGGTTTAATTTTTATGACTGTTAGTTTATGCATGTATAGGTTAAATCTTTCTGTTCGTATTTGTTTGATTGTCTTTCGTAGTTAAGTAGCGCCCGTTGAGAAATAAGTTTTTAATTTGAGATTTTGCGAAAATTTTACTCTGATTTTCATCAATAAATTTAGAAAATTCTTTAAAATAAAATAGGGCGTTACACAACCCAACCGAGGAGGACAAATGGAGATGGTGTCTGGCAAAAAATGGTAAATTTTCACTAGCTGCATCTTATTCTTTTTTTATGAGTAAGAAGATACAAAAGTTGGATATAGCAGAGGGAAGTACCACAGCTGATAGAACCAGAAGAATAAAGCTGAGAAGTTGGAAATTGCGAATACAATGTAAACTCAAACATTTTGTGTGGAAATGTTTCAATGGTATTCTCCCGGTTAATGTGACTGTTAAGAAGAGGGGTATCATAGTGGATGTGGTGTGCCATAGCTGTGGAGAGGAAGAGGAGACTATAGAGCATTTTATTTTATTTTATTTTTTTCAGATGTCGAAGAGCTAGAGATGTGTGGAAACATGCACCTGTGAGGTGGGATGGAATGGTAACTGATACCTACAGAAGGTCAATTGCCTCTCTCTGTCTTCTAGATTTTCGAGGTTTGCCCTTGATCTATTTATCCATGATACCCGATCTTGACTTGAAAAGTCTTGCCTTCCGCTCCCAGCCACGATCTATTAATCGAGTTTCATGCATATGAAGCTGAAATGACAGTAGAAGAACATCATCGACATCATCATTTGTCTTTCATGATGGTGAGAGGCAAGATTTCGTGGTACGAGCGCACAACTTCTTTTTATTAGAATGATAAAAGACATTCCCGAAGACCTCTTTTCTTCCAGGTCAAAAAAGCCGAAGTGAGAGTTTCATCCTTCGAACCAGAACAGACTGCTATTGGCGGCTTCGCCTAACAAATCGTTTAGAGATTGGTGGGGTTGTGTCTGCTCAATTGATAATTCAGAAACTTCAGAGGCCAAGATCCAGTTAACAACGTTATACTATGGTGGCTTTGGACGCCCCGCAATTTGTGGAAACTCGAGGGCATTTGGAGACCGGAGCTGAATATTGTGCAAGCGGCGATCAGAGATTTGGTTGAGTTCACAGAGCTGGGAAAGAGTTCGAAGATGATCAAAATAAGAATTAGTTAGGTTTGATCTTTTCAGTACAGCGACTAGGTTCTGTTTTGATTGTATGTTTGTTTAATGTGTTGTTGTGTTAATAGTATTACTAGAGGGTTCAGTGCATGCCAACTGCCTCTAGTAAGTATTGGATTTATCTAATTTGTCTAGGCCTTACAGATGTGTAGATCGGTTCTCCCTGGCTGTGCCTTCGGGTTTTTATTTTCTGTAATCAAGCTTTGCCCGTTGTTTTATTTTGGTGTTGAAAGTTGTATTTTAGTTTGGTGGTTATTGAGTTNTACACAAATGATGTAGTAATTTATACTTAAATATACTGTAGTTAAATTGAGATAGGCCAATTAAATAGTCTTTTTAACAAGATTCTCTTTCCTCAACCAAATATAGAGACATCCTCCCTCCATCAAATTAAATCATCACAAGTTGAAGAGAATTTTGAGTTAGAAGGTAACTTGACATTTCACCATGTAACTAATTCAAAGGTGTTTGAGAGAACTTATACAATAGCACAAACCTAAAAACATTAAGCAAAAATCCATGTGAAACAAACATTCACCATAGATCAACTGATCACAGTTCTTGACAAAAAACACATGCATCCCGTTGTAGCTCAAATATTTCGACTCAGGAATCATACTAAAAAAATGTGGGGGAAAAAAAGCAGGCAACCAAATTAACTCAAGCAGAGGCATTAACCAGCTGTATCTGATCCGGCTGCAAAATCATACAATGAAATTCATAAGAAGCAGTGCCCAAACAGTTTGCAGTTATTCCAAAACACAATGGTTTTCGACAAGTTCATCCAGAAAAAAAGATTGGAATATAATAGGACAGATGAAAACAGAAAAAACAACTGAAAATTTGGAATACAGTGATCTGATCACTTAATTGAAGGTTTACTAATGACTTTGATTCAAGTATTTTGCGAGTATTATGTGCTTTTTTTCTCAACACTTCATCAACGTGCAACATTTTTAAATTATCAACAAAAGCACAATAAACAAAATGTTGGCATATGATTAAAACCACATTAAATATGTCACAATAGACCAGACAACAGACTAGCTACTTAATAAACACTGTCCATATAAACATTAGGTCACATTATTGATGGGCCATTGGTACATTAGATTATTCATACAGATAAATTTTTGGAAGCATACAAAAGGTCGAGTCATGTGAGTCGAGATTCTTACCGAAGCAAGCTCTTGTTCATGTTTCGGAATAAAAGCCGTATCCACCTTTCCATTTTTGAAGTCCTACGACAAAATACAGCAAGAGAGAGGTTAGTTTTCACGGGAACCTCTAAAGAGAATGAATACCTATGTTCACAAATTGTAACAACCTACCTCAATGTCGAGGATAAGCTTATGGTAGTCAATAGTTGTTGGAACCCCTAGCAACAATAAATTATTGCTTTAGCAAAGAGTCATTGAGAGAATTGTAAGGATATACACCATACATATAACTAATAAATCGATAATATTCATGATATTCAGATAAAAGCTCCTGATAGTTGTGTCATGAGATTGATTGAATAAGGCAACTAAGGATTAACAGAAGGCATATAGAAATCTCTAACAGATTTATATGAATAATTTGAGCAACCGACGAAATATCTCGACAATATTGATGTAAACAATGCAAAGCACAACAACAAAAATGATTGTGCATGAATGTTAAAACTATGCAACTGACATTAACACATGCCAAAGTGCTAGTATTAAACATAAACGGAACATAGAAAAAATAAAAAAAAATACCTGTGATGATGGTATCACTAAGAGCCCTCTTCATGCGCTGAATCGCCCTTTCTCTTGTTGGAGCCCAAACAATAAGCTGAAATTGCAATTACTATCATTCATCTGGGTTTCTACAACTGTTCTTTCTCAATTTAATAAATAAAATATGGATATATAAATAATACGTTTATCTCGCATTCAGTAATGAAATGCACACAAATTATTAGTATTCTTATCATCATTCTAGTCAGATTTAAGATCTTGGCTGTCCGCAAAACCACCGAACAAGATATATACAACTTGAATTATGCAAACAATCAAGCAAAAACAAATATATCAATAAATGATAGATTTCCTTAAGTCTTTAGAGGTACTGCTGCATACAAATATAACAAAATGTCATTCACATCAGGCTTATTTAATCGTGATTTCCTTGCGAAGAAAATGGAAGAAAGAGCATTTTCTTTGCCTACTCCCGTGCCCAAAAACTTCAACAAAATACTTGAGCGCGTAAACATAAACCATAAAATAACATTTGGGCTACCTTTCCAAGCAAGGAATCATAGCTAGGTGGAACCACATAATCAGGATAGATATGGCTATCCATTCGCACAAACGGACCTCCAGATGGCAAGTATGCAGTTATTCTTCCTGTTCAATCATGCATGAGGAATATTAGAACTCAACATACACCACCACAACTAATAAGGTGTAGCACATTGTATCATTTCATTTCATCGGCAAGTTTTTAGTTGAATATTTTTCCCAGTCCCTTGTAGCAAAAACATATTATAGAGAAAACTAAATTATAACAAGTCAAGAAATTAAAACAGTTAAAACAAACCTGGTCCAGGTCTAAAATTCTTGAAAGCATCTTCTGCATTTATGCGACATTCAATTGAATGTCCACTGAGCACAATATCTTCCTATAGATAAGATAATTAATATTCAATAAAAGTTAAGATGGGATATTACATCATTTCAGCACATTGTCCTATAGACAAGAAAACAATAGCAGGTATTAATTAGTTTCACTGTTTTCAAAGGCCATCATTAGTTTACCTGGGAATAACGAAGTTTCTCTCCCCGAGCCACACGAATCTGTTCCTCAATAAGATCAACAGAGGATATCATTTCTGTAACTGGATGCTCCACCTTCACAGCCAAATAAAGTGAAAAGATTATTAGTACACATCAACAAAGAATGAAGTTTGATCAAACTACAAAAAAGACCCAGCTAACTTTGTAAGTTACAGAAACCACCCAAGTCAAAATCAATTTACATTTTGCTAGTGAAGGTTATTAGTCAGATAAAAAGTTGAGGCTATCGGTATTATTTCAACTGTCAATGTGTAATATATCTAACGAAATCCTAGTAAGTCAAGAAAACTAATGGTTGGATCAAGATGTAAAACATAATCAGACCTCAAGGGTGTTTTTTGCATCCTAAGATTTTTTGGGTCTTTTTTGTAAATACATCAAGCCCCTGGGTAGTTTTTGTACTATCTCCATCCAAATTAATGCTACATTCCACAAAAAGTGTCTAAGGCCCTATAGCTTTTTATTTATTCTTTTTTATTTTTCGGGTTTCCTTACCTGGATCCTAGTGTTCATCTCCATGAAGTAAAAGGATCCTCTTTCATCCAAAAGGAACTCGATTGTACCAACACCAATGTACCCAATGGAGGCTGCTGCTGCTACTGCTGCATCACCCATGGCTTTACGCAGCTCGGCTGTCAATGCTGGTGAAGGTGCTTCTTCTAGTAACTTCTGGTTTCTTCTCTGCAAACAAAAAAATCCTTTTCCAGTAAAGATCAAAAATAAAAATCACAGTTCGAGAGCCATAGTCTTGTACAACTCAGACAAGCTGTAAAAGTGCCAACCATTGTATTTCAAAAATTTTGCTAACCTGAATGCTACAATCACGCTCCCCAAAGTGCACGACGTTGCCATATTTGTCTGCCAAAACCTGTACAAGGTGGCATATGGAAATAAGTATCACATTTAATGCATTAAGAAATGATAGAGAGCTCAATAGAAGAATAAATACCAAATTTATGTCGATATGGTAAGTTTTTTTTCTATACAAAGTAGACATTGAAAAGCAAATACACATTGTAAGTTTATGAGTTCACACATTGAACTTGTTGGCAGCTAAATATGCAGATAGTATAAATTCTTAACAGAAAAGGAAACAGGGCAATAACGTAAAGTACATTTTAGTGTAACCAGGGTATTCTATTTTTCAAATTAATCACAACATAATTTTAAGTTGGTTTTTCTTTTCCACTTTACT
>BKCP01009959.1:1102406-1116292 GCA_008636005.1 Striga asiatica
AACACCCAGAGAGTTTTAAGGTCGAATCTCCAACTTGTATATAGTTAAGACCCTAAATGGGTCAAAGAATCACAGGTCTACACAAGTTCAACCATAACCTAAAAACAAAAATGAAAAAAAGAAAAAACAACAGCCAAACCAAAAAGTCTGAACCTGAGCTGACAGGTACCTAAACTAACAGTCTGCTCCACAAAGTGGGTCAAAACACAAAAATACAGGACGGCTACTAGAACCTAAACGAGAAGCAGTCAACCTGGTCCATCTTCACAGCAGTACGAAGATGGAGAGGGGCGTCATCCAGGTGGAAGATGCGCCTCTAAAGGGTGGAGGCACTTAGGCTGGCCAGGTAGTCAGCGTGTCGGTTCCCCTCGCGAAAGATGTGCGAGGTCTGGTAGCAAACCGACTGAAGTGTGGATCTGATGCGCATGAGCGGGTGCTAAATCTGCCACGAGTTCGGGTGGCCTGAGGTAAAGAGGGTGGCGACAGCGGCGACATCCAACTCTATCCAAATGTGAGTAGAGATAAAGGCTACAATCAAAAAACCGATCTGAAGCATTTGAACCTCCGCGTCGTAGCTCGAGGTGGCCTGAAGAGGGGCGTGGAAGGCGGTAATGAGAGATCCGTTGTGATCCCTAATCAGGCCCCCGCCTCCGGCGGCTCCGATAATTCAGTCGAAAGATCCGTCAGTGTTTAGCTTAACCCAAGAGGAGTCGGGTCTCAGGCAAACAACGACTCTGGAGCGTGGGTGGTGGATAGGCGGCAACAGAGATGGTGAGAAGCGGTGGGGCAGCGTGCAGCGTGTCCAGTCTCTAGGTGTGTGTCTGCCCAGAGTTGTGAGGAGAGAGAGATGTCGATCAACCTGTAAAACAATGTGAGAGCACATAAAAATAATATCCTTATGCTTCGCACTATTCATTTCTGTCCAAATGAACCACATGATCGGACAATGGATGAGAAAGCCCACGTGTCTAAAGTGTGTGCACTGTGAGAAAAAACTCAAGAGTACAAAGAAACTGTTTGTAGTGGGTAGGGGTATATGAGTATTAGTGACAAAATGCTCTCACACTCTTCTCGCAACCTCGCTCTCTAAAAACAAATGGGAAAAATTCTCAGTCTGGAAATCATCGGTCTCGGCACAGCAGTAACACCGCGAAGAGAAGGAGAACCCCTTTGCCTGCAACACAGAGTCGATCGGAATTCGACACAGAGAAGGTGTCAAAGAAAGACATACATTGTCGAGGTAAGCAAGTCGGTCCAAATGGCCCTGAAGAAAAGGTTAGGTCGGTCACCCAATCGTACTTTCCCCCAAGCCGAGGTCGTAAAAAATGCACCCAAAGATGTAAGTCTCCACCTCATACCGTCCGAACAGTCCTCCGAGATGAGAATCTGTTGGATCTGCTCTTTAACCTGGTCACTAAAATCCGCTCCAGTACCCAACACCCTCTCTAACCTATCCCTATCCCACGCCCCATCAGTCCACAGGACCTTCACCCGCAAGAAGGTGAGTGAGTGACCTGCCTAGTGCTCGAAAAAGGCCTCTCACCAAACCACAACTCGTCCCAAAAGCTAACATCCTCTTCATCCAGCGCCTAGAAGATGTGCTCCTGGGCACGCCTACCTACCCTGGTGAGCCACCTCCACTGCCTACTATCATGAGCGGTGGCCGTCGCCCTACAGAGATGACACACACCTCTAGGGAAGTACTTTCGGTGAAGGTACTAAGCGCAAAGCGACTTTTTCTCCCTAAAGCATCACCACATCTTATAAGAGACGGCGGTGACTACATTTGATAAGCGGCGGATCCCAAGGCCACCCTTAGAAAAAGGTCAGCAAGCAGAATCCCACTTTACCTAGTGGACCTATCTCCCCCTCTGGGAGCCTTCCCCATGCCCCCAGAAATAACGAGCCATGAACTCATCTAACTAGTGGATAATAGAGTGAGGGAGATCGAGGACCATAAGGAGATGAAGCGGAAGGACGTTGAGGGTGCTCTTGATCAGCATGAACCGACCCCTAAAAGAAAGATGTATGTGTGACTAGCCAGAGATCCGGTCATTATCCTCTGTCTGACGTCTTCAAAGAGCGCGCTCGTGAGGTAGCCCTTGTACAGAGGGGCGCCAAGGTAGGTGATGGGAAGGTTTCCGTGCGCGAAGCCAATGCGCTCGTGGATCCACTGCGCCCACCGAACCGCAATGGGAGGTGAGATGATGAAGGTGCTCTTTTGCACGCTGACGAGCTAACCGATGACCGAGCCATAGTGCTCTAGAAGGTGCATAAGCTTGACTTGTCCACCATTATCTGCACGAGTGAAGATAATGATGTCATCTGCATAAGAGACGTGTGAGATAGGAAGACCATATCCACTTATGTTGTAGGTCATCCTCGAGTGATCACGGATGAAGACGTCAAGGCAGCGAGAAAGGTAGTCCGCTGCCAAAACAAAAAGCGAAGGGGAGAGGGATCCCTCTGCCGGAGGCCCCGAGAAGAAGAGAAGATGTCGACGGAGCTGCCATTAATCAGAACTGAGAACGTGCAGTGCTCCACACACGCCTCCACAAAACTGACCCACCGGCAGGAGAGGTGATATAGCAGAAGTGAGGTGAGGAGGTGCTAATATTGATTTTTTCACGAATGACTTCCTCTGTGTACAATTCGACCACACAATATCTATCATATAGAAATGCTAACATATGAGAAACATTGTGACTGACAAAGAAAACGACCCGGCGGTTGTAGAATATTTCAGCAATTTCTTCCTAGTAAGTTATTTCCTCTCAATCCGTTAAATTGTTTGTGAAAAAATATGTATATAAATGTAAGTCACGTGTATGTGCATAATTAATTGGAGTGGCTAAATTTTTTGTCTTCATGAAATATTCAGAATAAGAACAATGTAAGGGACTTCGCCACTGACTTTGAGGGTTTGAGTTGCTCTATCTGGAGAACAATTAGAGTTTGATCGAGCAATTGCTTACAGGGAGTCGGCCTTTGATTATCAAATTCACATAGATGGATTTGACTTAGCACACCCAATAATGAATGAGTAGCTAAATTGCATTCCAGTTGAGTAAATGGGCTGACTCTACCATAAGAAAATAGGGAAGACATGAGATAAGTTTTGATGGAGGGATTGGTCGCAGCCATGAGGTGAGGGAAGGAGGGGGGAAGGTTTGAGTCCTTGGTCGTCGGATCTGCCAGCAACAGGGGGCGATCAAACTAAAGTTTATCGATTTTTTTGTTCAATTAATGTAAACCCGTCAGTTACGGGATGGAAGGAATGAATAAATTTCTTGTTTAGAAACTAATGTTAGGCATTTTCATAAATATCTGTTAGATAATCAGATGCTAATAAAAATTTTCAATCAAATTAATGCAAATATTTTCAAAACATGTAGAAGGTATTGCAATGAGCCTAAATAAAATTCGAATACCGACTCGACACTTTCAACAAAGTTTGTATGAGTAATTTCCGTGGATTGAGTATTCTCCTCAGAAAGATGCGGCGTTTTGTTTCTCTCATTTCAGTTTTCATTCAAAAAAAAAAGTCTGTCATCGTGCTTATACAATTCATGGATTTGGAAGTACCAAAAGAGATAATGATGGCAAAAGATGTGATTTTTTTTATTCATACAGAAAATTCTACATCACCACATAATAGTGTTATGCAATCAAATGAGCATTTTAACGAATGCCAGTGGTCACATCGATAACTGATGACTGCACAAACATCAGAGGAAGTGAAAAAGAATTGTTTGAGACTTACCACTACAATCAAAAGCATCTATTGGCTTTGTTTGCAAGGATGTGCATTAAGGGGGCATGACGAATCATCATCTTCAATGAATCAAGAGAATCTTATTGAGCTTATAAAACATATGGGAAAAATGGATGTTGTTAGCAGTCGTCTGCCAACGGTTACAGATGGTGTTTATGAAAAGATCAAATCGGAGGTTACTAGAACAGTGAAACGCGTAATCGTCGACTAAGAGTCTCGCTTTGCTCTCCTTCGCCCGCTTAGAAGTGGATTCAAACCACTGACGTTGATGGAATAATAACAGGGAAATGAAAGGATCAACATTAAATACAAGGAAAACAAAAGGAAATATACTAGAAAAATTAAAAGACACCGAGTTTTTCGACCCACCGGAGAGGTCGAAAAAGAGAGTGAAATCTCCAAATATAATTTAGTATGTTTATGAGAGTTGTACATACCAGGTTTGGCTTGCCTGATCCTGAATTTATTTTTATTTTTTTATGGGCCAAGATGACCGAATTTATACACAAAAAAGACAGTGGTGTAATAAATGTTATAAGCCAGCTACGGGCGTAGGGTTGCGTCACGTGAATCCATGCAAAACTCGATTTTTGAGGATGGGACAGCTTGGGTGGTGGCTTTATCAGCTTTATTGGTTCTGTATCCACATGCAAGAGGATGTTTGTCGATCGTAGAGATCTACAGATCTTGTCGGTAATATTCCCTTCGCTACTTGTGCTCAGATATATAGGCCCAATGCTCATTCGACCTAGTTTTGATGGGTCGGTCCGGAGTCCATAAAAGTTTATGTATAACGTGGAGGCCCCTAGGTTCCCAGGTGTGGAGGAGATAGCCGATACGGTTGGAAAGTTATCTTCATGAACTTTATTTTTTGTCAATCGAGACATCAGTTATGTTGGCAGGAGATGGTAAGGATAAGGTTGTTGGGGCTCGATTAGGAATGTTAAAATTATGCAAGTCATGGGTTATTTATTAATTAACCTTAAGCGCATCAGAAAGAATAAAAAAATGCTCATTCTCTCTCTATGTTTTTTCTCCTCCTTCTCTCTAGTTTTTTTTTCCTTTCTTACTTTCCTTTTCCTTCTTTCTATTTTTTCCAGTCATCGGTTTTTTTTAGTCTTTTCTAGTCACCGCCGGCCGCCGCCATCGGCCACCTCGTCTTTTTCAGGTTTTTTTTTATGTTTTAGTTTTTTTCCTGTTTTTCGTTCAATCTCAGTTTCCCCATGTCTCAGCCTTCCTACGCGGTGCCGGTCAGCTTTTTGGCTGCTCTTCCCCAAATTCTGACCAACTCCTCGTCGGATTTGAATGCATTTTTTTCCCATGCAGACTTTAGAGACGCCTTTTTTGCCTTTATGGCAAAAAGAACAAAAAAAAGAAAAAAGTTTAGAAGAAGAGAAAATCCCCGAATTGGACTTCTGTGTGGTCACGGCCTCCGGCATCTCTCCCGTCGCTGGCTTTTCCATCCACAGGGTCGTAAAGGAGGCGAGTGCCTCACCTCAATCGGGTGCATGGCTGCAGCCACCGGCAAAGAGCCATTGACAACTTACCGACCAGTCATCAACCTCACAGAGACTTAAGCTCCAGTCACCGGCCTCGTGGAAGTTTCAAGCACAGAAAAAGAAAAGCCCAGAAAAGAAGGCCTCGATGTCGTCGGTAAAGGGAGAGATGCACAACTCTCTCATCCTATGCTTCTAAATTCGGAGAAGGCCCAATTCAAGGGTGAAGAAGGTTGGAATTTCAGCTCGATAAGTTTCGGCTCCTTATCGCCGGCGCTCTGGCCCGATTCTTCCACCCTATTGGTCAAAGGATCTGAGTTGGATTTGACAAACTCCAAACATCTTATGGCGGTGTTCCATTGCGGAACCCTAACCTGCAGCTACCAGGTAGCGTGGCATTATCTCGTCCATCACACGATCTCCAATTGGACAGACGAGATTCTTCACTATCGGGCCCATCGTCTGGGTCGCCAGACCTCTCCTTTGGGCTAGCCCCGCCTGAGGCCCAAGTAAGTTCCTCTGGGCCCTGCAACCCCTCTCCTTCTCCCCTCCCCTCTTTTTTAGGCCCACTCTCTCTCTGTACCCCCGTACATAACCATCCACCCAGCAAGTTTCACAGCTCATAGCCCCAACCCATCTCCCTAACCCACTTAACCAGCCTTCCTCTCTTTTTTAACCCATTTCTCTTTCAACCCACCAGACCTCAAACCCCTAATCTCCCTTCCGTGGGCCATCTGCAGCACATTCTCTGCCACTGGCAGTTGCAACCACTGTCGCCCTGCCGATGGCTGATGCCACCACCATGTCGTCGGCCAGCGGCCCCAGCTCTTGCGCCAGCACCGGAATCCCCCAGCCCCCCCAGCAGGCATGTTTCAACTGCCAAAATCCTTGGGCCCAAGCCTCTTTCTTAACCGGACCCATCTTGTCGGCTTCTAGAACCTCTCTGACTGGTCCGCCCCCCAACGGGCATCACTCCGGGTCTCTCATTGGCCCCCCAAATCCTTTTCAACTATTCCCACGGCAACTTCGGTCGCAACTTCCATCGATCCCTTTTCTTTCTGGGATGTGATAATTGGTGCCTTGTAGAATATAAATGATGGTTCACAGTCAAGACGAGAATTGAACTCCCTGGTCGTGAAAGACTGCAGTGTGAATATTGGAATTAGTTGATCTTAAACTAATGGGTTACACTAGTACATCTCGCATGTATTGAACAACCCCAAGAGGATAAGATTATTTTATATTGACCAAGTAAATAATCTATAACTCATTATTCACTGCGTATCCTTAACCCGTAAGACAATGTATGGGCATGTGTTGTCGGCACTTATTTAGTTGATTTATTAAGGGTGAGACTTATGCTGATAGTTTGACATACTCGATATTTTGGTAGTCGGGTGCATGATATGTCATCAATGTTGTTTACGGTCACCGTATCCCAAAAAAGTCCGTGTTGATGATGTCCTTGAAGTGAGCTCAAGAAGGATCGTTATGTCAATGTCAAGCCGCAGACGGATTGCTTTCGACATAATGTTAAAGAATTGAGTGGTACTAGTTAAGGACATAGAAGTTGATTTATTAAATTGTCAGTAATTAAATTAAGCAACGGACGTTATATCTTAAATACGGGGATATAAATTGAGCAATAATAGGGAAACAAATTAATTATAATTTGGAGTTAAATTGGGAGTGCAATAATATTTCTCTAGTGGAATGATTTATTAATCGAGTATTGAACGGAGTGGGCTTCGCCCACACTTGGGCTCATGCTTGGGAAGCCCATATTTAACACCTCATAGGGTCTCTACTATAGCCCTATAAATAAACAAAGTCTCAAGCCTCCAAACACAAGAGATCATTATACACCACACGTTTTTTTTCTCTCCCAAGAGAGAAAAATCGATCAGTCATATATTTTCTTGTTGAGAGTTTGTGTTTGAGAGCATCGTTCAATCACTCCACAAAGATTGCTCGAAAGGTTTTTGGGTAATACAGTAGAAGATCCTTCGATCTTTTATTCGTATCCCGTCTATATATATTCGCAATCCCATAAAGTTTCTGTAACTCACAGGGTTGGCCGTTCTTCAAGAAAATCGAGAATCATGATCATCGGAGGCCGACAATCGTCATCCCGTACCCGCCGGAATTAGTCGCACCTCATCCGCGACCCGACGTCGGCCAGCCAGCCTCCTCCATCTGCCACCAGGTCCGCAACTGCGTAGCATCGTGCAGGCCCGTGCAAGACAGAGCGCACGCAGCATCCAGGGCACCAGTCGCGCCCGATTCATGTGCAGTGCCCACTACCAGCATCCATGTTCTCGCGGAGACCCGCTTCCGGTGATTCGCATCCCTGTCTAGTGACCCGCGTGCTTCTCGCTCGACTCGCAGAGCCAGAGCGTGACTCGCAACAAGATAAACGAACTTCTCGTGCCACCAGCGTCCCATCCACGGTTCCCCAGCACCAGACCCGAGTCTATCCAGCTAGCCTGACTCCAGTCTAGTCCAACTGAGTTACTAGTAACTAGAAGCGGTCCAGCATGGTAAAAAATGGTCCAGACCAGTCTAGAGGTGGTTCAACACCCGGTTCGAGCTTAAGGCGAGTCCTGAGTGGTCAGACTAACCCATCGAAGGTTCAGGACAGTCCGACAGGACCGACGAACAATCAGAGACGTGATGTCGAGGCGTAGTCCGGCAACCCGATGTACTCTGAGGTTAAGATGATCTCCAACAGCGGAAATTAGAAACTTCTCAGAGTCGGCAAATTTTAAAACTGTAAGTCCTTATCCTAGCTATAGATTCCGCTCCATTATGATTTAATTTATTAGATTCGAAGGTGCATATAAATGGCATTCCTAATAGAACCCAATAGTCTAAGAGCTACCGCATATTGGATCATCCCTTAGAATGTCGTTGAGACCTTTTCCTTTTATCTGGGGGGATCGTCCTAATTTGGCCCACACGAGTTGAATCGCAAGGTCGTCGCAGTAGGATCATCGAATAAAAGATCGATGTGAGTTAGACGGTTGAAAGCTTTCGACTTTGATCTCTCTTGTCTTAGTACTATAAGGTACAACGATAAAAAAATACAGACGAGATGCACTGATCATGCTGCAATACTACAACGATCGTACTAGAAATACAAGCAAAAGTACAGTGATTTGCATATGCAAAGTTGTAATGAAATTCCCAATAATACGAAATAGTTTTATCCAAGTGGGATACATGAAAATGTATAACTATGTCGATCTATACACATCTATGGCATATATAACTTTTTCTAAATATACATGTGTACTAATATTTTTAAAAAAATAAATAAGTTGCGATGCTTTTGTCAGGATTCTGGTGTTGACCGGGTTTGCCGTCTTCTTTTTTGTATTAGTAAGTAATGATCGACAAGTCGTTTTTGGTCGATGTCTCCTCTGTGGGATAATATTTTTCCGAATTGTCTTTCAGAGTATCTTTGCATAGATCTATCTTATTTTTGCCGATCTAGCAATTTTTGTCGGTCGTAGGGGCAACTTGTAGTCTTGGCTGACCTTGACAGTTGAGATCGATCCACAAAGGGTGATTATTCCATGGGATGTGACCCGTCCTGGCCCCCTGCAATGTAGTAACAACTCAATTTGGCAACCAAAGTGTCGGGTGGTAATGATCAAGAACGAATTAGTAGTCGCCCGACAATTATAGGACGATATTCGAGTTGACTAATTTCAAGATTTAAGGATAAGATCTGGGACTGAATCGTATGGGATATTATTATTAGAATTGTCCTTAGGCATCTCGGCTGTTTAGGAAGCCGTGGTTACTCCAGGATCGAAGAGTTCTACACCCTGACGTTCTTGTCGAGGGTGAACTAATAGATTCATATTCTTTTCGAAGATGGGCTAATGTAATTTTTGATAAAGAAATGTAGATATGGATTTTTTGTTGTGAGATGAGGAGAAATGATGATATTTAAAAACATTTGAGGAAGTTTTCATTTGGCCAGAGTAATGGGGAAAACGAATTTGGAGTGGTCGACTGGGCCGCTCTTTCTTCTAACCGATCAGGGAATAGAGAAAGAGGGTCAGTCGTACCACTCTTCTTTTAAGAGGGGTACTTTGTGTATATAGAAAGAAGGAGAGAAAGTGTTTAGGCTTGAGAAAAAATCTTAATCGGATATGATTTTTTATAGAGGTAGGTCCAGAGGTAACCCTTGATGGCCGCTCTTCCATTAGCGCCATTTTGTTGATGGTTGACCACCAACGATTATGGATGATGTGTATGAGACAGCTAAACCGGGTACTACTGGAAAGTTAAATGCGTAACTAACGGGTTAAGAAATAGGGAAATGAAAGGATCAATATTAAATACAAGGAAAACAAAAAGGTAGTGGTGTAATAAATGCTATAGGTCAGCTTAGGGGTAGGGCTGCGCTTCATGTATCCATGCACAACTCGACTTTTGAGGATGAGACGACTTGGGCGGTGGCTTTATTAGCCTTAATGGTTCTGTATCCACATGCAAGAGAGATCGTCAATCTTCTTAGGGAAGATTTAGAATGAAATCTGCATAAGGGGTTGTCTGCCGATCAAGGAGATCAAAAGATCTTGGCGGTGCTGCTTCTTGGGCCAGTTGTGCTCGGATTTGTAGGCCCAATGCTCATTTGTCTTGGTCTTAATGGGAAGGTCCGAAGTCCATATAAATTTAGGTATAACGAATGTCAATGTATAAAATGTTTCTTTAGAAAATGCCTGAAAATGCAAAATATACATCAGCGGACATTCCAAAAGATATTTTTCTTATTATTGTTGAGAAAGTGAGGAGAAAGATCCGTGAAAAGACCAAAAGTGAAAAATTTTATCTCTTAGTTGATAATGCTAAAGACATATCAAACAAAGAATAGATGGCTATTGTGTTAAGGTTTGTTGATCGCAAAAGCTTCTTAGAGGAGTGATTCTTTGATATTGTGCACATAGCTGATACCATTGTCTTGACACTTAAGAATGAAATTTCAAATATGTTTGGCCGATATGAGTTGCATATCAAATATATTCATGTTCAAGGATACAATGATGCTAGCAATATGCATGGATCGTGGAATGGTTTACAAGCTCTTTTCTTAAGAGACTCTCCACAAGCATATTATGTACGTTGTTTTACACATAGACTTCAACTGGCGTTACTGGCAACGGCTAAAAAAGAGAGGTCCATTTGGCTATTTTTTTTTTTATAAAAGTTGACTTCAATTTGTAATATCTTTAAGGCATCGCCAACATATCATAGAGAGTTACAATCCATCAAAGCTTTTGAAATTGCAAATATGGTAGCCATCAGTATTTGTGATACGTATCTAATTAATTTTTCATTCAACTTTTTAATCACAATGAATTGTAAGCACATTGAATTTTCATTTGACTTTTTTATTTATTTTACGTGAAATAGGTACATGACTTAACCGAATTGGAACTTTGCAGCGAGCTGGATAAACACGTTGGACTTCCCATTTTGAGTCCATTGGTAGTATGATAGATATATACCGTTCTGTAATTATCGTGCTCTACCATATGAAGGAGGAAACATCTTTATCGTGCTCTACCATATGAAGGAGGAAACATCTTTTAATTCTTTAGATGGGGAAGTTGCAGGTGCTTTAATTGCGATGAGATCATTTTGATTTTATACTTATCTTATTTTTTATGAACAAGATTATGGCAATCACAAATTTGCTTTATCAATCTTTGCAGGAGAAGTCTTTGGATATTGTAAATGCTTACGAACATGCAATCATTTTGTGAATAAAATGGTATTGAGATATCAGATATGAGTGCTCGTCATCAATCTTCTAGAGAGCGTTCTTGCCAACAGAAATTCTCACAACAGTTAAACATCATTATCACTATGATGTATTCAATGCGGCGATATATTTTCAATGGAAGAGCTTCATAACAGATTTAATGATGGGATTGTAGAATTTCTCCAGCCTAGCTCTGCATTGGAACCTTGAGATAACTTTAAGTTGTTCATGGCGATGATATTTATATTCTTGCAGAGAAATTCTATCCTAATGATTTTAGTGGGCAAGAGTTACATTATTTGAGGAGTCAGGTAGAGCAAGTTTGATGTTGTCCAGCATGAGAGGTTCTAAAATATTTTTACCATTTTTGATTTACGTCGGCTGTTAGTATGGAGGGAAAAGGCAAGACAATATCATTTAATTGAATTGATTCGGCTCATTTTGATGTTTCCCATTTCTACTATGGATGTGCTTTCCCGAGGTCAGTGTGGTTAGAAAGATAGGTTTGGGATTAGGAATGCTAATTCGAATCTATACCCTATTGGCCCTTGTACTATAGCCCTTAGAACTATAGATAGGAAATAGCTCATGCTAATTCGAATCAGTAGCTTGCTTGCGGAGAGGATAGCTCATGCTGGTTCGAATCAGTGCCATCTTGCACATGAAAGTAACTACGGATAACCTTTCCTCCTATCAGTCCAACCTTCTGGTATTAAAGAGAGATCAAAGACTAAATCTTGGAGCTCCTGAAGGTTCAGAGCTTCAAACCAAGGAAGGGATAAATCTCCTACTCTAGAGACAGACACGGGCTAAGGGAAATCGGTTTTTTCTTTTGATTTAGGCCTCTCAAAAGGTATTTGCTTCTTCTGTTCTTGAGAGAGGAGGTACTAGAGAACGAACACTAGCATCTGCTTTCGAAGGCAAGACTCTCTCAAAAGTTGAGGGAAGCAGTGATAAGGAAGAAAAACAGAAAAGCTTACGAGGTCAGCACGTAAAAGCTACGGGGAAGAGAAAAGCTAAGGGAACAACTCATACAGTACAGCGGTTTCGGGGGCTGAACCTGTTGGATGTCTCACACTTTTTCTTGCTTATCATGGATTCCGACTTCTATCTCGGGCCTGCCCTCTTACTTCATACATGCGGGCTTCCATGAATAGCATAAATCCCATGCGTCGTATTCCCATGGCCATTTTTTTATTGCTCAGCTCCTAGAAAAGAGGGAGATGAGTTATGTAGGTTGTAGTCGTTCAAGAAATGTATCGGTTGCTCGACCGTTGCTGGTCAAAGATTCTATGCGTGATATTGCCAGAAAACCGATGAGACTTACCAGAAGTGAAGTACAGAAGAAGAGCGCATATATATTTTGAATAAAAAACTTAAGATGAGGTCCTGTTGGACTGCCAGACGTGCAAATTTCCCTCGCTTCGTTTGTATAGTCTCACAAGCCCGGGGAAGGAGGGAAAGGAAGATAAGTACGGGAGATTTGGAAGTCGATCAAGCGAATAAAGGACCAGACCCTTTCCCTTAGTACCAATCCTACTCAAACAATGGAGGGAGGCAACATACCCATTCCTACTGAGAAACTAAGTAAGAGTCATTTTCACTCAGATGTAAAGCCCGGATAAGACAAGACTTAAGGATCTATTTCTCCTTGAGCCGAGATATTTCCATATCTTTCCTTGAAGTCTGAAATACATACAAATAAGGCATGCCGTTAGGATGAATCATCCATGAGGGGTTGAGAACCGAGGTTTGAGCTACAGCACTTCGAGATATATTTCCATATGTTGATAGATTTCGTCACCACTCGGGGAGATAGGAAGGGCTATCTTATATCAAATAAGGCCCGAGAAACTCCTGTATAGAAGAGTTCAAAAAAGAATCAGATCTCTTGTCTTAGGCCATATGTACTGAGGGTGGCGCCTCTGGGAGACATGGTCAACCGATCTTCGAGGATCTGATTGAAATTCCACTTTTTGCAGAGATAAACTTTCTTAGTCAGACTGACTTCCTTGATAGGTGAAACTTCCACGAAAGCACGGATAATAATAATCTTAATATGCAAGGACTGAGGAGCTTCGGTGTGTTCTTTGCTTCTAAATTACATCTATCCTCCGCTGCTGCTAAAGGAAATGGTTCTTAGGTCGGTGAAACTGTCCCTGTAGCTAAAGTAAAGCCAGTTCATTCATTCATGGCAATCGGTCTAGTAAGAAAGAAGTGAGCTGCCTCTCAGGCTTTATCCACTGCCCAGATCAAAGCTTCCTGGACAGTTTTTTGATGGAGAAATCATGGACATCAACAAGAACACTAAGACTCCAAGCCTGGCGGTAGGTCAATTATATCGGGTCTCGTGCGATCTCATGCGCGGCCATCATGTTGAGACACAAGGAACGCGAGGAAGAGAGCGACACGAAAAGGAAATCGCCCTCCGTACGGACTTGACAGCTTCAGCGTACAAGGACCCGGGCTGAGACTAATTATTTTCAGCAATGAAACTTCTCAAAACTCCTCTTCAAAATAAGAAGAGGAAGACTTCTTAACGGATTCTATGATTGTATACATCAAAATAGAGTTTCCCTCGCAGACCGACACAAACTCAATAATCGACGAGTCTTATAGTATGAACTATGAAGAATCAGATGGCGCAGCTTAAATAGGTAACATTTCTTTTACCTTTTTAAATAGGTGTAATGTACATGAAGAATTTTATATGCATTTGTTAATTAAAACTTATTTTTTTCTTTTTTTTTTAGTTTTACCACATAATTTAAATCATTCTTATAACAGACTGTGATATATGATTTGTTTTTCTGAGTATGCCACTGTGTACTAGTAT